>JAQSVV010000056.1:3000000-3508309 GCA_036375495.1 Agrotis segetum | reverse complement strand
ACTAACAGTAACGACTATCAAGGATCTACAAATGACAGCGGGGATTAAAAATATACATGTCGAATTGAGAATCTCCTCCTTTTTTTTCGTCGGTTAAAAAACATGTATAATTAATAGTTAAAATTATTGATTTATTTGCTGTGTTCATGGTGCCATTATGGTGTCTGATAAATAACGAGTAGGCGAATGAGCTTTACCTTTGCAAGTATTTTGGTAAATTTTAAACAAACTTTTATTTAATTGACTTCTTGACATTTTAAAAACATTTTCACAACTGTGGCATTGACGTTAGAAAAATTATTATTTGTCTGAAATATCGAACGTTTAAATAATGATGCAAACATCGTTGACATCGATGGCAAGACAGAATTGGAAACAATTTAATAAATTACGATGTAAACACTTGTCATGTCGAAATAATCGAATATGAAATCATAAAGTTCAATGTTATAACTGTAGGAAATAAAGTGCCTGAAGATTATTCTTCGAATATTTTCAATGACTATTGAAATCTGGTTACTTTCCTAAATTCAGACCAGTGGTACAAATTATCTACTATTACTGCTAGCTTATCCCACTGCTGGGTAAAGGTCTCTTCCCATGGCTCCCATTTTTCATGATTCAGGGCTAAAGACCACTGATGGCTGATTTTGTCCAGCTCGTCCCACCATCTTCTGAGGAGAGACGACACTGCCTAATCATCTAGGTATAGAAAAATGTATTTATTGAAATTGTCTGAATAAAAATGTAAAAGAAAAAATGTAAACTGTTGCTAGGGTCGTTTTCATTTCGCACAATTTCCAAATGTTTGCCTACTGTGGCAAATGGGACATTGCGGTGAACGTAGGCACACGATAGAAGAGCAATCCGCCACTGCGCTACTAACCCATTATTGACGAAACTTATTACTTTTAGGGTCATCATTAATTAGCTTGGGGAGAACTAGAACTGAAAACTGACCCGCTAATGAGTCATTAGGACTAGTAAAAAAGATAATTAATAAAGTAATTTGTCCCTTTAAAAAAATCTAATCTAAAAAAATCCCAGTTTAAATGTTGTCAGAGGTGTTCAACCTATCGTAGTAACCAACTTCATAAAATAAGTCTATTTGAGCAACACGCAATTTTAAGCCTATTTTCGTTAAGTGCCCTAAGCCACCACCTACCATGTCATTAGTTTTAAATGCCCCAAGATTGCCAGTTGAGCTGAGCTATCATGATTTTTGTAATATTATAAGCTGTTATAATGATGGGCCGCTAAACGGTTGGTTTTGATGGTGTATTGGGTTTAATGGATATGACAATGAGAATGGTGATGACTATTATACTTTGAGTAATGGTTTTTAGTGTGGTTGCGAATAATTTAGGGCTAATTGGGTAAAGATGTTTATTACTATGAGCCTATGTAAATGGTAAAGATGAGCATGTCCATGAATGAACAAAATAAGGGATAGCTTTTGCCATCAAATACTATTTGTGTTTTGAGGACTGGATGAAAACACAGTGTCTCAAAAAAACTGCGGTTAAACTATAACTTTATCAGCTTTTTGTTTATTTTTTTATTAAATGGTAGTTTCGTTTTTGACCACTATTTCGCCTGATGGTAAGCGAAGATGTGGTTGAGACTCTTATGTTTAATCATTCAGCCTAATGTAGTCCATACCGGACACGCCAAAATGGGTGTTTTAGCTTTGGATTACAGACAAATTGTAGCTCCAGAGATATAATAATTACGTTATTTTGATGCAGTTGTCAAACGGCTTGCTTGTAGTCAATAAAAAAAAGTACCAATTCTATTATTGGCACAAGAAAAGTATATCTGTAACTAAGATATCTCAAACAAAGTAGAAGTTTCAACTGTGAGTGTGATATCTATCTTTCAAAATAGACGTACCATGACCAAAAAAAGCTTGAACTGACAAAAATAACAGTAAAAACGATCATTCACCGTATCAACTGCTAAAAAACGTAAACAACTAAGTTATTTTTATTAGTGTCAACTGCATTAAGTGTATTCATTGGTTAGTGCGTTTCGCACGCTTCTTCAAGGTTGGGTCGTATGGTTGTTTGCCTATTGTGTTTGTAAACCATGACCTTAGGTCGTGGGCTAAAGAACTTGTGCTATATGGGACTCTTATGGTGTTCTGTTTCAATGGTTTTTTTTAGAATCAAGTGGTTATTTAACAAAAGGAAGTTTTTTGTTAGTTTTTGGGCAAAGAAATTCTGATTTTATTATTTGATAGTGTCAAGTGAGTTTCGTACGTTTAATCGTATGGTTAGAAAATACAGCTGAAAAACTTATTGAACTTGTTGTTGTATAAAGGACTGAAGTGAATATTTTTAATAAACTAGGAAGGCATTTTAGCTGGTGTTTTTAGAATAGTAAGGATACTCTTTATTTTTCAATTTATAAGTATTTTCAATTTACATTACTTTTTAATAAGGTCACAGTATGTCGGTTTTATGTTTTTATTCCGTCTTCGTATTTCTTAGAATCATAGTTCTTATAATTAATTCATTTTGTTAAAACACTTAATAGTTTGAGTTCAAAATCATCAAACACCGTACAACATTGCCCGTGAATTT
The DNA here is from genome assembly GCA_036375495.1 of Agrotis segetum. Taxonomy (NCBI): domain Eukaryota; kingdom Metazoa; phylum Arthropoda; class Insecta; order Lepidoptera; family Noctuidae; genus Agrotis; species Agrotis segetum. The sequence goes on along the minus strand of JAQSVV010000056.1, from coordinate 3,505,724 downwards.
ATAGCTAAATAAAATTTTCTCGATGCATTCTTATGTTAAATCGTGTCAATCGTAAATCTCCACATTACTTTGCAATTTTATTAGGTACAAACGGCCACACGTTATGCTTTAAGTAACCAGTTTATCCATGGTCTCACTTTCTATGATCTTTCCGCACATTCAGCGGCCAGCTTATACTGGTTTTTACATATCTTGAACCGTAGGCAAGGCACAATACGTACACAGAATTCAGTGATGGTTAGATGATGAGAAATCTTGTGCCCTCCATCAACATATAAGAAATTACGTATATAGGTATAATTTGTGGTTTACCTCACTTTTATTATTATTGGTTCTTTATCCAACTAATCTAAACTTACTAATGTTATAAATGGGAAAGTTTGTGAGTATATTTTTTACTCTTTTATGCAAAAACTACTGGACGGATTTGTATGAAATATGGTACACAGATAGTTATTAACTCGGATTAATTCATGGAATAGTTCTTGTTCCGATTTTATGTTTCCGTGAGTTAATTTACGGGGAGTTTTTAACGAGGACAAACCAACGGCAATGGCAACACCTATAGTGTACTAAACTAATAAAACTTGTAAACATTATCTTTAAGACTTAGACTTAGAGTGAATTGTCTTGTTGTCTAGACTTTTAATAGTCTAGTCTTTCATTACTTGTAAGAAACATATAATAAGCAAGTATCCAATAACTTTCAATTGTGTCGATTTAATGTTTTATGGTTTCTCGAACCAATTCCAGTTTAACTTAGCAATAAACATGTACAAGTGGCCTACCATGAACTCTTAACGCGATCCAATTTAGGCTGAAGGAAAGAGATAGCGCTTGACGACTTGAATAGCTCTGTCTCTTGCCCACAGCATAAACACGATCGCGTTATGAGCTCGTGGTTAGGCTCCCTCCAGATATCTATACTTACTTTGCAACCACAAGAAAAACGAAACTGTAAGGGTGCATGTGAAGTAAAAACAAATTCACTAAATACACAGCATTTTTCTCTAAGGGTTGCACTACATCTGGCAGCACGGAATCGCCTTTTTCCGTCGCCCTTTCTCTTTCTGTCGCTTAGAACTGCCATTTGCTTGACCGAGATAGAAAGCTTAATGCGATAGCACGCGGCGGAATCCTGTAGCCGGCCGCGTGCTATCGCATTGTCTCGGTCTAGCAAATGGCAGTTCTAAGCGGTGCTGCCAGATGTGGTTCAACCCTAAATGTAATTTTTGATTTCACATAATTTAAGGTCATTGACGGTTTCGTTGTTACCCTTGTCGAATAGTACCTACTTATCTTTACACGAACGGCTAGTGTGAAAATAGTCGTACCTTTTATCTCAAACATAGCCTAAAGACATAACGGGTCGCCATAATGCCGGCTTTAAGACCACGTACACCTATGTGGTACAGGTATTAGTATCGTAATTTTACTCGAATGTGAGAACTAAGTGGCGTAGGTAAGTGTTTTCCGTCACAAGGACGTAATATCAGCGTGGTCTGGTCAGAGCCTTTCGTTTTGTGAAGGTCAGACGACGATTAGAAAAATTACTCACATTTATAGCTCATATACCTAGGTATCTAGTGCAGTGGTTCCCAAAGTTGAATGGACCGCGACCCACCTAAGTATCGCCGCACATGGGCCACTGGCCACAAACACAAAACGCTGCCACGAGAAGCTAGAAGCGTAAGACTTGTCGTCAGATTTTTGAGTAACAGGTAGCGACTGTCAGAGATCTAATGACAGCTGGGACCAACGTTTTGGTTCACCGGAAGAAAAAGTGGCAAACAACATTTAGTTTCTATCTGAAATGTCTGAAATTTTAATATAAAAGATAACTGTTACTTGGGATTTGTACTTTTTTTTTTGGTAACAACAGCTTTAGCATCAATTTTGATTTTCACTATTTTTGAACTCAATTGGAAATGACAAATTTATTTTTGGTATTTTGTCATAATATTATAAATCCCGCATGACATTTCATGCTATTCTTCAGGGCCAAAACAAAAATCGGTCCCCCGCACAGTTTGAGAAACACTGATGTAGTGCATTTACCGTTGCCTGTATTGAATGATAAGGTATGAAAGGTTAACAACTTAGGTGGCAACCTATGTATTTTATTGTTCGAAGCTCAATGAAGCTCAGCGGTTTTACCAAGTTGGGATTAAATGCGGAAGACAGGTTGTTTTGACGAAACGTAGGATAGGAAATACTTACGGTTATTTGAGGTAATTCCAGTAAGATTGTTGGAGATTTAGTTAGTTGTGATTAACTGTAAAATCACAGGATCGCGCTAGCCGTTTCCAACCGGTCCTACTGGAAATTAATAGGGGAGGCATATGTTCAGCAGAGGACGTCATACGGATGATATTATGATGATTAGCAGTCTATATTAGATATTTTTCGTCAAAAGTTAAATACGAAAGTTTGGATGGATGGATGTTACTCGATCACGTAATAACGGCTCAATAGAACTTGATGTTTGCCTCAGATGTAAATTGTAGTCTGAATTAACGTATGTGACACTTTTTATCCTATTGGTATAACAATAAATAAAATGATTTTATGAATAAAAAGATTCTGCTTGATGAAAATCTCGTATTCATGCATGAGCAAATAGTAAAAGTACCTATTTTACAAAATGCATCCTCTACTCGAATAGAGTAGGTGATAAACGTTTGTACTTACTTTCGTTACTTACTTATATCAGTTACCTGAACTTAATCGTTCCAGTAACTGTGTATTATTGTTAATATTATTAATTACAGTTGCAATAACACAAAAATGCATTCCAAGGATCTGCAACAGATTAAGAAACAAGGAATTCAATTGTAAAACATAATTTAAATCTGCATTCAATTGACACTGCATTACATTGTAGTATGTTCCAACTTTTTAACTCAAGATACACCAGATATTATTGTTATATTAGTGTTACAATCTGATAATAACTAACTATTAAAATAATGAAGGTCGTCAACATTGAGAAAGGAAATGTAGCGGCAAGGTGAATTTTGGAAGTTCTATACATAAAATGTATACCTATATTGCTAAGTAAAGTTCCTGCTTTAAAGTTGCCGATTAACTTGGTTAGGGCGTGGCCCCATGTCTCCGGCGCAGCGCCGTGTGCCGTGCGGCGGCGCGGCACCGTGCCGAGCTACGGCGCCGTCGCCGGCGGGCGGCGCGGCGCCGTGCCGCGCTCCGGTGCCGTCGCCGGCGGGCGGCGTCGTGCCGCGCTACGGCGTCGTATACCGACACGTACCCTATGCTCAGCAAGTGTATCCAAAGATAAAAATAACAGTTATGGACCGCGAAAGACGTATCCTGTTCCTGTTGCTAGTGTATTATGTATGTATGTTGTCATACGTATGTCTAAATAAATTAAAAATCTATGATAAGAATAAATAAGTTGAAATAATTTCTTTTATTTCTTACTTTATAGTTAAGACTAGCATTTCCATAGGCTCAACAAGTTTCCTGAACACGTATTTCTTCTGTATACACTTGCTAAGCATAGGGTACGTGCCGGGACACGACGCCGTAGCGCGGCACGGCGCCGCGCCGCCCGCCGGCGACGGCGCCGCGCCGGAGTCATGGGGCCACGGCCTTACCGGAATCAAAGTTAAATCGGATATTTCAGTTTAAATTTTGACTAAGTGGTTTGTGGTCAGTTGGTTGATACTAACTTAAATAAGCATTTTAGTTAAAGTGAAGTATATTTAGCAATATTGTTTCAGTTTACCTTCAAATAAAATAAGCACCAATAATGATAAATCTTAGTAAATCAATTTGAACAACAAAACCTTAAATGTCTCAAAAGTTTTTGCTACTACGTTGGGCACCACTTCTACCAAATTAAACCAATATTAAGTGACACCCAAATTAATGCAGTCTTGAAATTTAATCTCTCAGTGCTAAGTCTAGCGTTGAAAATATAATAATGCTCTTATGGGTTTATTTAGGTGTCTCAAAGCCCTGGTGAAAATGAGAGATTGTCATCCTTGAGCGAACTCAATAATGCAACATGATTGGCATACTGGAGATGCTAACTTCTAGTTACTTATTTTAGATATGAATATCTTAAAGATTCTTAGTAATATTGATCGTAACCGATTAGTCAACAGCCTAGAGTTTTTGTTAAATTGTTTACAGTTTAAATTCTATGTCAATGTTAAATAATTAATTTGTGTTTCATAGTTTCAACATTCATTAAGCGTTTTTTGTTCCTTGCCTTAGATAGAAGAATAACAGTGTCAATTTATGGTTGAATTTGGTAATGATGAAAAAAATTGGTATATTATGTGAAGGAAGGTTTAGCGTGTTTGTGTTTTTAAGAAAACGTTAGCCATCACTCCGAAATTTTTATAGAAAACTGCGTGAAAGAAGTTCGCGTCGCTGAATTTTGTGTCGTAAACGATTTGCCATCAATACGCAAATATAGGTAGAAAATATTCGCATGCCGAATTTTCTAGAACCATCATCTGCCTAGTCTTTTCCTAACTATATTGGGGTCGGTAGCTGAATATATAATAATAATAATATACAACATGTAACATAATTAACGCACACCCTCAGACACCCCAATTAGAATATTATGTTATAATCACAATACATATATTGAATTTTTAATTTAACATGTAAATGCATTGTTATTTAACTAAATTAGTTATTTTGCAGTAAGGTTTATTTTCCAGTATTGAATGACGGAATTTGTATTAAAACAAATAAAATTGCACTTTTAAGTCTTGTTGCCTTGATTTACGGTCTATCTTAGTTTGTTTTGACTGTACAGAGGTCTAGGGGGAATTTCCGTAGTTTTAATTACTTTTGAAAAAAAAAAATTACCCATATTAAAAATGATAGAAATCGATTCAGTAAACGATTCTGAACAAACTAATTTCAGGATGTGCGTTAATTATGTTACATGTTGTATATAATGGTTGGCAGATTCGAGAGCTTCTGACTTATAGTACCTAACGACTGTCAAAGATCTACAAATGACAGCCGGGACCAACGGCTTTATGTGCTTTCTGAGGCACAAAAGAAACTCGCCATCACGCGTCTACAGACCAACCTGTATTTATTTAGCCTTGAGCTCCTCGCCCAATTTTCCAGTACCACAAATCAAAATAAAAGTGTTATATATCCACGTATATCGGGCTCTCGTAATGGTAGTTTGGATTTCTATGGTCCATTCTCTTTCTCACAATGAAGCAGATTGAATCCCAACAGTGGGAACCTCACTCGCTGATTCTATAATAAATGAGTTACTAGTAAACTACATTACAATATGGCGTACATTCTTATATCGCCTCCATTAGTGTCCATACAATATACAATGTCTACAAGAGTCGTTAGTAATCCATCAATCAAACTACCTATAAAATTACTCTTTATTCTTGATACAATAAAGAATATAATACAAGTAAAAATAATTTGAGATGATGTCATCAATTTAAGATGACAATTACAAAGGCTTATAATAAGCCAATATAATTATAAACATTCCCTGAAACATTACGTCCTCGCGTTTCACACTGGGCAGACTGACCAAAAATTTTAAGCAGTTCTTTCACGACCTTTGCGTTCCAGGCTCACGGTTATCTGTCAAGAAAGTCCTGCGACGCCAAAAGGCTTTGGTCCTCTCTGAAGGTCCCTTCTGGCATAAAACCTTACACGCGAGAATTTTCTCACGAAAATTCCCTTTGCTGCAAACTGCTATCGTAGTCCAAAAACCGGTGTAATTTCCTGTACCTAGTAACTTTTTATCAACCTCAATATACTCCGACAAAATGATATGCACATAATCGATTTTAAACCGACGTTGACTCGATCAGGAAACCTACCATACTAGTACGAAAATACATTTTGTAACACGGATACCACTATAAGTTTCACTACGATTTTCCAAATTATCTTCCTTGGACAGGAAAATCATGTCAAATTTACATCATAATTAATTTTAAATGAATGGGAAATCTGAATAAAACGGATTGTTCCGGTGTTTAATTAGTAATTAAAGCATGTATATAGAGATTTATTACACCGAATGGTTTGTTATAAAAAAACGCTGTTCCACATTGGATATTCCTCTTGTGTCTTATAATAAAAATGTCCAAACCCAGCAGTGCTCAATGAGTATAAACGAGGTGACCTATCTAGCTTGATACATTCTGGAGCCATGGCACTCCTGGAGGATACTCTCATGATGTCATGGAATGAAATGAAAGAAAAAGGAGTAGATTATACTATGACCTGTGATAGGGGAGACTGGAAGAAAAAGACGTGTTGCGCCGACCCCAAGTAAAATGGGATAAGGGCAGGAAGATGATCAGATTTGTATATCTGTCTCTTGAAATGTATCTGATATTACATGTCTGATTAAACGTTCAGGAAGAGCAGGTATAATTTTGTGCATGTTTAAACCTCTGAGACGATTTTATCTGTAGATTATTTAGAACCGTTTATAAGATCATCCAAAACTCAATCAAGTTGTAAAATATAATATACTAGCTGTGATTACGAGAAAGTGTAACAAGTATAAAGTTACTTTTTGGCTTTCTCTTGTTTATGATTTCAAAGTAATTAATGACTTCCCATTAAGTATTAAATCTACGACTATAATAACTATGTAATGCGAGTCACATATAGGCCCTCGGGGGCATTGCCAGCGTTAGCTTATAGCCACTTATTGTATTATATCATTCAATTTTATCAGTAGCCGAATCTGTCTGATTTTATTTGACAAACAAATTGATTTCTTATTATGATTATCGTAATAGCTGAACGAAAGGCTTTTTTAAACTTCGTATCGCATTTTACGCAGAACAATTCCTGACTGTTTGATGCTTGAAATTGTGAACTGATATTTTCATAAAGATTCGTCAAGAAGAGTTTGACTGTGGTATGATTTTTTTGACAAGAATTTAAGATATTCAGAATCCCGAAAGCCTTTCAACCAATCTTACTAAAGGGTATCACGTTTTCGAGCAATTGGACAATGGTCGTTGAATCAGCAGATCAAATTATGATATTTTGGCACAGTGGTTGAACGTTTCAGTGTTGAGCTACGTGACGCGGTTTCGATTCCCGTTCGTAACAAATATTTGTTGATCTACAAATAGAATTTCGGTTTCTGAGTGTCTGTGACTTTTAATGTTTGTAAAGGTACTAATGAAACAGGAGAAATTCCTTGTGTGGAGGGGGCAAGATTATAATTAAATCACAATATTGTTAAAAAAAGCCAGCCAGACGATGTCTTGAATTTGTTAAAAATAAACAAAAAAACGCTCACAAAACGTGAGCAATAATTTTATTGCGCTGTCAGCAAAAGTCAAAAAGACGAAACTGAAAAAAAAAACATATCTTTTAACAACCCAAAAAATTACGTCGTAAAATTTCACAACCCCTTAATTAGTATTTTACAGTAGGCAGTTAATTTACTACACCTTTTGCCCGGTCAAGGTGACAAATTCGACGGTCATACGATCTGGTCAATGGTCATTATCGTCATGCAGTTATTAAATGACAATTGTTGTAATGATATACATCTACGATTGGTTTTGATAAACAGATATCCGGTTCTGTTATTCTTATTGTGTTGAACGTGTGATACGGTGGTTGATTAATTTATGAATCAGTAAAAGATTTTAAGGTTTTTTTTTATGTGGTAGAGTCATGAAATGGGTTTTTTCCCACTCTGGGTGGCGCGGAAGAAACTCTTACTGACTCCATCATGCTCCTTTGGTTGCTTTTTGCATTCCAGTGTCACGCTGTCCTTTTAAAACGTTCCCGTGACCCCGAGATTTTATGATTCTATAGCTGTTTTACTTAAGTGTGGGTGCGTCTCGTCTTACAATTGTAGTTTGACCTCTGGGTGACAGTGACAGAAAATGCTGAGCTCAAGAACGCTCTTAGGAACTTGAGGGTTGAACTACCGCGTGCTATCGCATTGTCTCGGTCTAGCAAATGGCAGTTCTAAGCGACAGAAAGAGAAAGGGCGACGGAAAAAGGCGATTCCGTGCTGCCAGATGTGGTTCAACCCTGGGATGGGTGGGTGAATGACGTGTCTGGAAACCTGATTTATTTTATTTTTATTCGTTTTCGTACAATATGTATTACGTTTATCATGTTAAACAGTGCAAAGTATTTCTTAATCCCATATCGCATAGCGTACCATACTCGTATTTGCACACTCTAAAATTCAAATTGTATTCAAGTTTAAATGCTAGCAACACTAAATATCATATACTAGATGAATACTTTGTCGTTTAGTGACGAGAAAATGGTAGCAGCCTTGATAAAAAAGTTTTAAGTCAGTTTCAATTCGAACGTAATAATATCAAAAAAAGGTGCTATTTTTTTTATGGGTTACTTAAACTCAAAAGATACAAAAGTCCATGCAGTAAGGGGTTAAACATTACCAACTTAACCACAAAAAGGAAAACGAGCATAACATCGAGGAAGAAAACCCACAACCATATGCACCTAGCCACCGCAATTACGCAACACAACTTTTAATTTAGAAAGTCAATTAATGCGTTTATTCTAAATTAAAATACAGTTTAGCGCCACAATTATATACGATAGCCATCTCATTTTAGTATTGTTGAGAACAATCGCTGAAATAATCTTATTTTTTAGCACGCAATGTCTGCCTGTCCATATAATAGATAATGTAATAAATGGAGGTTTCTAATGAAGATGTGTTTGAAATAATTGTTTCAGCATTGTTACGAGAATCGCATTGTTTTGTGAAATCGTTTATGAAATTGTTCAGATTGAATACCTAAGTGATTCATATATAAGTCGACTGTTAGTGTCTAAACTAAATACATGTTAAGTTGTTTCGCTAGATTTCATAATTTATAATCTTATTTTAAACTCCTCTTTAGTAACTCTCATATTTTGAAATACGTAGCTACGTACGGATTTATTAAAATCATTTCAAAAAGTGTAGAGTATTTACGAGTATTGTTTTCTTTGTTAGATAAATACATAATTATCTACATAACACAAATTGTACTCTAATTTCGCAATTTATTTATTTATTTGGAACCTACGTTGTCCCACTGCAGGGCAAAGGCCTCCTTTCCCTCTTTCCATCTCTATTAACGCGATTTAATGCGATATCATTTCACAATTATAAACACATAATTTGGAACCTATAGTCCAACTGCTTAATTACTTAATACAAAAGTTGTCATAATAAATCGTCATTTAATTACAAAATACTTGACACAAATAACTCATGTAATCTGGTACATGCTATCTATAATCCTAAAACAAAAATAAAACAAGTTTACACGATTTAGTAACACTGTAAAGTAGCTTCAATTCTCTTGAGGTTAGAATTGAAAGTAGAAACGTATTAAACAGACAATTTAGATTCCTGCCATGATCGGCAATGTCAACATATTTGGCGACGTTCCCTTTGTGACACTGTCTTGTCTTTTATATACATACATATTTTACGTGTAATGGGATAAGGTCGAGTTGTTTTGAAACAACAGAGGTCTTACACGAGCTCTCAGTTTAGGCTGTGGGAAAGAGATGGCGCTAGATGAATTATATAGCTCTGTCTTTTTCCCAAAGCCTAAACTGGATCGCGTTAAGAGCTCGTGGTTAGGCTCCAGATCTTTTATAAGGGTGACATTTGTTCAAAATAGACAATCAAAGTACATTCATTCAAATATAATCCTTAATCTTGGTTTTATGGTATAAATCATTGGTATTAAAAGAAATGCTCAAGCAATCGTCGAGCCCGCAAATAAAAATGCAAAACTCACAAATTCTATGACCTATAAATCGATATTCCTAAACAGGGTGATCTCCGACTCGCTGTCCGACCATGGACTACATGCCCGGGTCGACGGCGCGTTGTGTTCCACGCGCGGCTCAAAGAGTGTCAGCGTCATGACGGGGCCCCTCTTCAGAGGGCCAAATCCTCCCGGGGTGGCGGTACTAACGAATTACCATGACCCCGGAAAGTAAGGGGTTGTTGAAGGACAAGTCAGTACGAGTCTGACAGTCCATCCCGATCTGCCCTGGGTGGGAGATAAATAAAAATGGGCTGCATTCCGACAATTATTTTTATCTCCTTTGGCCTGCATCCGTCTTCACAGCCAACCTACATACGTAGATAATTTTCTCAATACCTAGCTCAGGATAAAGATCAGAACACACCTGCAGCAATGTACACGTCAGCTGACCTAATACGATTTGTACACCAGAGTGTACACGTAGGATATTCACAGCTGGATACTATGACGTTGATACATGACTGTCCTGTCCTGTCATTCAAGTCTGTGATTGACACGAGATTAAGAAATGTAAGGGATTGCGAATGTGAATGTTACTCGTATTTTGATTGGGTTTGGCGTCTTAGACATTAGCATGTAGGGTCTGGGACTACAGTATCATCAATACTATATGTATACTGTGGTAAAACAGCTGTCTTTTGGTTAATTCGGTTGTTTATTTTCTTTAATGACCTGTGCTTTCTCGTTACTTTTCTACATCAAAAGTAAGATGAACTAAGTCGTTTTATACACCGTGACTTTTTAGTCATTTTACAAAAAGGGTCCACTTAATGTATCCGACCTAAAATACCTCTAGGCAAGTTTTTTGAACTAAGTCGTTAATATAAATTTACTGTTTAATAAATCAGGTACTTACTCGTATTTCAGAAATACCCTGTAAAAATGTTCTGTCGTATCAGCTGTGAAGTATACATACCCAGCGCAATAGTGCGGGCAGATCAGGTCGGCATCTCCATTTTCGTATCGAGACAAGGGTAACTACGCCTTGCGTCATAATAACGAATTAAAATTTTAGTTTGCCTTGTTTGAAATCTCTTAAATACCTGTTTTTTTATTATAGACGTGTTGTAGTCATTGGATACATGAACTGGGCTGCTTTTGTCAGACGACTAAAAAGTCACGGGGTATATATGTTGTTGATAGTGAAACCCGCTTAAATCAGAAATCATAAGTTCTGTCAATCGTTTGAAGTTGACATATATGGAAGTTTAACGGCATATATAGCTTTAGCTATAAAAGCAAAAATCGTTGAAATCGTTGAGGATCGATGAGGAGGATAAAATGTGAGAGTTATTTTTATCAGTTTCACACCTCTTATACCAAGACTTGAAAGGAGAAGAAATGGCGAATATGGCATACTTTAAAAAACTAAATACCATATCTGTCATTCCTCCCACTAAACTTGTATTCAAGGTGCCAAGTTATCTGCAATTCAGTATGCTCTGTAGCGGAGTACTGCTTACTGGTGCCAACAGTGGGATGTAACTTGACCAAATAACACAACGGTGGTTCGATTTGATATGCATAATTGCATATACATATTTCATAACTAGCTGTTGCCAGCGGCTTCACCCGCTACAACTCGAAAATTATCCCACGGGAACATAAAATCGGGATAAAAGCTATCCTATGTGTTAATCCAGGTTATAAACTATCTGTGTACCAAATTTTAGCCAAATCCGTTCAGTGGTTTTTGCGTGAAAGAGTAACAAACATCCATACATCCATACATACAAACTTTCACCTTTATAATAGTAGTAGGATATGGCACACAAATACAATTATTATGACTTATGATTACTGAGATTAACTTAGATTTGGTTTAGCGATCACAAAGAAAATACAGTAGATTATCAGTGAAAGGTTTTAAAAGGGCACACATACCCGTAAGGATATTCAAAGGAAGTGACCACAGACAATATCAATCAGTCAAAACATGACATAGAGTATACATGTTGAGAATACCATTTTCAATATTTTTTGAACATGCTCCACTTCGAAATAATTCGAGCTATCTTATATATCAGTTCCAAGTAGTTGCACCAGATCACAATCTAAGTAAGGCTTTGAAAACTTGACCCGCTTCAACTTAAGCGATATTTTCAAGCAAATTATTGGAAATTAAATGCATAGTGGCTAATTTTGCCAGATGAATACCAATTTGTTTGTGCATTAGCTTTTAAGAGGAGAACTGGGGTATTCATTTGTGTAAGTGGTTTTTAAATGTCTTGTTTGTCTAGTGGTTAAAAGCGCGACTGCTGGATTTGAAGTCCCGAGTTCGACTCCCATGTCAGGCAAAGTTATATTAGATTATTTATACATATAAGGAATTTCTCTGTTACAGTTACAGAGGAATTTGAGACGGTTGACGCCAATAATTTCACCCTCCATTTGTTTTTAAACTGTTTCGGACACTAGGAATGCCTCAAGTATCGTGGTTTATCGTATGTTTTCTTTTAAACTCACAAGCAGTCAGACCCGGTCATAGGTCATATATCAGTAGGCCATACAAATGAACTTGAAATATTTTTTCGGTACGGGAATCGAAACTGCCCCATGTAATAAACAGCTGTCAATCGCACTTTTCACAAAAATCTAGGAAACAAAGTTTCCTGTTTGTAAGCAAAGTAATTGGGACAAACCCACCACATTACTCCCAAACCACTGCTACTCCTGAAAGCCAGAATCAACAGTAGCAACAACCAGAAAATCATACGAGTAAATCACACAATTACATCATCTATCAAAATACAAATAAACATTACCTTTCATCACTCGTAAATACAACAAATATGACTTACTATACCCGTCAAAACAAACCATCATCAATTATCGGGTATCGTTTTATAATGGTCATAGACCCATAGTAACCCGCAGCTATTGTAAGTTGACCTTTAAAGGTCGAGTGGCCTGGTCACTTCACTTATCATTATGTGAAGATGTGTAATGAGTTGTGATGAACGGATTATAGACTATTAGAAGATTAGAGTCATTTGTTTTAATGTGGTTTAATGACTCAAGATTTGAGGTCAGAGCCTTTTAAGTTGATAAAGTGTGTTGGTATGAATTTTGACTTGTTCGTCAACTCGCGCACAATTAACTCGCTCGCTCGCGCGAGTTGGCATATTCCGATTTTTTCCTATTTTTGTTGTCGTCAACTCGCGAAAAATGGTACAGTCATCTATAAAAGTGTTATAATATTATAAATTCAATATTAAAACCTACTTTAAAGCTTGAGGCGCTGTACCATTTCAGTTTGAAATAAAATAATGTCAGGGTATTTGTATTTGTAAGTTCAAATATTTGAAACCGCACCCACGTTATAGGAAAAATTCTAAGTGTGGAGTTGACGACAAAAAAAAATGGTAAAAATCGGAATGTGCCAACTCGCGTGAGCAAGCGCAATTGCGCGCGAGTTGACGAACAAGTCTAAATTTTGAAGGCACGGTTGGCGTAGTGGCTGAGCGATCGGCTTTTGAGCTGCGTGTCGCGGGGTCGTTTCCCGCACGGACCAAACATTTGTATGACCTGCTGGTAGTTGTTCTGGGTCTGGGTGATTTTCTATGTTTGGAAACGCACCCACGACACAGGAAAAATTCCTACAACGGGGAAAAGTTTGTAAAAAAAAAACATAAATTATGAATTCAAGGACAAGGCTATCTAATTAATAACTAGATATGACATTAGAAGCATTATGAAGTAATGCTAATATCAATCAAACCATACATTTTTATTGAAGGTGGTTTAATTAATTAATTAATCTCCTAGTTTATTAATTAATCACCTAGTTATTGCTTTTAAGGCATTTTGACTTTTATACATCGTTAGTTATAAGGTTTATTATGCCCAGAGGTATATTATGGTAATTTTAGAGTATTACTTTGAGATTCCTTTATATTACGTGTGAAAGGATTGTTTCTTGTTAGGTAAATAAGTATGACTTAAGTCGTTTTAATATAATTTGCGTAATTAATAATAATGAAGCGGGAAGGAGCCCGCGACCCTGGAACATAAAGTAGCTGGTAGTTGACAAAAAATCTATGCATAAGTTATGTTTGGATTTTTTGTCAAATACCAATCAGTCTCTTCCAATCCACCCATAAATTAATTTTGTGACTTTGCTACTCCGTAAAAAGGAAAACCTAGATAGAAAATTAAACGTACCATCAAAAAAAAACAAAAAATAATTCTGGTGATATTGACCACTGTTGGTGTCGATCTCTACCGGATTTTGCTAAATTAAGCTGACCTAGTAAAAATAAAAAATAAAGAAGAATGGGCAACATCCGTAATGAAACGTTACTTGCAAATTGTTATAATTTAAACGCAACGGCACTCTCCGCTTTATCCACATGTGACGTGCAATGACGTCAACACATTACTCCGTGAAAGTAAAGCAAAAACCTACTATTTGAATTAATTTAATAATGATTAACTGCTCACTTCAACTGTTCAAATAACACCTTTATCACAATTGAATAGAGTGTATTAGAAGTGCATTTGTTAAGTTTGTCATTCAGCGTTGACGGTTAGTAAGAGTTACATATTATTCAAATTAGGAACACTTTCTTTGTGCACAGATGCGTAAATGATCTTATTTAGAGTTGTGACTGTTCCTTGGTATTTATGGGAGGTAGTCATGCATTAGACAGAGATATTTAATCTAATCATCAGCCATCTCACTCGCATGCAGAGATGGCACATTAACCTACCCCAGTCTGTATTTTTTTTTTTCAATCGAATGTGAACCTTATTCATACAGTATTAAACTATTTAGAGATATTTTATAATATCGTCGTTTGTATCCCGATTTTATGTTTCCTTGGGATAATTTTTAAGTGGAATCGAGAAGAAGTGAACCCGCTCAATACTATAGTACATAAAATAAAGAAAAACACTTTCGCATTTAAAGGATTCGATTTTTTTATAACTGTTGACATTATTTAAATAAAATAGTGACTTGAAATTGCACACAACAGCTTGTTCAAGCGATATAAGATATTAGTTAATCAAATTACATATTTTCTCTAGCATATAATTTCAGGTCACAGATCATCCTTAATTGTCGCACAACCTGTTCATGAAAATGCAAAACGATTCATCATTGAATAATTCAGAGCAAATTGCACTTCCACCTCAAAGTCAATGCAATTGTATCATTGTTCAGCGTCAACATGCACTAAATGTTCACAAGATGAAGGTTACAAGATCAGGACAAAATGAAAGTTTGACATTTATAAATTATGCAGTGCCCGTGCGCATGACAATTTGGCACACCTTCTGATCCTTGAGTTTGTTGACAAATTATTGTTATCTAGTGCATAGATAGACGATAGACTAAAAGAATAACTAAGTATGTTGTCATTTTATGCTGTTGCATAAAGTTTAAGGTCGAAATTGTGGTGAAAAAGTTAAGTTAATGGTTTGAGACACATTTTTGATGTTACGAGTAGATTAGTTGTTATTTTATTTTGTCATTTTTCTTAGGTATTTGTACTATGAGCCTACGTTATTGTAGTATACTATCTCGTATTTTTAAAAATCTCGTACAGTCTTACAAACCTAGACTACCTATAAATACATGTACCTTTTAATTCTGAACTCCGGATGTTGGTAGGCAGCCCTAATGTTGAATCAACCATCGCCATCGGGACCGATCAGTTGGCAGAAGTAGCCTATCGTGCCGCTCCGAGCTCTGGTATTCCGCTAGGATCTACCTCCTCGCCAAAAATAATGTGATTACGAAAAAGGCTTTGTTGAAAAGGTTATTAACACGAGGAAATCGATATTAAAATTGTTTAGCGAATACATATTGGCACCTGTGAATAGTTGACATAAGATGAATGTCGATTGATCCATAAGTTTCGATACAAACGCAATCATTTCAATGGATTACTCATTAGATGGCCTAAGAAGGTTATGATTTCAAAACTAGAATAAGTACTTATTTCTTACTTACTGATCAATATGCATTGGTTTTGATCTTCTATTCAACACCCTGATAATGTGTAACTAATGCATTTCTCGTTATTATAAATGATTCAATGATGAAATACATCTCTCATTGCTTCACAGGAAACGCTACGTTCAATCATTATTTTGCGAAATGATATATTTTAATTCACAGTTCGGATGAGATAAAATCTTTGTGTCGGTATCTGTATCATATTATAAGCATTATTTATCATTAATGAGAAAGAAAAAATGTGGTCTCATTTTGAAATCGTGGCCTACTTTGGTCATCTAATGAGTGACTCATATAATTGCATTTTTATAGAAACTAATGGACCAATTGACGATTATCTTGTTTTCTATTTAAGTCAAAGTATACCTTAAATCTATATGCAATGAGGTCTCTTTCATCACAAGATGTGATGTTATAATAATTATAGAATTACGCATACGCGTTAGGGTTTTTTTTTGTATTAATTCATATTTTTACCAGTTTGTCTGTCTTTGTAATTTATTCCTTTCTTTTTATACAATTTGAAATTTTTATTTAATTTTATACATTTTTACATTTTTTACATTATTTTATTTTATGTTTATTTTTAAATTATAGCTTCGGGAACAAAGTAGGTTTTAGTCAGTATGAGGTTATGAGTCATTTTTAAATTAGTTGTTTTGAGCACCTAATTTTTCATGCATGCATTATTACTAAATTCCTATTACCAATCATAGCAAGATTTCCCTCCAAAGTCTTCGCTAATGCAGCCCAACATAAAATGTTTCTATAAAAATATCCGGTGACAAAGACAAAATACGAGAAAGTGATAGTAACAGCTCGATTAGTAGTCAGTGAGCATGTCTGACAAATAAACACGCGGTGACATCTTTCACCGAGCCTTTGTCTACGAATATGTAGTGCATTAAACTGACATGGCATTGGATTATGTTGATGATTTCGTCCGTTAGTGTAACTGTGAATTTTTGATGAAGAAAAAAGGCTGTGATGGTTGTAATATTTTTGGTACGGTTTGAAATACTTAGAGATTGTATTTTCTCTCTTTGATTTGCGTTTTTACATTTTCAAAGTATTTGTTTTATTATATTTACCATTATGTTGCTTCATTATATCAAAACTTTACTCCAATACTTCAACAAAACGGTTAAACATTGGAATTATCATGGAAGCATTTAAATGTATCTATGAACGGCGTCTACCACAGGTAATGTGTGTTGTTCAATAATGTCTTCTAAAAAACTGTAGCAATTAAGTTGTAATTAGTTTACGTCTGCGTAACTCTTCGGGAAAACCAAGTGACCAACCCAGTTTTCATGTGTTAGATTAGGCTTAAGTTAGGAAAGGTAGAAAAACGTTTAAGCAACTGAGTTATTACAGTAAGCCATATGGGCTTATTTTCAATAATTGAAACCTATTTAAGTACAGTTGGAGTATGTTTAGTAGGCTCTAATTTTATTTAATCGTCATTTAAGAATAGGTGCCGCACGTGTTTAATGATACAATATTGACGTTATCCATAATATGCATTCAAGGATTTGTTCTAATTATTAAATCCGTCAGGTGTTTGTGAGTGGAAAAAACCCAATCATTTAGAAGGTTGGCTTTTTAAAAGTCAATATTGTGTATTACTTTACTTAATTCTATGTCTATTTTACTAATCCACCTTTGTTCACTTCAACACGTTTTCTCAAAAAACATTTTTTTTTAAATTAAAAGTAGACACAATAGTGTTCCTTGAGGAACCCCTACCATAACACGAAATATTCATACGCATTTGAACTTTTGTCTTACACGAATCATGTTATTTAGAAAAGTCACAATTTTTAATGTAACATTAATGTTAAAACAATTCTATGTTTGAACAATAATTACTTATCACACCAAGTAACGTTACTGTATGAGTCGAAGGCTTAACTAAACGCGAAATTAATTCTACCATGGCAAAGTTGTTATAATCATAATGGAATCACGTACCCGGTTCTGACAAGTTTTCTTTAACGGTAGTAAAATTATTAATAAATTAGTAACGGTTTTACTCTTGCAGGATTTTTATTCTTACGCAAAATTAATTAAAAAGATAATGCACCTCTTTGTTTAATGAGCAGTCTGTAAGCTGATTTTAATATAGCCTCGATAAGATCATTGATTTGATCACTTTGGTCTTTCCATTCCTAACATTCGATTAAAAAAAAAAAAAAAAACACTGCTATATTTGTACCAGATCAGGTTCGTAACACGATTTAAGCGTCATTCCTTATCAATATACCGATCTACTTCCTCAATATTTCACACTACGTCTAGGTGTAATTTACATTGCACAAATATGTCTTATCTGTAAAAGGAAGAAATTACATTACATTTACACCTATAAACTCACACAATGAGTTTATTAACGAAGATCATTAAGATAATACTACTGACGTCTGATGCATTTTTGCAACAACAATGTATTGTGCGGTTAATTTGCGGTCATAGACTAGATGTGTCTGCTTGCTAGGTCAAATAACATAAGGAGATGTAGTTCCGCAATTTTTTATAACAATCTCTAAATTAGATGTTCCTCGACACACTTTACAGATATTATTATGATTAACGATGATGTGAATGTATGGCTGTGCATTCGCTTGCGTAACTGTGATCTAATAGGTCATAATGTAACTGTGTATTGAGATGACCGACTGGGATCGGTGAATGGCCTGTCATGTCATGTGATAGTCGATTGCATCTGCATCAAATGGGGAGTGGTTTAAATTGTATCAATCTCAGCAAACGAAATGTTAAGATTAAAAATCGTGATCAACTTGTTGCTCTTCTTCCATTTTCCCCTGTCGGACGTAACATCATCATTTGATAAAATTCCTGGAATTACTTTAAAAATATCTAAACTTAATTCTTATGGCAGCCCATGGATGCAAGTGGCTAATTGTCGTTCGGCGTGGCGTTCTAAGGGGGAGGCCTATGTTCAGCAGTCGACGTCCTCCGGCTGATGATGATGATGAAATTCTTATAATCTTCATATTCAAATAGATATTATTAAATTCATCGAATGTGTAAGAAAACAAAAAAAGAAATAAAAGAATCGCATCAGAAACGAATTATGTGCTAGTTTCTAAATTGTATAATGCTTAGCCACTGGCCAAGAAAAAATCGTGACTCGTCTTTTCAGCCAATTAGGATTTATTTATTGGTTTAACCTAGTCCAACAATACTACCACTCCTTACACGGTATTGATTACAAAATAATTTTGAAATATAAAACTATTTTTTAGATGTGCAAACAAATTCTACAACTTTAAAAAAAAAGTTCTTCATCCAATTTTATAGTATCCTTTCAACATGATCTAGCACTTTTACGGCCAAAAGTTTATGCAATTCAGTACGTTCACTTTTTTTTCTTCTATTATGAGATTGCAAGCTAATTAGAGGTTGTCAGATTGTGAAGCTTATCTAGTATGGTTGGCCTCGTAATTGATTTATGACCTAAGGTTTTAATCGTCACTTATTATTCATAAGATGACCACCAGTTTGTAGATTTATGTGTCGGATCCTGGTTGAGTATGCCTCTTAAAGAGGACACAAACGCCTTTGTTGTGATAACCACTGGAGTGGGATTTAGTGATGTATAGGTCCCACACTTCTCATTCTTATCTCACCCCGAAGGAGGTTTTTTTAATATTTTTAAAATTATGACATAGATAAATATTACACAATTAAATACTTTTAAACTTTTTCGTCGTTCTAAGTTCGTTTGGCGGAAAGTTTTAATTCAATTGTTTTAACTCTACTAGTTCGCTGCAAATGTGAAGTAAAAAAGTGATAACATAGTTTTGAGGTCGTATATACTCACTTAGTATTTATATTGCAAAATGTTAGGCATATAATTAGCTAATGCTGCCATTAGGTTTATGCCTTATGCAGACTACTAATTGTATATCTCAATTAAGATTGACATCGAGGACATTCGAAGGTATATCTAGCTTAGATTAGACAGTTCTGGGTCTTAGTGAATCAGTCGATGCAGTTTTTTGCATCTATGCACTTATTGATTGAAGTATTTTCTTTTCAAGCTATTTATCACGTACCAGGGCCACACGTATGTATCAAAGTTCATTAAAACTAACATCGCCATTTTATTTAACACGTTTTTAGTTCATATGTTTAATTTCAGTTTTAGAACGTTACCTTCAAGATTTTTTGATTCTTCATTGTATTATTATTGGTTGCATTCATCAACACCATTATTAGGAGTGATTCAAATTGAATACTGCCATAAACTGTGATTTTTCTCAACAGAAAATATTCGTTTCATAATAGTTAGTGGTGACGGTTTCCTGAGGTGTATACGTCCTGTAGCTAGACTATTTCTTTGAAGAAGATTATTTCTTATAGAATCGAGCACTCAATCAACCAAACAAACAATATCTTCAGATTGATAATAATTTTTATACTTTTGATACAACTACACGTAATCGTTTCAGTTAATATTATGCACTACTTTTTGTAACTATGTCATCTAATAAAAAATTAGTGCAGACATCAAACTGTTTAACAGAATCAATCATAGTGTTAGACCCCCTACTGTTCTTTCGGTTCAACAATAGATGATTACTTAATACCGCAGACATCCACAACCACAGATATTTGACATGACAAGTATCATATCAGATAGGTCCACGACATAAATGTAACTTATTGTAACTACTTTCGAAAGTTATCGAAAGTCCTTCGTGACTTTTATTCGGGTGGAGATATGTTGTGTCGAAATAAGATCAGTCTTTTCCTTATAGATAACACATGTGATTTAATTTAGACTAATCTAGAGCTGACTTTAGACGAGCCGAGGTCGACTGCGGCGTAGGTGGTGTGATGATCTGTACCCTTAGCACGAGCTTTCAGTATTTGAGACGTAAAGTAAACTGGAACTTTGACAATTTCAAACTGACAAATTTCAAGGAAAAAATTTGTTTCTTCTTCGCACACCAGAGGCGCTGTTCCGTTTTTTCATACAAGAAACGCTGTAAATACTGGAAAGATAAAAGACTGAAAACTCGTGCTAAGGGTACTGAAGTTTGCGAGGCAAGCATGGAAGAAATGAAAACTCAAAACTGAGACGCTCAAAACAGAAATATTTAAGGTGAATGCCTTTGCCCAGTCCTGGGAGACAGTAGTGGATTTTTAGACTTTAATGATTGTTTTCATCTTCTCCTATCGATATTTAAATGTCTAATGATTTTGAAATATGTAGACTTGAAACTTAATCATGTTTTGGGAGCAGCTACGGTATTCTATGCAACAGTTTGTTTTTATAGATTTTATGCTCTAAAGTAGCGTTTGGCAGCCTTTTGTTAGGTAAGAGCTTCATAGTGTAAAAATCAAGTTATTTCGAGCCGCAATTTTTATATTTTAATAATTAATTATTATATTTAATAATAAAAAAAAATGACCGCAAGAAGGTATTCTGCTATATCAGTGGAATTATACTATAAGACCCTGTGTATTATCACTACGAAAAAACATGAAAATGTGTATTGATTAAAATCAATACCGATATGAATAAAATTCTCAGGTACATTGATTGGAATTCTAATCTCTCAAGATAAACCTTACTAAATCATCTCAATATCTTTCAATCATGACCATCATCTTACTCTAACACAGATGAACAGTTAAATAACCAGTTCACGCTTGAACTTCTGACCGCGGCTTCTGAAACCGATTGCTCTTGCGCAACTAAAGATGTTCGTAGCCTCGTACCTGTCATCATGATTGGTCATAGACCATATCCAACTGACGTCTATGTTAAAAAGAGGCAAGTGGTAATTATTGGCTAAACGAGGACCTCTTAATACATTAAAACATGTTATATTTGAACAAGCTAGTTCAAATCAAATCGTATATTTCAAATAGGCCATTTACAGGCACTTATGAATTTGCAAAAGACATATAATAAAACAAGTTTAAAAATAGTTATGGTGCTACACTCCCAGTCACAAGACATAAAAACTGTGAAAGAACTATGGAGAAGAATGAGCAAGAAAATTCACGGACACTCTTTTTCAATCGCCAAAATTATTACAAAAATTTTGTTACATAATTCATCATCAGATGGTACATTATGTGAGAATGATTTGGCAAGTTAATCGTGCCCATAGTGTTCGTATTTTATATTATATTATACAGTTTAGAATTTGACAATAAATTAGGGTTGTATGCGTAACGCCATGCCATCTAAAAGGAAGGTCTATCTAATTAGTGCAAAATTGATGATCGACGATGATTTTTCATCCGCATTTTATAGTTTGATTAGTAAAAACCTAGGTTATGATTTTGCAGCGCGTAAAATTTAGTGTTGAAGCTTCAATTTTTTTTTTGTCCTAAATAATCTAGTCGAATGAAATAGCATGGTGCGTAATTTCGCCCTGTAAAAGACATAAACGCAGTGTCCTAATGTATCTTCTAATTATCCTATCATTCGGAATTTTAGTCGGTACAAGTCTGACAGTCCCTCCCGCCCTGCCCGGGGTTGGAGGACTCATTTGATGATTTTACCACGCTAAAAAAAAAAAAAAAATCATTCGGAATCTCGTTACATCCTTTTCATTATATTAATGTTTATCTTAATTATGAAACCTGTCGTTTGTGATCAGTAAGTTAAAACAAAATAAGTTTTTTATTAAAATGTCTTAATTATTTTTTTTCGAATGCAATTTTTTTGGCTGCAGTGCATTTAAACTAATATTTAATTAAACAACTGGCCCTGAACTTATATAATTAATATCATTATTAATGCAAAAGAAGCATCATCCAATTATTTAGTCAAGGTGAAGATTATCACAGCACGTATCAAATATTTCACATTCATAGACGATGTTATAATATGTAACAAATAGATATAAGCAAAACATTCACTTTACCATTTGACCTACATACCCGAACCTCTCTAAACACGTTTTTTTATAATCCGTATGTCAATTCCCACTAACGTAACCTTTTGCTCAAGGAAGCAATTAGTTTTAATGCAAGTGCATTAGTTTTAGTTTTTAATCATTATTGTTTATGTAATGTTGTTTTTTTTTTCATTTACTGATTGTATTTAAGATGGCTAATGATACTGGATGATATTTATGATTAACTTATTACCAAAGTGCTGTACGTTAATCTAATCTTACTAATACTATAAATACGAAAGTTTGAATGAATAAAGTTAGGATATAAAACCGGGAAATACCTGTCCCAAAAATCCCAGGACTTCAAAATTAAAATAATTCGGTACCCTGGATAGATGTAGGTATGTTTGTTACTCAGTCACGCTGTTCTATCTGGACGGATTTAGATGTGATTTTTTGCAAGATATAGAACTGAATAACACATAGGATACTGTTTATTCCGTTACCACGTTAATGTGGGAAACTTTTTCGAGTGCTTGATATAATAAGTGAGTGAATCCGTTGGCAACACATAGTTTTTTTCTGAAAAAAAAAGGAAGGCAGACTTCTCATTGCATGTAATATGATTTGTGTGATGATAATGAATTGGCTTTTTTAAAATTAAAAGTAGATCAAAAAAGAGTGTGAATCAAGGCTGTTGAATTAGTGTTATCCGGTTGTATGCTTTTTTGTTTTTTATTTTGTTTGAACTTAAAATCATAATTACAGTCCTACTATAGTTATTTTAGTTCTGATTTTGCAATACAGATTTATTATCAAATCATTTAATATAGAAACTCCTGTAATTTTAAAGTCAGTTAAAATGTTCTTAGAAGCCGCTTTGTGGTTGTTCACATAAAATTAAAAAGTAAATAGAAAATTTAATAATCGTCTAGAATATCTATATCATATCTTCTGTGAGATTTTTGTTAGATTTTTATCCAAATATTAATTATGTTTAGAATTTGAAATTTCAAAACTATTATTTTTAAATCCTAACATTGAATGTGAGTAAATTTTTCAGAGAAAGTACTTTTTTAACGTGGGAATTACTTTAAGACGCCGTATAAACACTTTCATTCATTACTAAAGAGATAATTAAAAATCTTTTTATCTTTTAATTCGGAATTTGTTAAACAATGGCCCAACAGATTGCGTCAATCGTGAAGTATTTTTTTTACTTGTGTTAAGAATTTAGATGTTATCTTACAAATAATGTTGTAGATTTTGTAACTTTTTCGTAATTTGTTTTCTTCAAATATTAAACCAATATCTACAATTTAATTAAAGGAAACCGACAATGTGATAGGAACCTTATAATTATGAATGCAAAGATTTCAAATTTGACTGCTACAGATAGATCATATTGAGCAAATCCTGACATGATACAATTATTTATGATTCAGGTCACTTTTGCAACATTTGAAATAAAACCTTTTTCATTTTAACTTATTTCTCAATTTAAGTGGTCTATGGTCTGGTGTTACCAACCTTGCTATTATCTAAAATATTAATTCCCAATGATTGATCTTTAGCTCAAAGATTATCCTTCATCGGTTCTTAGGTGGAGATCTATAAACATTACTTAGCTCGAGGTTTGGCTTAGACTCGACTTTGACTCAATCTTGCAATTATAAAATATGTTTCTTCTGATACTTTGCTACTTGTTCTGATTGAAAAATTGGTGTGTCAGTATTATTTTTTTTTTAATTATAAGAGATCACAATGTCTTTGATGGTACAAACATAATCTTCGCTTTGACATACTGACACTTTATCTTGGTTCTCTGGGTAGGAAGTTGCTATCCATATCTCTCTAATTTTATGTTTCCATTCAATGACCTACTACATAAGTGTCTGGGACGAACACCTACGGCTTTATTACAAAACGTGGTTTAACTTAGACCAAGCTTTAAATCATAAATGAATTTTTGAATTTCGAACTTTATTTCTACTGTCGTACAGTTATTAATACAAAAACCGAGTTTAGATCCCGGTCTAAGTTGTCAATGTGCATTTTAGAATTTTATAGCAGTTGGAATAAGTTCGAAATTCAAAAATTGATTTTTGTTTTAAACCTGGGTTTATAGTTAGACCTCGTTTTGTAATAAGACGGTTGAAGTTTGACAGTTGTGAGTCTACATTAAGAATAACGCTCAGGTACAGCGTGTAAAGCTAAGTAACGTCTATAGATCTCAGCCTCAGTGAAAGGTAACGTTCAGAAATGTATGAGATTTATAAGATAACAATATAATAGCCAGTTGAGAAACATCGTATCATTATGTGCCGTATACATTCGGCAGTATTGTTAGTACATAATTGTCGACGTCTTAAATATTCTCTTAGCGGGCGTGTCGTAATTCCTTTGAAACAAGTGTTTTCCGAAAATTAGATTTTGATGAATTGCCTTGAAAGCATTGTTTACAATAGTAATTTTTTTATTTTTTGGGGTTTGGTGGAATTCGCCAATGGTAAGCCATTGCCTACTTAGAGCCTATTTGTTAAACATTCATAATACATTTTTCACATACGGTTTATTTATTTATTTTTTAGTGATAGGCCCGCGTTTGGCCATTATATCCTCAAAAGATGTAATCGACGGTGAAGCACGCTTGCCTAGACACCTATTCACTATGAATGGGATTTTAACTATTATATAGCTTTACAACTGATCAAACAACCTACTTTATGACTACTAGCAACGGCTTTTGAACTATTTGAAAGGTTTTAAACAGTATATTCAGAAGCTTTTCAAAAGGTAATGTGAAGTCAAAATCTGTTTTGACTTTTCCATTGTCATAAACGCTGATAGATGTTGCACTGTCTAGAATCTAGACTTTGGATAGAAAGTTGTTAATGCATCTTTCTTAACCTACCTACAATATCAGGTGATTGCAGATTCATTGCTCGGTTTATTGACAAGGTGAACGATCTCATCTCTCTCTCTCTCTCACATACCGTACTTTTCTTCGAACTCGAAAACAGAAAGGATGTTAAGTGGCAAAGCTATACGCCATATGCGAAGTCATTTTGTTGTTCTTGTAGTTGCATGTGCTACAGTTCGCGCATGAAACTACGAAGGAACGCTTCAGCAAACTGAAGGGGGCACAATGGCTGCCAGAGTTGTGGGACTG
The DNA here is from genome assembly GCA_036375495.1 of Agrotis segetum. Lineage (NCBI taxonomy): Eukaryota > Metazoa > Arthropoda > Insecta > Lepidoptera > Noctuidae > Agrotis > Agrotis segetum. Next base: position 3,479,876 of record JAQSVV010000056.1, on the reverse strand, counting down.
TTTTAGTACGCAAAGGGCATTTGAAAAAACTGACACTGTGACCGATTTTCAATCAGTGTCTGACAGTTCCTACCGCTCACCTAAGGTTGATGCATTTAACGATTTTATCATGGCAAAAAAAGTTCTAGGACCCGTAGCGCAGCAGTCCAATTGTTTAGCCACTGCGCCAATCGCATCGTCATGATGATGATGATGATGTATTTTACAATGTAAAAAAAGCCATGCTGTGTTAAGTATTTTCAAAATTTCTATCACAAACTATTTGCATTGAAACTAACTTTAGCGGACCGCAGATACAGCACTCTGGCGGAACAACCATTAAAACAAAAGCAAGTGACATTTGATCACCGACCACGAATCAACCACAACAGTTACGAAAAGAACCAAATAATGATGTAAATGTGATAGATTTTGTGTTAGAAAATTGTATGCTAATGGAAATATGACCTTGGGGAATGTTTTAAGATACTGAATTGAAAAAAAAAAAACTTGCTGTTTTAAATCTTGCCATCTTTCTACATACTTTGAGGTTATGGATCTTCATTTATTTCATGCATTATTGTTTTTTCTCGAACACGGCTCTGTTAATTACATTGGCCACATTAACCCTTGTTTGGAGGTCATTGAAAAGTCATTACCATCAAAAATTTAAAATGTTACTTACGGAATAGCTTACAACAGTGTTTACCATTACCATTAAGAAAGATGGGTATTTTTAGTGACCATCCATAGTTTTTTTTTCGTTCAATCTCAGAGGACTTTTTTTGCCATTCCAACCAAAAAGTTAAGTAGAGCACATCTATAGGAATGTTTCTAAACTTTTTTTTATTAAATGATTTACCGACATGGCGTGTAAAAGTGTTACGTTACACACCATTAAATCATATTACATCTGTTACTTCACTTTAGCACTCGTGTTACTGTTAATTGCTTCGACATCATTTACCGTTTTTGTCTCACATTGCGAAATGATGAGATATTTTTAAATGTTACAGATTTTATTCGAATTAATGTTTTAACTTTTTATTACTACTTTTTTTTTTTTTGGGTGAATATCAGGTCTACCATTTTGGTTAAAACAGCCTAGTACAATGGTAATCTTCTGAATGTTAGTAAAAATGTTTCCTATGAGCAGAAATGTGAAGGTGGGCTCACTGAGAATTCCGATCGCATTCAAACTTGTTGGCTGTTATGTCTATTATTATTCATACCCAATACCCATGCAATAAGAAAAAAATTGAGACATAGAAAGATCACTGAAGTCATTTATAAAATTACAATTTACAAAATAATTTGCAGAAATAATTTAACGTTAATTACATTTACCAATGTAAAGAAGATATTACACGTTACGTGCGAATTCAACAGACGGTATTAATTTCTAATAGGCAATTTGAATAAATTACAGATAACCTTTAGCAGTAATACCTTCATCGTATTCAATTTGTATGAGATTTGAACTACTGAACCAATGAAATACATTTTATGTAATGCCATGTAGAGTTACTTGTACTTATGTAAGAGTAATGCTCTTACACATTTGCAATAATATTCCTCATTTATCAATTGAAAACGTACCTCCTCTTTATACGTAATCCACGCATATAATGCGTAAGTGATGACTCATTGATCGGCTCAGTGATCTTAGTGAAAGAAAAAGGCTTGCTAATTTTTAAACTATTTTTTAAAATGTGGAAAAATTTTGAAATTAGTCTCTCGTCCTGGGTGAAGTAGAGTGGAAGGTATTGTCAGAGTTTTACTGATTAAAAGTCCACTCTGTTCCTACATATTCCCCAGGGTCTCTTTCGGGGGATTTAGATGTTACTTTAACCTAGATTAGCACATTCGAGATACCTATGATCTCGAAATTAGTCCCGTGGACAATTTTAGACTAACACCCAGCCAAACCTACGTAAAAATCTTCTACAAATACGAACTTGAATATCTAAACCATTTGATCAACTAAACACACAAATTACAGTACAATGACATCTTTTCATAAAAGCATTGACTTCAATTTTCTTTTAACATCTCAATTCATTATTTAATTGATGAAGGCACGCAAAGCAAAAACACTGGCTATTTTCTAATTATCCTCTAATCATAAAACGTGGAATGATAGGTTTTTTGTGCGCACATCTCATCGGCTTCGGTCGGATGAACTCGGGTATCTTCGGCAGCTAATGCAGTGTCGTTAATAATAGTACTAGTAATAGTTATACTGCAATGTATAATTAAAGTTGTGTTATTTTGTACAAAATACAAGTTTTCGTTGGTGTAATGGTCGCTAGCGTGACTGCTAGGCAAGAGGTTTTAGGTTCGATTTCCAGGTCGGGAAAGTGTTATTGTGGTTTTCCATGAGGAATTTCTTAGTAGCAGTTCATAGAGTTAATCTTGATGGTAATTTTATACATGACATTAATTTATGTGGCGTAATAATTGTGGGTGTAGTAATTAGGTACACCTCTGCATAACCCTTCGGGAATTGAATGCATGATGCCGATATGTCCAAGTTGATATTTGAAAACTATTTATACAACGTGTAACGTTAAATGCGCAAAACCTCTCGTGGGGTGACTCGGCCCATGTTACTGAACAATGTTTGTTCTAAAACTTTTGGAAATTCGCAAAAAAAATTGGTTTTTCATACAATATGAGAAATTGATCGGGCCCATCACTATGAAAAATCAATATTAATATTTAATTAGAAAAAATACTTTTGTTTAGCAGGACACGTCTTTCAGCTGATAATGACAGAATATTATGTATGCCCATTAAATTTTCATACGAGATGATCAGACTCCCCTTGCATCATTTTCACGCGACGCGCGATTTAAGAGTTGACAGGCTAATGTTTGATTTAAATCTAAGTGCAATGATCTTAGAGACCATTTCAGTATTGTGTTTCATACTTCAACAATGACCGAATGATTTCGCAGTTTTGAACTTGTTACACTGCATTAAAAACATTCGCTCCCCGCTGAGTTATTCGCGTCAGAAAAAAATGTTATCATTCGATCAATGGCCTGAATTATCTGACTTAGATTAGGTAAATACAATTTTCTGCATCTACAAACAAATTATAGCGAGAACGCTTTAAGGTGAATTAAGTATAGATTCTTCAGAGAATCTCAGATTTAAAATGATTGCAACTAAATCGCAGCGATTTGGAGTGACAACGAAAAAATAGAAGACGAGTTCTATTGATCAATTCTGTCACGGGTAGGATAGGGTTTAAAATGCTAGCAAATATTAACTCGGATAACATAATCAGCCTATAATGTTCCCACTACTGGGACATATGGGTTTTACTAAGTAATACGTGCTGTCTCTACGTATGACGGTTTATTTTAATGGCGTCTCGCAAGTCTACCTAGAAGAGGTTGTAGGCTGCTTAAAGCCGAGACTCCACCAAAGCAGTGCAAGTCGAGACGTGTTTTGAACAACCAATAGAATTGCGTTATTGACACAGCTCCACTCCGCAACGCAATTCTATTGGTTGTCTCGCTCGACACAGCTTTGGTGGAGTCTCGGCCTTACCACAGAGGACTGTGCCTTATGCTCTGTATAAATGTATAAAACAGTCAGAAACAGGAAAGAACCATAGGATACTTTTTATCCCAACAAGATGTTCCCGTAGGATGATTTTCAACCATCTTGCAAAGGTGAATAAACCATTCGCAAATAATTGATAAGTCTTATTAGTTAATTACAACTTTATAAATCAAAACAAATAACAGAACGCACGGCACTTTCCAAACTGTGGTAAATCACTGCGCCCGCGCAAGCCACGCGTGACAGCGCTGAAATATTTGATCAAACGCTTGATAGACGTTGCGTAATTGAGGAATTTCGTTCATTACCGTTGACGTTTACTGTTTTAGAGATTAGTGCTCCGTTGTCTTATGGATTAGCAAAGGAAGGTAATTTTTCTTTAATTTATATTACCATTTATTAAATCAAAAGTAACTCTTAGGCGCCTGTAACTTTCTAACTATTATAAATTTTGAAAAAAAGAAAACCTATAAACCTAGTTTTTTACTGTGTCAGAAGCATTCTAAAAAATCATTGAGATAACATTTAGGGACAGGAAAACGTTTTCTCTTTTAGTATGGACGAGCGCGGTATAGACAATTGTCATATGCGTCAGTGCAACTTTAGATTTTCGCTGACTTCCGTAAAACGAGATGTTTGTGTGATCGAGGTTTTTTTTCATGGTTATTTCTGGAGCCACGAAGCTCATCTCAAAACGAAAAAAGTCATCGCCATCTGTTTCATCATTACCATATTTTTTCCAAAAATGGAATCAACTTCAAGTCTAATCGGATATGAGTAACAGTGCTGGCAGTCCCTCTTTGTAAGGTATTGACATATTCATAGTCATCATCATTTTTTTTTTTTTTGATAGATGGCGCTGTCGCCACGCACAGTTCGGCTCCGTATTTAAAATTAATTTTAATTAGTACGAAGGTTTCTTTTCTTAATTTTATGTGCTTAAAGTGTTTAACTAGATGATGTTCTTGAGTGGAAATGTAGTCAAAGCTCTCCGGTAAATAACTCTTACAAAATAGTGCTATCTCACCGAAAACTTGAAATCAGTGTTTACAAACAAGCAAAGTGCCCTCAGCTGCGATAATTGGACTACAAAAACATAGTATTACTCATTAAACATAATAACATTAATAACAGTGATTAGAAAACTAAAAATAACAAAGTGAAGTGTTTATTTCCAAAATAATGTGCCGTTATTGATATTCAAAAGTGAACGACGCGGGACGCCAACGACGCCAACTTTTCAACCAATCAAAATAAAGTGCAACGAACTGTTATTGCTAATTTTAATGTCGCAATCCGTATGCCTATTTTGCTTGTCGAGTGAATACGCTTGGTAGCGCATTACGGAAAACTACGACTGGAACGAATGTGTCTCGAGATCGAATCCGAAGTACAGTTATTCTTTTTGGATTTGTCAATATTTGTGTTTGACTTTTTGCAGTAGTTTTTGCGACTTGGGTATTGTTTATTATGTGGAACTAATACTATCAAAACCAAAGTGAATAAAATACTAGACTCAGTCAATTGTTAAAACAAACCAGCGTCCCAACGAACTTTTTAAAAAAGACATTGGACTTTTTATTTTTTTTATTAATTTGTTTACGTTCTGAACGCAAAACGTGCTGTTCTTCGAGTTTTCGACTTCTTTTTCATGTATTTTAGTTATAATCTATTATAACGCTACCTACTAATAAACATCACGCTTGCTTCTGGGATTGCGGTGAACAGAACAATAACCAAAACAATGGCTATCTGCGGAGCTTGTGGCTTAATAATAACGGATCATTTCATGGAATGCTCTAATCGAAAGTGTAAGAAGCGTTATGATATGGCTTGTCTAGAAGTAAGTTTAGATGCTTTTAAGTCATTTACAGAGGAATACAAATTATCTTGGGTGTGTCCAGAATGTATCTGCTTAATGCCTAAAAGAGGGAATACGGAAACCCCGCTCATAATTAAGACTTCTGCAATAAGGACTTCCACCAGCACCACGCCTGTGAATAACATAAATACTCAGCGAGGTAGTCAGGCTAGTTTTTCACCTACGATGGATTCCAATTCAATGTTGCTGGAGGAAATAAGGGAATTTCGGGCCGAAATGGCAGCCCGTATGAACAGCCAGGCTGAAGTGATAAATCTCTTGTTGAATCAATTCAGCCAAACACGATCTGATTTGGATAATATAACTAAACTGATGAGAGATCTAGAAGGAAAAGTTTACACTAAACAAACTCAAGAGATTGTAAGCGATACAGTCGATAACCCACCTTCTACATTTGCTGAAGTAGTTTGTCAACAAAACAGTTCTTATAATCATAAAATACAGAAATCGTCTCAAAATGCCACCATCAAAACACAAAAAGTAAATAAAGGTGGGGCCACGAAGACCGCTGTATTACATGTACCCGTAACAAAATCGACCATTATCACTACGCCGCCGCCGCCGCTGCCGCCGCCGTCATCAAGCGCATTACACGAACAAACGAATGATAACGAAGGTGATACTGGACCGGGTTGGACTACAGTAAGTAGGAAAAGAAATAATAAACCACTTAATAATGTAGCAATGGGAACTAATAAGGAACTGAAGGCTATTCAGGCAACGGAACGGAAAAAACACTTGCATGTGTGGCGATTGCATCCTGAAACTACCGTTGAAGCTATAACTGATCATGTAAAAAGTGTTTGTGGCCCAGACGTGCAAATAAAAGTTGATAAAGTTAATCATAAAACTAAACGAGACTACTCGTCATTTATAATAGGAGTGCCTGAAATATGGTTCCAGAAATTACATCAGCCAGAAATTTGGCCCATTAATGCTGAATTTAACGAGTGGATTTGGTTTCGAAACTCCACTAAAAACAGATCAAATTAACACCATTGATTTATTTTACCAAAATGTTAGAGGTCTTCGAACAAAGTTGAACGAATTCAAAAACAGCTTAGAATTAATGGATGCAGATTTATACGCAATCACGGAATCGGGTTGCAACCCTTCCATACATGACCCGGAATTAATCCCACCGAGATATCAAATACTTCGCTGCGACCGAGCAGACGGTCGAAAACAGGGAGGAGCGCTTCTAGTGGCCACACACCGGTTGGAGCTGCGACAAGTGTGCGTTAGTGACGTATCTATAGACACCTGCGTTTTTGAAATAGTCAATGCAACGGTTTACTTAAATAAAAGATTTTTATTTTTGTGCTCAGTGATTTATATTCCGCCTGGTAGTTCTGAGAATGACTATATGGTTCTGTTTAGCATTATAGAGAAATTGTGTACTAAATATAAAGAAATCATTGTGTTAGGCGATTTTAATCTTTATTCGTGTCCCATTAATGTGAGGACTTATTATGAATATTTTTTGTCATATTGCGGATTCACCCAAAACAATGATGTACCTAATTGTTTAAATAGACAACTAGATTTGATATTAAGTTCGGGTCTTGGCGAGGTGTCAGTGGTGATGGCGGATGGGTCGCTTGTGCCCGTAGACTCGCATCACCCGCCGCTCGCGGTGAGCGTGCGGCTCGCGGGCGCGAGCGCCCCGCTCCCTGCGCCCTCCGCCATGGGCACTCGCGCTGCAACTCAACGTCAACCGCGTTGGAACTTTTATAAAGCGAATTATGAACTACTCTATTCTAAGTTAGCATCTATCGATTGGTCCGAAATGTTTGAGCAGAGCGAGGTGGAAGATATTTTAGATATTTTTTATAATAAATTAAATAACATTTAGATGAAAGTGTTCCTAGGAAAAAAATTACTGTCAAAGAGCGATATATTTACCCAAATGGTACTCCAGCGATATAATAAAAAACTTAAAAATTAAAGCAAGACTGCATAAAAAATATAAAACCACGAAAATAAATAGTGATTACATAGAATATTCGAAATTAAGAGCACATATTAAAAAATCAATAGAAATTGCACACAAACAACATCAAAATAAGATTCAATGTCAATTTGCGAAAGACCCTAAGTCATTTTGGCAATACATACGGTCGCAGAAAAGTTCAACGAGTAGACAGAGCATTATACAGGACGGTCAGTATCTGTCGGACGAGGAGTGTGCTGAGCAGTTCGCGACTTATTTTGCGTCGGTGTATAGTAGGACGCCGCCACGACTAGACCCGGAAGCGGCGGCGGTGGAAGCGGGAAACAGTGGAAGTGCATGCGTGCAAATTAATAATCTTACTCTGAAAGACGTTAAAAGCGCACTCGAACGCCTCAAGCCTAAGCGTTCTGCGGGTCCGGATGGTATACCAGCTTTTCTGTTTAAAGACTGTGGTAGGGTACTCGCGGAACCGTTACTTTATATATTTAACGTCTGTCTTCATTCTGCGGAGTTTCCAGCTCGGTGGAAGACTACGCGAGTCATTCCAGTGCCCAAAGGCAAGGCGGGAGCTGACATCAGTGGGTATAGGCCGGTAGCGGTGTTGTCGACACCGGCAAAGGTGTTCGAGTCTGCCATCCAGCGCTGTATGCAAGGGCAAGTGCGCGGACAGTTATCGGATGCGCAGCACGGATTCCGGCCGGGGCGTAGCACTGCTACCAATCTCCTTGATTTCATGGGACAAGTGGTGCCAGCAGTTGATGCTGGGGTACAGGTAGATGCAGCGTATTTTGACTTCAGAAAAGCCTTGACACCGTCGACAATGACATCTTGCTGCGGAAGCTAGCAGAAGTCGGATGTACCCCTCATCTTTTAAAGTTTTTCGCCAGTTACATGCAAGGCAGACAGCAGTATGTAGACTGCAACGGATGTGAATCTGACTTATACTACACTTGGTCTGGTGTAAGTCAGGGCAGCAATTTGGGGCCTCTAGAATTCATAATAATGATAAACAATTTACCGTCAGTCGTAAGACATGGCTCTTGTTTATTATTTGCAGATGACCTCAAGTTGCTGCTTGAGATTAGGTCCGAGTCCGACTGCAGGCGCCTACAGGAAGATATAGATCGAATAGTTCAATGGAGTCATGAAAACAAACTATACTTCAACGTGTCCAAGTGCTCGTTGATGAGCTTCACCCGTGCTCGTACACCTCTGCTCTATGAGTACGTGGTGGACGCGGCACCAATGCAACGAGTCACGGAGGTGCGAGACTTAGGTGTTTCCATGACTCCCGATCTATCATTCCGTGAACATGTAACCAAGATCTGTAAGAAGGCTTTCAGAAACTTAGGATTTGTTCTGAGACAGACACACAGCTTCACAAACATCACAGCAGTCAGGGTCCTGTATGACGCACTAGTCAGGAGTCATCTGGAACATAGTGCGATCATATGGGATCCACATGAAACTAAGTACTCGGTGATGTTGGAGCGCGTTCAGAACAAATTCACGCGCCATTTGTACAAGAAATTATATGGGGTATATCCTTTTTACCCACTGATGTATCCCACTTTGTTTGTCCTGGGCATGGTTGGTTATAACCAATTGCATGTCCGACGTGAGTTTGCGCTGGTCGCCTACTTGGTGAAGGTGCTTCGTGGATTAGAAAGTAACCCGGGCGTATTGAAGCGCTTGAGTCTGTGTGTACCGGACCGCTACGTGTGGAGGCGGCGCAGCCCGCCACTGCTACTGGTACCTACAGCCAGAACTAACTTGCTTGCCAAGGCACCTCTCACCAGAGCTATCCGTACCATCAACAGCCTGCAAACACAGATCGATGTGTTTACGTGTTCTTCGGGTGAATTCGCAAGGCTATTATTATTTATGTTATGCTACAAGCAAAATAATTGGTAATTTGTCTGTATATATTAATGTGTTATTGTAGTTTATTAGTTAAGTTGTGTTATTATTTATATAAGTAAGTACTTCTTTATACAATGATAATGTGCCATATTTTAATGTTAAAATTAATTGAATTTTGTAATATTTTTGTTTTTTAACTCTATTTTATTGATTTTTGTTGATAATGTACTTGTATATAGTTTCTGTTAGTTTACGTTTAGTCTAGTTTAGTTTAAGTTCTTGTCTATCGCATTAGGATAAATCCTGTAATGATAGATTAAGTTTTTTGATAAATAAATAAATAAATAAATAAATAAATCATCAGCCTATGATATTCCCACTGCTGGAACATAGGCCTAGGCTCCTCTCTACGAAAATGGTTTGGTTTGTTTTGGTTATAATCTACCACGTGGGTCCAGTGTGAGTTGGTAGATTTCACATATCATCGAATTTTTAGTTCTATGTCTTACCGGATTTCTTCACCATTTTTTCCTTTCCTGTTATAGCTGAACAAACAATGATAAAACATTATATTAATGGACGCAATGGTGATCGTTTCATGAAACATAGTATTTGATACAGAAAATATAGTGATAAGGTTTGCTGTACAGGTTCACTTTAATTGTTTTGACTTATGTACCATTTTCGGTCTATTTATTATTACGAAATGTTCACATATACACATATAGACAGAATGCCGTAGAGCATGCCGATTAACACGTTAACATTTGAACTACTTAATTACTTATTTCAAGTGCAGCAAAAACAAGTCTAAGCTAAATTAAGACCATGTTTAAAGTTCTGCTTATTTATGAAGGTTGTCCGGATTTACATTAGGTACTTGCCTATGTACAGTCACGAGCAATAGTATGTACACACTAAGCGGTATTCAAAAGCGGTTTTCTGATACCTATTGATTAAACTTTAAAAGTTACTCGTAGTATGGCTTCCAAAATAGAAGTCTAATGACTTCTATTTTGGAAGCCATACTATTACGAAATAGGTCTTACTTCAAAGTGGAAACCAGTGTTTCACGAGTGATTTGCGTTCGAATTTTTTAAAGTGTATACATGTTATTGCTCGTGACTGTACAACTAGTATATACTTTATTTAATACAATGACTCTAGTCTATCTATAAGAGTTCCACCTACATAATAGAACCAGTATTTTTATTGGTACTAAGATTAGGTCTGCATTAAACTTGTCAGAATCAAATTGGAATATTGTAAATTGATTGAAGGATTTGGGTTAGGGTCAATATTGCAAAGGTTTCTGCGAAAAATGGTAACGGTCAATATAATAATAGATAAATAACAGTTTTATTCGCTGACCAAATATGTATCTCCACCGTTAGTATATTATTTAGATTAAATAAATGAAAGCTCCTAATTTAATTTATAATTTTCGTCATCATCATAATTATCAGCCGTAAGGCGTCCACTGCTGGACATAGGCCTTCCCTATAGACTTCCAATAGGACCGGTTGGAAGCGACTTGAATTCAGCTTGATCCTGTGGTCTGCATACGATCGTCTGCCCACCTTGTGGGTGGATGTCCATTGTCCTACGCTTCGCTTGACGGTGCGTGGTCTCCATTCGAGAACCTTACCTTAACTTTATAATTTTGTGCACCTTACTATAAAGTTTTATGTAAGATTTTATCAGTCATATTTGATAAGCTAAACCAGCGGTTACTATGCAGGTTTTAAATTTAGTGAATTCAAACTATGAAACGGTTAATTTAACGCAGTTACTATTGAGTAACCAAACTATGGATTTCGTTCATGGTTTTGGTTTCACGTTAAATTCTAAACGTTTGTACGACAATTTGATTTTAGTTCCGTTTTATTAATTATTTGTATAGAAAGTATGATTTTTTACAAATCCGCACTGGGCCCGCGTTGTGGATTATGGCCCACTCCCTCTCACAGAGAGGAGGCCTGTGTCTCAGTAGTGGGAATATTAAAAAAGGCTGATGATGATGATGATGTAATTACAAAAATTATGCTTGTTGTTTCTGGTTTTGTTAGGCGTATTCTTGATTATAAATAAAACCAATGTAGGGTAAACCTTATTTTGTAATTAGGGCGATACTTATTGTCAGAAACTTATAACCTGCACACATATTATGATGATTTTTATCCTAGTACGATGTTCTCGTAGGATAATGTTCAAGTTACACGCGGGCGAAGCCGCTGGTCACAGCTAGTATGTCTGTATATGTATTAAATAATGTAGCTTCTAACTAACTCCAATACATTTCAGTATCAAAAATCGTTCCAAACAAATAGCTTTGCTCCAAATATGTCTACTGACATACCATCATAAACTAAACACAAGTTATAATAACGTCGAATGTCTACACTATGTAAAGCACGTACATAAGCACAGTATATACATACAAGTACATAATGTAATGTTAGATAAGAGACAGGCAGGTGTTTACCTTGTCCTTTGTGACGCTGGCGCTAGTGTTTTTATTCTAAGCTTGCGTTTTTATTTGTTGTCTTATGGATGTTTATTTTATGGTTAGTAAAGGTGACTTAGTATTTAAAGAATAAGCACACTGGCAGAATGCTGCCAGTGTATAGTGTCAGCATTGGCAACGGCCAATGCTGAGACTAGTCAGTCTTAGAAGGGACGGGAGAAGTTATTTGATGATTTTCATTCTGAAAGAAAACCTAGCATCTAGTTTTGCACCCGCTTGAGTTGTAACCTCACATACTGCCCTGAAATGTCAATATAACCAGAAAATTGTGTTTTTAACCAAATCTTGTTGCCATTGGCGAGTAAAGGGTAACCCGCTCTCCGACCATGGACCATGCCCGGGTCCACGCGCGCCTCAAAGAGCGTCAGCATAATGACGGGGCCCAGGGCCAAAGCCTGCCGGGAACGCCTTTCTTAAGGCGTTCCCGGCAGGCAGACAGAAAAGTTCGGTCGAGCAGTACACAACCTAATATAGGTTGACCTGCGAGATGCCATACACACAAAAAAAGTCTTTCGGGCATAGTTAAAAAATAACTCTGATTGTTTATGGGAAATTAGCCTTAATGTACTTTCTTGACTGCAGTGTTGCTGTTTCTGAGAAACCCTTTAGCTGTTGACTATGCATTTGACCTCCATTAATAATTTTAAAAATTTTATCTATTCATAACCCTACAAGACACGTTCTACAAATAAGTAATTATAACTGTCTTAAATTGCTAGGTAAAAACCTTTAAACAAAGGACCTAAAAAACTAGAGTAAACGTTTAAGGTAGTTTGTTTTCTTTCAAGAGCGCATAATTATTCTGAAAAGTTGGCAACGTCGTAAAGGGCTGTCAAATATTTACAAGTTTTATATTAATTTTACAAATTTACTATAGAAATATATGGCTCGGTAGTTCACTAAAAAAATGATTAGGGAATGCAATAATTAATATCGTAACACCGAATATAACGTTTTAGCTGTATTAAAAGCACTTGAAAACATTCCAAATGCCTTTTAAACACCTATAACGATCACAACATCAAATTCAGTGTTTTAATTGCATTTCTATAAGTTTTCTAGTGCACTACAGAGCCATTTTTTTATTTCCATACAATAACATTGTCAAATTAATTAAAACTTGTAAATATTTGACAGGTATTAGCGACGTTGCCAACTTTCTGGTTAAGCGCCCTTAATTTGCTGAGTGAGCGGAACGACTTTGTCTAGACGCGTGTTTATCCGCAACTGCGTGTTTATGGTAACTTTGTATAGAGAGAGGTGTCTATGATAGGAGGACATCGCCTACACGGGATATAATGATTTAAATAAATGTTTAGTATTTTTTGAGGTCATCATAATAATATGACTTCGTTCGATAAATATTATAACATGCAAAGACAATGTCAAACGATGTGGGTTTATGTTCGTCTTAGTCGAACATCCATTTAGGAAATGATGTGCGGCAAATCTGGAAAGGCAATAAGTCACCTTCCATCTTGTACCTTATGCCCTGTCACTTTTGCGGGAATGTTTTATAAGGTAACCGTGGCCCTGAAACGTAAAGGGCTACTGAAGGATCACCTTAAATTACAGTCAAAAGTGAAAAAGTCCGACAATCCCTCCCGCCCCACTCAGGGTTTTATTTGATGATTTAAACAGGAATGGAGCTATATTGACTGCACTAGGTGGAGGATATTTTGTGTAGTTGATTTAAATTAGGTTTTACCATCAATACGTTAAGGAGAATTATTTGTCTTTTTCTTTTTATATAAATAACAATAATCAGGATTGAGATAGTTTAGTCCTCATTTTGGATAATGATTACATTTTTATATCATCATCATCATCATCAGCCTTTTAATGTTCCCACTGCTGGGACACAGGCCTCCTCTCTGTGAGAAGGGGTGGGCAATAATCCACCACGCGGGCCCAGTGCGGATTGGTGGATGTCACATGTCTTCGAATTTTTGGTTCTAGGACATGCCGGTTTCCTCACGATGTTTTCCTTCACCGTTTTGAGAGCAGTGGTGATGAAATAAATTACACAAAGTAATGCGCCTACCGGGATTCGAACCCACGACCTACAACTCGTAAGTCGGGTCCGATACCACTGGGCCACCACTGCTCTACACTACTACATTTTTATATAGTGGGTAGCAAACAAAGTCGCTTCTGCTATCTGTACGCTAGATCAACAACTCAACTGGGCAAGAGATATGTAGTTTTCATCAAGAGACAGACCTTATTAAAAGATGTAAAATACATCTGAATTGCACCGGGTGAAGCCGTAACGGGCCTCTAGATTGTACTATGTATAAAACTTTACATCTGTAATAGTCTATTCTACAAACAATTTAATACTATGACGACCTATCTAACGTACAATTTTCTGAGTTTATGGCATTTTTTACATATTCACCTTCCATTAACGAACGTAAATACACGGCTACGTCTTATAATGATCTTTTAAATTAATGAAACTTTTCTTTTTTACAGGTAAACAAATCAGTCACGCACTAGCTTCGAAGAAAATTTATGTGGTATGTTAATTACAGCCCATTAAGTCACAATAACAGATTTTGTTACTGAATGTATGTAGTAAGATAATTTCATTAGCATGTTTGAGGAATGGTAATGAGGGTTCGATGTCATGGGTTTGATATGTTAATAGTTCCGATATTTTGACCTGAAAATATGATTATGTTTGTGTCTAGAAAGTTGAATATTATTAACTGCTTTTATTTACTTATGTTTATGTACAGGTACATCAACCTATTATAATAGGGTGACTGGTAATTAGTGTACGATACTTAAACACGTGATTGTGCTCATGATAACCAACAACTTTTACTATGGGGACAAACCTGAAGATTCAAAAAAAAATCTGCTGTTCAGTACATTTATATTTGCTTAATGAACTGAACAGCTGATATTTTTTTTACGATTTCGATTTTGCTCCCATAATAAAAATTGTTTGTTATCATGAGCACAATCACGTGTTAAAGTATGGTACATTAATTACCAGTCACCCCATATATACCAGTCTATATTTTTTTTCTAATCGAACATAGACTCTCTACCCCTGTGATAAAGTTAAAAATCTATTGAAGAAATTCTTGACTTCTGTACCTAAGTTCATAGATTTGGTTTAACAGTTCGTAAAGCATCGAATAGGCAAGTAGGTATTTACGCTTTGTAGTTGCAAGGAATGCAGACACTACTTAAAATATTGCAATGAATATAATGATCTTTACTTTGTATTTCATTTAGTAGTTAGTTTTGATTAATATTTACATTATATTGAAACAAATGAGATAAGTACGTATGCCCTAATCCCTAATATTAAAAAAATGTACTGTTGTTTTTTAAAAGGGCATCGTGGTTCTGAAATTCGAAAAGCATGTGTAGAAATCGTTTTTTTTTAGTAAGAGTCTGACATTGCTTTCGACTTTCGGGCGGGAGGACTCATTTGAAGAATTGTAAACCATAATATTGTAAGGTTTGTTCGTTGAGTTGAGGATTGTCAATTTAACACGTGCATTGCAGTTTTGCTTAGGTTTATTTCTAGGTAATCGAAATACCATTCTTATTTTTTATACTTGAGACTCAAGTCCAAATTAGTCTATATTACAAAATTATCGACACGATCTATTTGATATCAATGGCGGTCGATCTACCGCACGAAACAAACTTCCACTCCACATGTCAAACGTCATTACCATCGGTTGAACGAACATTAAGTAATTAATAATTATAACAAGGAAATGAACCGTTCGTTAATTTATTGAAACATAAATATTTCAAAGGTCGAATGTATTTGCAAGGATTTGGTAGATTGAACAAAATATGCGTCAATTAGTTTCAAATTAATGCAGTGTTGATTTCATTTCGTTCATGAATGAATTTATTAACTTCATCCGTCGGTTTTGTTTATTTATGGAACTTTGAAATTATTTCCGTTGTGTTTAAAATGCTTCCATAATGTTTGTAACAGTAAATTATAAAGCTTTTTCTTTTCTCAAGACGCGTGACACAGGCTTTCATGCTTGTAACCCCCGGCAGGCTTTGGCCTCTGAGAGGGGGGCCCCGTCATTATGCTGACGCTCTTGAGCGCGCGTGGGACACAACGCGCCGTCGACCCGGGCATGGTCTTGCCCTTTAATGTTAAAAAACAGGAATAAGTTTTATTACGAAATTAACAAACTCCCTTTTTTGGGGTAATAAAGTCATCAAATGAGTCCGCCCTCACTGTGTAGCGCGGAAGTTTCTGTCACAGTCTCACTGTCTAAAAATCACCCTATTCCTTCACGCTCTTTGAATTCCAGTACCGTTGTGGTCTTGTAACATAGTCTAGAGATCCTGGCGGGCGTTTGGCCCTATTGGCTCGGCAGGTTGCTGTCAGCGAGGACAACTCAGGCCTGGTCCTTAATCAGACGGCGAGCTTAAGTACCCTATTTCTATTACCACAGAAAATACCGATTAATTCAAGTGCATTCCATACAGTTACTTTGCACAACACCAATATACCAATACCATGACCAAGTCACCACTTAACCCACTTGGAACTATCCATTTTGTCCCAACCCTCTAATTAGCTGGCCATACGTGGTCATTTCACGGCCAATAAGACTTACACCATCGTCCATGCTTGTTCGATCAATTAGACTGGAACATTGTTTGGAGAATGTGGACATTATGGCTAGAATATTGTGGTGATATTACCTCTTCTAGTAGGTTTGAATACATTTTAATGATGAACATTAAAAAATACAGTCGTATTGAGATGATCTATCGGTTAAAAAGCTTGCAATCCTTTGCTACACCTGGAAGACATTTAACCAGAATATTTAACTAAACACTGTTTTGGGCTATCGCGGCTTTTTTCAAAATTTAAAATGTGTCTTATGGGATATCTTCCGTGATCGATTCGTTTCGTGAGTTACCGATATTTCGACGCTTGCAACAGCGTCGAAATATCGGTAACTCAAAATAATAAACAATCACGGAAGATAAGTCCCGTAAGTGACATTTTAAAATGTTTAACTAAAGTTTGAAAATCATGGGGTGCAATTAGTAGACGGCACGGTTAGCGCAGTGGTTGAGCGATTGGACTGCTACGCAGCATGGCGCGGGTTCCATTCCCGCACGGGACAAATAATTGTATGATTTACAAGTAGTTGTTCCGGGTCTGGGTGTTTGTGTATGTGAGCTTGTAAACGCACCCACGATAGGGGAGAAATTAGTGTGGGGTAAAAAATACTACTACACTACATTGTCGAAGAATGAGGAAGTTATTACATATGTGACACCGCCTTAGCAATAGCCTTAGATGCCATAGATGTATGAAAAAATAAGGTTGAACGGAATTTTTGGTTTTTTGATTTGCATAACACCTTTTTAAAATAAGGTGATAGGCAAATTAAACAGGTTAGTTGTAATTTATATTTTGTAGCAACAAGCCTATGAGGAAACGCCTTTACAATATTTTACTAGTGCAGGTTAAGACAGACTGACAGTAGTCTAAAGTCATAACGCATATTACATCCAATTAGCTTTTTCTTTAGGTGATATTGAGTTACTTTGTACATTAGGATTTTAATAATGACAACCTACCCGAAGCTTTCAGATTTTAGCGCCCTGTGGCAAACATTCGCCTTCTAGTCTTGTTGCTAAGGTATACGAAATAGCTATTAAAGTAATACTGACATCATTAAAAATGTATGAATCCATTTTGGGACAGATTGACACACCATGGGATTTTAATAATGACAATTATGAAGCCTTGATTTGCGCCCTGTAGATGACAATAGGTTCGCCTCTGTTTTACCTGTTTCTTGTTGTTCACTTGTTTAGGAATATTTATGAAATAGCTTGTAAAGTACTCGGGAGACCATTAAAAATGTATGAATGCTAATAAGGGACGGATTAATTTAGGCACTGTGGCAGTTTTTGTTATTTGCTGTAACAGTTAGATGAGAGTTAAGAAAAAATGAGTTCAAAAGAGTAACTGATTGTTATTTGTATGGAAGTTGTTTCCAGCAATTAATCTGCTATAAACTTGCTATTTTTTTTCTCGATGCATTATAAGTGCCCATAGAGGCCCATGTGAAATAAAATAATTTTATTTTGAATTTATCCCATTGTTTGTTTGATTTATTTATTTATTATCATCTAATTTTTTATGAACTCTCAGATTTTATATTAAACGAAGTACTTACTTGAGTTGTTCGTACTATATTGGAGCTTTACACGTCAAAAAATAAAGTAATTGTAGCAGTTCTTTGTTTTAAAAGTTGTTTTAAGAAACTGGTTACACGGTACCTTCTAGTAGGTATACCTACTACGATAAATATAGGCTTTGTTTTCAATATTGTTCTACCGGTATCAGTGCGCTATCTGTGACTGTAACTAAATATGGCTTAAATGTTGTTTTCAATAGGTTTTAGTTTTTCCTAAATATTGAGAATAGCTTTTTAATATAATATAATTGAGATCTCTAAGCCGTGAAGGGGAAGTTAGGTTTAAAGGTCGCCCCTAAGGCCGTTTCCAGAATGAGCTGCTTACAAGAGATATGGATTTCAACTATGTGATCTGTGAATCGCTCTAAAGCTCCGCCTCAGGTCAAAGGTGCATCCTAAAAATATGAACATTTCATTGGTTTTAGTACTTTTAAAAATGCAGATTATATAGCTCATGTTTTTTTTAAATAATTTTAAAGTTTTGTTTTGTTTACAACTACGAATGTTGATGCTTCTTGTCATTCAGTCAAAAATATTCCACGCTGACATTATAATTGTTCTGATGCAATATATTATTATTTATGAAATTCTTGGAATGTTCCCAGCCTGAGTACGACCCTGGTTTCGGTCAAGTTTCTAAACAAAACTCGGTATTTAAGAAATGTCATGGATTTAAATTATAATAAAAAAAGTTTTAATTAAGCATTGCTTAATTGCCTATAAATCTTTGTGACGTTAGTTGTTATTTTTAAAAAAATATTAGACGTTTGTAAAATTTTCATCTTTTTGAACTTTTAAAGTTGTCACCGAGAAAACTTCCTTTTGGCAGTAGCTTCACTTCACCTGTTTGTTATTCTAAAACTATGCCACGGGAATGTAAAAAAAATCTACTAGAACCACGAACCTCACGCTCAGCAGTCACGTTTACGACCACTAGAACAAGGAGGCAGTATATCTACAACGTGAGAATTTTATTTAAAAAACGTTGCCTCAAGTTTGCATGAAAACTTGCCTCGTGGGTGCATTTACAAACATTTAAACTCACATGCACAAAAACCCACCCAAGAGCCCACCCAAAAGTCCAGACCCGGAGCAACTTGTCTTCTTAGTCGCTACACTCCTGGCAGAGTGGTCGTGGTCGTCACATCAGGGGTGGTGGCTCGCTTCACAATTCGCCGCCATTCTTCTCGCACCGCTGCCTTCCTGGTACATTCGTGTAAGGGACCATTCAATGCAGCCTTGATAACTTTTGAGCAACTTGTACATCATAGAAATATTTGTACCATCCGGGAATCGAACACACGATACGCAACACAGCAGTCAATTCCTAAGCCACAGTGCTAACCGTTCTTTAAAAATTGGCACCATCAACATTGGACCGATAAATGAGTAAAGATTACACGTTCTTCGCTGTCAGCGATTTACGAAAGTACTTTTACGATATTCGGTATGTGAATGCTTACAGATCGGCCATTATATGAGGCAATACTTAGTGGCTTGCCAAGTTATGTGGCAACTTTATACGTTAATACATATATTAATATTACTTTGCTCACAGTTTTGTGGTTAACGCATATTATCAGGCATGTTAATTTTATGCCGTAACCAACAGTTATTAAGAACGAATGAAAAATAATATATTGTATAGATATTTCATTAAAATAGACGAGTTTGAAAACGCACCCACGATACTGTAGGAATTTTACAGTGGGTGAATTTGTTTTAGAATATTTGGCTTGTTTTTAGGCTAATTTATAAATATTTTTATGTATTGCGTTATTGTGTGTGAAATCTATACAACGTGTAACGCCAAAACTGAACAATTTTTGTTCTAATACTTTTTTGCGAATTTCGCAAATTCTTAGAACAACAAATTGTTCTGTAACATGGGCTGAGCTGCCCCACGAGAGGTTTTGCGCTTTTGGTGTTGCGCATTGTAGGTATATTAAAAAAAAAAGTAAAAGCATTTTCGGGCTGTTCATTAGGGATTAAGGAATATTTGGAACCAGATTCCTTTCACAAATGTGAATAATTAATTTAGAATCAACATTAATCTTATTATAACTAACCAATAAATATATTTAAAACGTTAATTAATGTACCTAATTGAATTGCTATAAAATTGTCGTTTATTTTTTTCATTAAAATTCTAATCATGTTTTTGGGTAACAAACTTTACTTAAGTAACCTTTAATAATAATTTATTACACTTTAATCATAAAATTCAATAAGGAAATACAATTTAGATAAGTTTTAGATCATAAAATGTTCTATTTTAACATCTGGTATTTTTAGATATTGAATTTTTTTTTAAATGTAATTAAAATAAACTATTCCAATGCTAGCAAAGTTTTATAATGCACCTAATAGATCATGTTAATAACTATGTAATATTATAATAATTTAATACTAACTCTTATTATAGAAGTATTACAGATAAAAATATGTTTTTTTTTTTTTTTTTTTTTTTTTTTTTTTTTAACGTGGTAAAATCATCAAATGAGTCCTCCCACCCCGGGCAGGGCGGGAGGGACTGTCAGACTTGTACTGACTAAAATCCACGGTGTCCTTCAGTAGCCCTTTATGTACCGGGGTCACGGTGAGGAAATAATCCCGCAACCCCGGCAGGCTTTGGCCCTCTGAGAAGATAAAAATATGTAAAATAAATTCTATGCATCTTGTTGAAAGCCGAAATAACTGCATTAAATATAAATGTATAAAGTTGTTCCGGAATTACATTGTCAAGTACAGTAATATAATGAAAGACGAATCGAGAAAAAAAAAAAAACAACAAAACAGTAATCATGCTGTTCAGTGCACCGTTTATTTTTACTTCAACTCATAATTCGAACTTTCAAATTAAAATTACACTTGAGGCCACACTAAAAAGGCAAGCTAAGTACTCTAATCAATGATTTATTTAATAGAATCGTAACACAGCCTTGATGGAGCGGAACTTTGAAAAACATTAACCGTAACTAGTTTACCAGTCATTTTAATTTTTTATTTTCTTATATTTATTTCAAGAGCGGAAGGTAAGTCGGTATGAACTTACAAAAAGAAGAGTTGGCGTCCTCGTGTAAATATCACTTGTTGTTGGACTTCCCAGTAATGATATGTGGGGCAATTGGTATGGTTTTTTTGTCCGCCAGTAGTTACGTAGATTGTTTTCTGAGAATAATCTTGATGCTCTTTTCTGTGCACTAGAGCAGATTAAATTACATATATACAAACACTGGGCTCATGAAATAAATTACTAGATATTTCTTAGATCATTTCTTGATTGAATAAAAAGTGAAAAAATAAAAACAAAAAAAAAATGTTTTCAAATTATTGCAGTCCTGACATTAAATGCAATAAATCAATATATTTTATTTTTTATGTAATTGACTGTCGGATGCAGTAACTACATTCGACTAATAAATTCTTCGATTATTATCTGACAGAAACTTAATTGCAATTTTAGACCGTAAGTGCGCTAATTTAATTTTTATTTCATTTAAACGATTTATGTTTGTTTAACCTTTATTTTGTTTCAGTAGCTATTTAGTTTAGTAAATAAGTAATATATAAAACTAAAGGCCGACAACTTTTTACAAACCGCAGAACTATTAACCTCATACTATTTCGATGCAAAAAATGGATTAGATTATAATTGATAATAACATACGGGTTTCTGTCTATAAGGAAATAATGTTCTCACTAGATTTTTTTTGTATTAATTCCAGTTCGCACAAAAAAAAAAATGTTTTTGGCATCGTTTTCAGTAAACAAAATTTAATAGAATGAAAGAATCAGTGTTTTTTTCAGGTGAATGGATAGATTATGCTTGATTCAAACTTTAAAGACCGACCAGGTGATGATAGACCAGGCAGACGATAGAGACTGGATGAGGAAAGCTCAGGACAAGACTTAGTGGTGTATAGTGGGAAATGCATGTGTCCAGCAGTGGACGAATATGCGCTTATTATAATGATTTTATGCGACGTTGGTGACTGCAATGACTGCACATGGAAGAAAAATCAACCCTGGTCATCTAGAAAGGCAGCTACACCCCAAAGACTGAGTTACAAATATACAAAAATGTTACTTTTCTTAAAAAACATGTTACTTTTTTAATGTTTTTTAACTATATTTGTAACTGTAGATGAATGAATAAAACTGAATTTAAACTGTATAGGTACCTTAACAAGACAATATTGACCAAGGTTTTAAGTTACCCTTTCATGTTTTTCACTACATACTTGATGCGATCCTTTCCTTACTTTGAAGCATCTTAAATACAGTACCTCCATACGATACCAATTAAAATTGTTTACATTAATTAATACTCCATTTTAAAATCGAAAGGTAATCTCTCCTACTATGGTCTTCAATAATTTGACCTTTATTTGGTATTAAGTACCTATCCGCATAAAGTTGAAAATTACATTGTCAGATTGAAGTAGTTTGCCCTTTCCATAAAGGCACTTCTTGACTTTTTCTGAGTAAAAAGCTTCGCGGAAGACAATAAGATTTTGATGTATGCTTGTAATAACATGGTGTATATGAGATATTTTTCTTTATTGAAGGAATAATGGTTAGTTAAGTTCTTAATGACAATGTTTTGAGTTTTCTCACTTTGTATTTTTATCATTTAATTTGTTACTGTTTTACAGCTATAATCTTTACTTCATCATCAGCCTATTTTACCCACTGCTGGGACACAAGTTTCCACTCTAGAGAAGGAATAGGTCATAACCACGCGGGCCCAGAGGTAGATGTCACATTATTTTTATTTTTTTAGTTCTAGGATATGCCACGTCTTCTATATAATCCTTGTTTATCGCAGGCAAAATTGTCAACCTACCTAATAGTATACGTTTTCAAGCATTTCAATTAAACTGTTAAGAGTTATACTTGCAATTAGAAAATACGGACTATTTTTTGTTTTGCACGTCAAAACAAACAATAGTCCGTATTTTCAAATATGTCTCTCGCAGCGCAATAACTCTAGAAGGATCAACCTTCTTAACAGGACAATCCTCTAGTATAAAAATTGACAGTCAATTTATTTAACGGTATATTTCTTCCAATTTGGAAGGTATAATGTCTTTTCAACAAACATATTTCTAATAGTAATATGTGTAGTAGATACCATTAGATAAGTTGCTACGACGCGATAATTATCATCTGCCAATTATCATCTACGTGCTACGAACATTCGTAGCTACGCTACGCCACGTAGCAATCAAGAACAACCTATTCTCAAAATCCTATTACAGCATTCAATTTTCATACCAACAAAGCTTCCAATACATAAAACATAATAGATTCCACATCGGTATGCAGTTATTTAGCTAGAACCTTCATAAATCTTCTAGTAATAAAATACAGGAGAAGTCACGGCTACCGACTAGTTTTTTAATACGATTCTTGTATTTAATTGGTTGGTTGATATTACAATGTATTGTTGTTAAATGTCAGGTTCGATTGGTATGTGTTGTTGAAGTGTTGGACTGTTGTGTGTAGTGACAGATAATAATGTTGTTTATGTTATTAAAGTTCAACAAGTTGTTGTTGTTATTGTGAGATAGCTTTTCCCTTACCCTGATTAACGAGCTGCGTTTAAGAGCGTGTATCCAAACAGTTGGCAACGTCGCAAATAGCTGTCAAATATCTACAAGTTTTATTTAATTTGACAATTTTACTGTAGGGAAATAAATGGCTGTGCACGTGCACTGCATTAAAAATGAATTATGAAATGCAATTAAAACATTGAATCTGATGTTATAACCGTTTCAGGTGTAAAAAAGGCATTTGACAAGTTCCCAAAATCTTTCCAACAACAAAAAAAAAATTGATGCTCTTCCTTTTGCAATAATGTTATTATCGTCACACGTGTTATGTTTGTTCACAAATCTTTCTACTTGAAAAAAAAGTGCGCTTTTTACCCGACTGTGCCAGGAGGGTTATGTTTTTCGAGTGTATGTATGTTTCGTTGTGTTGCTCTGCAGCCTAAACGGGGTCACGGGACCGTACCCGGAACGTAAAGAGTTATTGAAGGACACCGTGGATTTTAGTATGAGTCTGACAATCCTTCCCGCTCTGCCCTGGGCGGGAGGACACATTTGATGGTTTTACGATGCTAAAAAAAATGTATATAGGTTTTTTTATACAATAACATTTAGAGCACTTCTTTCATGCTCATTAAAATTATCTGTCGTGCTTGTAATAAATGCCGCGACAGTATCAAATGTCAATATATTTGAATAAGTCACTTGTCATGGTACCTTCCTGTTCTCATAATGATTGTTACGGATTAACCTTTATTATGATTCGAAGTATTCCATTATGCTTTGCAGGGTTTTTTCCTGATGATATCCTGTTATATACTTGCTGGATTTTTTGCTGAAGCTTCAGAACGAGAGACTAGTTCTTTCCTCTCCAAACAGGGCGGACCCGAACTCTTTTTCCACTGCGTTTAATGAAAATCTTTTTGACTGCAGAAATAATTAAATAAACAATGCAGCTTTCGAAGAAGTTTTTATTCTTTGACCTTTAACTATATGGAAATCGTGATGTCTTCACATATTTAATACAGAAAGTGACATTTTTCACAAAAATCGAGGCTAACTTGCCGGTCAATTATCATCGAAAAAGAGAATCTCCGTATAAGGTAGTGTTATCTTATTCATTCTTGTATAGGTCAAAAGTTGAAAGCACCTGTATCATATGCTTTATTTCTTCAGTAATAAAGTTAATATTGATTTGACAAAATAATATTATCCAACAAGTTGAACGTTTTTATTTTAATTATTCAGACATGTAATGGAAAATGAATTCTTCTTCGTTCACAATGAGTGTGAAAATCATTTGACCGTAAGCGTGTATCAAATTGGTGTACACTGCAGTGCACTTTATTTGGCCAGCTCTGTATCATTACTCAAAGGCGCTTAAAGTTCCTAAATGGCCAGGTTTAAGTGCCATCCAGTGTCCATGACTTTATTTCAATGAACGATGCTCTTTTGATTTTTTACTGCTTTGTAAGCTCTATTCAAGAACTTTTTATATGGCTTATCTACTTATAAAGTAGCATTGAATGCCGTCGCACAGTAAAAAATTCTGGAGATTTTTTGTTTGATAACAAATGCATTTTTGAACGTAATAAAGTCGTATACATACATCGGTTTACTTTTGTTTTTTTTTTAATGTAGGTATTTAGGTTGGCCACCTCTGCAATTTCCAAATAAGCCCAACAAGTTGTGGGGTAAAATAACCACTTTGTGGAGCCCTGACTCATAGAGGGTGTTGTGTGTCGAGTTGGAGAAAACGAATAGCGCAGTGGCTGAGCGATTGGACTGCTGCGCTGCGTTCGCAGTTTCGATTCCCGTACGGAGCATAATGTATTTGTATGATCTACAAGACCTAGATGTTCCGGGTCTGGGTGTTTGTGTATCTGTGTTTATATGTTAGTAAACGCACCCACGACACATGCAAAATTCGTAGTGTGGGGCAGCGATAAAAAAAGAGATCCAAGGCTAAAGTTGAACAGTGGTCAACTTTAGCCTTGGGTCGAGAAAACTGGGAGATGCTTTTTCCCAGCAGTGGGATGATGATGGCTAGCAGTATAATATGTATTTAGTACATTTTTATGTTTTCCTGAAAGGTTTTGAAATACAATCCTACAATTAAATTATTGAACCTTTACTAAAAGATTATCGTAAAAGTGTTAGCTGTAGATAAATATTTGAATAATTTTGATTAGCGTTGTGTTTGTAAGATTATCTGTAAACTGCAGTAAGTGACAGAACGCTAATTCTTGCGATATGCTACTAAAAGGTTTAAAGTGGCTGTTAGTGCATTATCTTTTATCCATACTGCACTAATTAAATTGATATGTTATATTTTTATGGTATTAAGTGTATTTGTTTGTACATGTTATCCTTTTTTTTACAGCTAGAGTAGTACAACGGAAAATAACAGCATTGAGCGCAATAACTTGTTTTTTTTTTATCGTGGTAAAATCATCAAATGAGTCCTCCCTGTCACTGGACTGTCAGACTTATACTGACTAAAATCCATGGTGTTCTTCAGTAGCCTGTTATGTTCCGGGGTCACGGTAAGGAAATAATCCCGCGACCCCGGCAGGCTTTGGCCCTCTGAGAGGGGGCCCCGTCATTATGCTGACGCTCTTTGAGGCGCGCGTGGGACACAACGCGCCGTCGACCCGGGGATAACTTGAAACTTAGAAAAAGAAACAACTATTTATCTCAACAAAGAAAATGATTGGCTCCTTTTTTTAATAAAACACGGATGCGAGTGAAAACTTTAGATGAAATTTGCTATCGAATGTAATATTTTCATACAATTTACTTAATCATTTAATTCCTTTTAAACTTTTTCGAATATTTCATGTAATTTTTAACTCTTTATAGTTCTAAATATATTTCAAATACTAATCAGACAGAAGGTTATGTTATTCGAGTTTGATCACTAATTAGACGATGAACCTGTTTTTTAGGTTATTTCAAGCTTATATTTTGTAATCTTGACTTTAATCGCTACAGTAAGCTGAGCTTAATGTA
Organism: Agrotis segetum; assembly: GCA_036375495.1. Lineage (NCBI taxonomy): Eukaryota > Metazoa > Arthropoda > Insecta > Lepidoptera > Noctuidae > Agrotis > Agrotis segetum. The sequence continues at coordinate 3,453,307 of JAQSVV010000056.1, read as the reverse complement.
GTCGTGATATGCGGTCTAGATTTTTAGCTATTTAAATAGCGCAATATTAAATTACACTACACACGTGTTGATTATTACACATACATAGTAATTGCAATTAAACTAATGCGATTTCGATACTAATACATGTTTTTCATGGAGGACCGATTCTTTTTTATTTACATTTAGCGTGTTTCAGGACAATTTATTTCCTAGTTGGTAACTTTTGGTTTATTCTTAATCCTTATGTTTTAAAGAAGTCAGAAAAAGGGAAAGTTTTGATTCCGTTTAATATGAAAATTGCGGACATGTTTCCAATTGTATGTATGCAATTTTTCGCAACGAATTGATAACATCAGAGTTAACAAAAGATAATGTTGGCTCTCCCAAATTGCTGTATCTCAGTATATATTTTTCAGCTTGTCTTTATTATCTCACAGCAGGGCAAAGGTCTTCATCCATATCTCCCAGCGGCCATGATTGTGTTTATTTCTTTACAATTTCAAAAGTTAAAAAAGAAAGAACAATGTAATGCAGATGTCTGACTATGCAGTATTAATGTAATCTTAAATCTTTCATTACATTATGAAACCACTTAATTACAATGTGCATTGCTGCACCTGTGAAATATCTGACATTTAGAAAAATAAATTGCATCTGCAGTGCAATATACAAGATGTAGGTATTATATATTTTTTATTGATACAATTGACTAGGATTCGCAATAAGTCAGATGGCTAACTGATACAAGATGACCGTTGGATAAAATTAGTAGATACATGTAATATTATCAAATCTTTATGCAATCAAAGTTTAATGATGTTGCAGCATTCGGGTATTGTGGATACAAATTGAGAGTTGTTATGTTATCGTATCTCATAATGTGTTATCGTGGGACCCCTGCGGCTTTATGGACAAAACTGAAAGACGCAATTTTTTTTTTACATTCACTTGAATTTCGTCATCTCAATTAGTCAAAAAGTCTTGTTACCTACAATACCTACATTTTTAGGTTGGTTTATTGTTACAACAATTTTATTATACACGCTGTTTTTTTGCATTTTCGTCAAACTTCAGGTGGTTGTCACAAAAGTCATAAATAATCAATTGAAAGTACAGTACCGGGCAAAACTAATAAGGGCTGCTTTTTTTTTGTTGTTGAAATTTTACAGTATTTCAGAATTAAACGCTTAATTCAATACAAATGAAAGAGAATCACCCGACTATGCAGTCCGCGCGTACGCACACAGCGATGAGCAGCTGGTGTGCGTGAATTGAATCTACTACTCTTGAAGAAACTAGTTCACACTTACGGATTTCAGAAAAAGGAAAAAAAAATAAAATAAAAATACCTATCTATTTTATTGTTGATTTGGGTCGAGAATCATGAGTATAATCACGTCCTTGAATTTGACTAGGTTGCAGATCAACACATTGTATTTTGCTACAGGTGACTGATCTATGACAAAAATAGAGGATGAACTTTTAATTAATAATAATTAAAAATAGAAATAAAGAGCAGTGTCTAACACATTAACATAAAATCTATCAAACAAAAAACATCCAGATTCAATCTAATTTATAAATGTTGGAAAATAAATAGAAATATTTATTCATACTTAAACTCAAATAAATTACATGCATCTTAAAACAGATGAGTTGGTAAACAATCTGGCATTTAGTAAAATAAAGAAAAAGGTCAAGCACACGATGAGTACCTTTGAAGATGACAGGTTTTTAATTATGTTCATTTTTTTGGTGAAGAAATAGGTCAAATGATAAAGTTGATCGTCCTATTAATAAACTTCAATTTTTCTAATAAAATAAAAATAAAGTAGATGTTTGTAAGCAAACGGGTTTCGGAGTAGTGATTCTTATGAAGAAAATTGTCTCAGATTAAATTAAGGTCAGTTTAAATCAAATGATCTTTGATTGCGGTTAGCTGGTACTTAATGTTCTGAAATTAGTTCGACACTCGCTTTCCTTGATTTATTTTACTTTTTGCTATGAAAGTAAATCTATAAACCAGCTCAAAGATACTCTGATTTTTTTTTAAATTAACGATTTTTATAGATAACAAACAGGTAGATTTAATGTCAATCAAGTCTGACAGACCCTTGCATTCCGCTCCAATTCCAAAAGACTTATTAAAATAAATTAAAGGTTGTAGTGATACAACCTTTAATTTATTTTAATAAGTCTTTTGGAATTGGAGCGGAACGCAAGGGTCTGTCAGACTTGATTGACATTAAATCTACCTGTTTGTTTCCTTGCTCTATGCGTTCGAGGGCCATATTGAGACAGTCCACTGACAGTCATGAGACTGTCAGTGGACTGTCAATTCAATGTAGAATGCTTCCAATGTATGAACATTGGAAGCTGAAATTGATAAAAAAAACTGTGAAAATAAACATGATTCATTAAGACAGATTACCTCTCACTCAAACACATGAGAATCAATAACAAAACGTTAAAGATCACGCAAAAAAACAAAACCGCAAATTATCATTAAAATTATAATTAAAGTAGTCTAGATTACATTAAGTGTAGCAAAACATTTTAAAATCGTAATTGCCTGGACACGAAGGTATGCAGCCTCGGTGTAATAGAAAGGAAGCGGTCATCTTCTGCGAACGGTACAAGGACTGATGTGCATTGAAAGTGTTACGAATGTTTTTATTGTAATAAAATAAATATACGTTGTTTGTTTTTTTTGCTGTCGGTATGCAAGGTTGTTGATTTATTAGACTGAATTTTTCCAAAAGTTGCCTGTCATATTTTACGTTAAATAAAACATGTCATAATAAGTGATAGAATTCTTTGTATTTTTTTTTATTTTGGAGTCCCAAAATCAAATTGGCAGGATTACGTAAAGTCAAAAAATAAAAAGTTTGTTGTCAAAATTCCAATGACCCACTCATTAAATTTTGGGACTCATGTCAATAATACGTTACATTGCGTAAACGAAACTAATATTTGCCAATTCTTTCTATATGTTGCTTGAACAAAAAAAAAGTACGGAAGTCTAAACGTGGTTAATTTTGTAATAAAAGTAGATCAATTAGATATAACGAGAGCTTTTTATTGCCACTCTTAAATAATGATGTGTCATACAAAACCTGCATTAGAAACTAACTGACCGATATTGCATAAAAACTTTTTGTTAGACATCTGACAGGTAAAAATTATGTATTTATTTTTTTACATGTGATAGTCATCATTCTGTTGCATTATGTATTTTTAAAAAGGTCAAATTCTTCGCCATTCAACAGTGAACGCAAGATCAATAAATAATTTTTATGAATCGTTTTGCTATTTCGTGAGAATTTTGAGTTTGTTACAAACTTACATAAATTAGCATTTTGGATTTTAAGGCTAATGATATGTTATTAAAAATAATAATATGTTATTAAAAATGATGATATGGGTGTTACATAAGAACTGTAAGTCAGAGGTCAACTCAATGGAGCGTCTGAGAGCAGACTGACACGCGACTATTTCCCGTTATAAATTAGGATGCTTATTTTTTACGTAAGATGGACGGCGCCATGCCACCACGCTGACGCCAAGAGCTGGCGCAGGATAAGAGCTCCTGGAAAGACGTGGGGCAGGCCATTGCCATGCTGGGACAACATGGGCTGCCAAATAAAGTAACATAATTGATTATGTATGGCGGCTTATAAAGTTCTCACTGTGGGGACTTCGGCTTCCTTTCCTTTGTGAAAAGTAGAATACATAATTAAACATTTTTTGAAGAAAATTATTAATTCTGAAGTATAATTACTTCAAAATTATTTAGGTAAGTATTTGTAAAAAACACTGGAATTTAATAAACAGATCAAATTGATCAACTTTTTAGAATTTAATTGACCTTTTTTTTAATGATTTAGAAAAACTTTAAATTAGGTATCCCATTTTTTTTTCCTAACAAACGTAAAAGTTTTGTTATTTTTAAAGTAAAAAAAGTCTACCAGCAGCAAAGCGTCATAAAATTGGTTTTATTTCTCGAAACAAACACTGCTCTTAATTAAATCACTAAAATTTAAAAATCCATTTAATTTGACGTCCAAAATAATACTCGTAACCTTTTAATTACACATCACCGCACCGTCCATCCCTGACCGATATTCTTTATAAAAATCAACAGACATGTTCCATCAAGTACAGTTGCATCGTTTGACATGTTTATCGGAGTTCAACCTGTTTGTAACATGTTTCGTGTCAGCTGTCGAGTAAGAGGTCGACCTCTTTCTGAGGTCGAGTTGAATCTTTGAGAGAATCGTGATTAAGTTCAATTTGTAATTGGGCCAGTATCTAGTTAAATTGTTTGTTTATTTAATCTGTGTTCTATGGATTGCAGATGATTTGCTGCATAATTTTGAGGCACGTCAAACTTTCTGTTTTACTCTGTACAAAAAACTTTCAAAAAAAAATATGGTCAACACCCTTGCTTGCGGGCACACAATATCCCACCATTACAGCACAATTGAATCAATGGCTTAGGAATACATAGAGAACTAACATAAATATTTACTTAAAAACATGAAAAGTTTTATTTCTGAACGTTTGTTTCCAAATTCCTTTACACAAATAAGAAGCAAGTTGATTTTGTAGCTAATTTTACACAGCCAGTCACGGGACGACAGAACTTAAAGATTTAATTATCTGTCGTAAGTGCAAAACACAGCTTTGTGCAACGTCCCATTATAAGGTAGCACTGCCTGAACTTGTACCTTTTTATGAATCTAAATATCCATTTAAGTGCAATTGTCTTGTCTTAATTGTTCAAGTTTTTATTTCCCCCTGTGCCACAAATACTGTAGTTTCTGCGGTCAAGGATATAACTTAACGTAACCTTTTTAAAATGCAATTGCCTTTTTTTACTTTGAGTAGATTTTGTTTGTCTCTGAAAATAAACTCTTTAAAATATTTTAGGGATACTTCTTGGGTAAAACAACCTTACTTACAGTTATCACTCCTCAAAATTTTAAGAAGTGTCTGCTAAGGTTGGCCATTCATGGTTAACAATTCATCAAACAACAAGAGTCTAGGAGACTGTCATTTATGGATGTCATAGGTAGTCAAAATCCAGTCTGTGGAGGTCAATACTTCTAGGTAAAACTGAATTAAAGACCCAGAGTACCTGTTTTTTTTTGTTTTTTACGTTGCAAAATCATTAAATGAGTCCTCCCACCCCTTTACTGTCAGACTTGTACTGACTAAAATCCACGGTGTCCTTCTATAGCTCTTTGTGCGTCGGAGTCGCGGTATACGTATGTCCCGCAACCCCGGCAGGAGAGTAGCTGGGTTGAGGAGATCAGAAAAGTAGTTGTTCGATGTTAAATAAATCTTATTTTATTTCTGAAACTAGAACATTATTTACTTTCATAATTATAGATAACACTAGGAAAAAGCAACAGAAGTGTCACGATTATAACCAGACATCAAAGAGTTCGCAGGCTGCATTCTCTTCTGTTATGAAGCATGCGTAATTAATTTTTAAGCAACGAAATGTTATCATCACAACCAGTTTTTTACCAAAGGAGTATCGTATTGCACAGTATTAACTAGTTTGTGCAGGTCAAATAGACAGACGCTCTATATAAAATAATCCTCATGGTATCCAGCGATATCCAGATAGACTGGAAACTATCCTTACATAGAATAGAATAGAATAGAATAGAATACTCTTTATTATGTACACCATACAAATTACATAAAACATCCAATCGACAATCTTATAAATAGGGTGACACAATGGGCGGTCTTATCGCTAAAAGCGATCTTTTCAAGACAACCTTTGGATGGATTAGAAAAATAAAGGAGAAACAATACTGTAGGTAGTCTACGGTGTACAATTTACCAACAAACAAATATACACTTACAAACACAAAATATACATATAAATACATATTCATAATATACATTAATAATTATGGAACATCGCAATTAAACGTTCGAGTCACACGTTCAAGAGGAAAGGTAGTGGTTTTTGACCAGATTTTTAAAAGTGGACAAGCTTTGAGCGCGCCTTACTGACAGGGGCAAGGCATTCCATAGACGTACTGCTTCGATGGTAAAAGATTTGTCGTAAAAACGGCTAGAATGCATTGGCATTTCCAGTTTCAGGTTTTCCGATGACCTCAGATATCTATTATGTGTGTCATGAAGGAACTTGAAACGTTCTTTAAGATAAGAGGGGGTTTTAGGATTGAACAGAATACTGTAGAGCTGAAACAATATATGAGAATTCCGGCGAAGACGTATAGGAAGCCACTTGAGTTTTACACGAAATTCCGAAATGTGATCATATTTGCGCAGGCCAAATATGAATCTTATGCAAAAGTTTTGAAGTCGCTCAAGTTTATCAAGTTGTGCCTCAGTAAGATCAAGATAACTGACATCAGCATAGTCAAGGATGGGAAGTAGGAGGGATTGCGCAAGTGCAGTTTTAGTGGCGGTTGGAAGAAAGTTGCGTAATCGTCTCAAGGACTTAGCAGATGCAAAAATTTTACGACTTACTTCTTGCAGCTGAGGACCCCAAGAAAGATGTTCGTCAATCCAAACCCCGAGATTTTTCACCTTCTTGCTTAAGGGTATCGCAGTCCCGTTGAATTGAATTTGTGGCAGCTGCAACCAGTTTATTTTGGAGATCATCCTCGAGCTGCCAACAACAATGACCTGAGTCTTCAACGGGTTTACCAACAACCCGTGCGCGTCACTCCACTCACAAATCGAAGCCAAATCCTTGTTTATAATATTGATAGCATCAGCAAGTTCTGATGGAGTAGCTTGCTTATAAATTTGCAAATCATCAGCATAAAGGTGGTAGGAAGAATGAAGTTTGGAAGAGATTGAATTAATAAAAGTTGAGAAGAGTAAAGGAGATAAAACGCCACCCTGAGGTACACCGGCATAATTCTGGGAGTTTCTCCTGTTTCGTGGTTGCGTTTACAAATATTTAAACTCACATACACAAACAGCCAAACACGGAACAACTACTTGTAGATTATAATAATCATTTACAAGAATCAAACCTAAGACACGCAGTACAACCGTCGATCCCTCGGCAACTGCGCCAATTATGCCGTAAAATTGTTTTTATTGCTCTGAAATTGGTCTGGACTCATTCATTAAATCTACATTTAGTTTGTATGTTTCTCCATATCTCTTTTACCTAGTGAGTAGTGTATTTATTTTTTATGGACACAGAAAAAAAATGGAGTGGAGATAGATAGGCAGTCGCTCCATGAAAAATACTGATTCATCGACTGGAAGCCGACCTCAATTTCGTTTGGAAAAGGCTGGGCAGATTATGATGGTTACAGGAAAAAAAAATAGCTGTAACTTAGCCTCACTGTCACATAAACTTACTTAGATAACTTAACAAGCTAATCTTTCCATTGCACAACAATAAACACCTAAATAATAGGACCACACCCGGAACTTCAAAGGAAGTGGTATTCAATATATTATCAAAATTGAATCGGCAATCTCAAGTCTCTAGTGAAAGGATTATAAGTTACGTTAGGTGACCTAAGTTAGATAACAAACTAAGTTAGACTCATCTTAAAAAAAATAGGAACAGATTTCGAAAAGAAACAATAATATTTTTGATTTATTATTATATTTAAGTATGTTGATAGAATTGGGTAACTTTTATAAATGGTTTGTGGTTTGAGAATGTTGTTTTTTTTGTATTTATGATCAAATGCATTATGCATTTTAATATTTTGTAACTGACCTAGTCTCGCATAAAAAGAAAAAAAAATTATGGTTTGTGGATTTTAAAAGGATATTATTTAGTTTTAATCCCACTTTTTATCTTTAGTTATCTTAACATAAACTACTATTATCAGAAAACCTTGTTCCTAAGAACTATCAATACAAAATGTTTGGTTTCTGATTACCGGTACTTTAGAGGGATATAATATACACTCATTATCCCAACACCTCGATAATGGCGGCAATTTTTATTTTTTGATCGGTCGAACTGAGGTATGCACAGTGAAATGCGAATCTTTGAAACCAAGAGACATACGTACGAAGAAGGTTTTTTCAACAAAAAAACACAGCAAGTCAAACTTGCAAGCTTCAAATAGCTAAATACTTTATTTTAAATGAAACTATATTTACTTACCAACCAGCTTTTTCTATAGAGGAAGCCCTTCCCAAAGAACGTACAGTCCAAGTCCTTATGATAATAAAACATGATGTTTCACCGGAATCCGGAAGTGAGTGTCGGTCGACCACACTCAAGTGATTTCCAGTCTAGACGTACACACTTGTACAAGTAGTTAAGCTTCGAGATAGGTACTCAGTATCTCACAGTCAATTTGTTGTTGGAATATTTACTATGAGTATTGGTAAAGTATGTTTCAAAATCGATGTCTTAACCTATACCTTCTGTAAAGAATTTTTAACAGACTTGGAAAAAAATCGACAGATTTTTTTTAATGTACTTTTTATTCATGACGTATGGACTGATTTGAAAAGTTCTTCTTTTTTTTTGAATGATTACGTTTTCCAGTAGGTAAATTATTTTTTTATTTATTAATAACATTTAGGATATTAAATTTTATTTATTATGCTAGTAAATTTTATTTATGAGAATCTAATCACATACATTATTAAATTTAAATAAGAGCACAAATTCGATTTCATTGGAACAGTGTTCCATTACTTCATTTTTAAAACTGCTTGTCATTTTAGGAACAGTTTTGTTTTTGACTACTGAACTAACTTAGCTAGTTATATCACATTCATAGAATGAACATAAATGGCAATTTTGGAACTTCCATTCTGATTTTAATCAGAGCACAGATGTTCCGAAATCTGTAATTTAGAGCCATTATGTTCGGCCATCCATTGTTCACGAATTAAATTATCAATCAGGTCAAACCATTTAGAAGGTCCTCTATTGCATCAGATCTTAAACTAACTAACCATTTATAAATTAAATGTTATTAAACTGAGCTCTTTAGGTCATAAACATATATGATATCTCAAGTTAAAATCGATTATAATTCTCGAAATTAATCGATCTTATTTCATTCGTGCACATTCGGGTTAAATCGTGACCTGTTCGGAACCGTATGCTAACTCCTGCGCAGAAAGTGAACGTAAAAATTATTCAATGGGTCAGATATGTCGTGTTTTACTATAATATGAATGTTCATGTATGATATATGGCTCGCTGAAATAATTTAGTAATTAATCTTTTTAGTTGATGATTATTTAAATGAGTTGAATTGAATCGTGATGTAACAGATTATCATGTTTAAGATATTCCAATTTTGCAATTTGTTCATTGTAATCGTATAAATTATGTCGTTGCTGTATACTGAAACGCTTTTTTTTATAGAGGGACTCGTAAATGGACTTCTGTGAAACGAAGGGAATTTCAGACTTGACTGACTGAAAACCACCCTAATTCATTACCCACCAGTTACCCACGTTTGCTCTTTGCGTTTCAGCGCAACGGTACCGTTTTGAGACAGTCCCGCGGTCCTAGCAGGCATTTGACCCTTTAGGCCTCATTATTTTGCCAGCTAATTCAGGCACGCGTGGTAGGAAGCGTGGTTGACTAAGGTCTGCTCCCTGATCATAAGCTGAGTACTCACTTAACAGTGTTGCATGTAAGGTATCAGATACTGTATCAACCTGCAAGTGGGTACGGCTCGTCCGCCTTTGTTGTTCGCAGTGATACCGTCACTCAGCGGTCAGTGAGCTTACAGCGAGCGATCGCAGCGGGCTCGTGCCTACGTACTCACTTGATACCGTAGCTGATACGTTACATGTAACACTGTTAAGTGAGTACCCAGCTGAACGGTGAGCTAACCATTACTTGTAGTTCTCAAGTTCGCATCTTCGGTGGCTGTAAATTGTCTCGCGATCCCACGTTACGTGACCCAGGCGTGGGAAACAAATAATTTACATTCTGTCTGTCGTCAAATAACAGTATTTCCGAAGGTTTTTCTGATCATTTAGTAGTTTATGAATCACCCACAGTGTGTCTTTAATAATTGAAACTCTGTATTTTATAAATTACCGTTTACCTTGTAATAATTGGCTAGTTGAATCGTCTAATTATGAAAGTGAACCATTGTGTTTTAAAATCAAGGCATTTGGTATTTTTTTTTATACCAGCAAACCTGTACCGTTAGATTAGTTAGTATTTTAGTCGTAATCACGACTGCTGAGCAAGAGTTTCTAGGTTCAGTTCCCAGGTCGGGCATAGTTTCATTGGGTTTTTCCATCCTTTTTTATTGTAGTAAAATCTCCCACCCTGAATGGAGCGGAAATGACTGTCAGACTCTAACGTCAAACAATCTTCTTTCGCCTTAGCCTTTTATGTTCCAGGGTAATGGTTTTTTCAGGGTAATCGCTAAAATTATTATTTAGTTTTAGTTTCGAAATCGACACATTGTTATTAACTTATTCTCCGAAACAGATAACACTTAGCACTTAAAACCTTTCTAGACCATTTAGTTACAGATAGCAATCGTTTCGTCTGCCCGTCCGCGTCTACCTATTACTTAACTCTTGTTACATTGTGAAGGGTAAAAAGAAACGTGGGCCGGATCATTTGTTTTAATAAATCTATTATGTATTAGTAGATCGACGTGACTGGGAAGTTAGGTACTTTTTATAACGTCATACCTATTGTTATAAACAAAAGAAGTTCTACAATTAGGTCTGAAATCGGTTACTTGTGATATAAACTTTTCTCTCTCCACTTCTTCTCTGATCATAAAAATTTAACTATTATGATTATATACCTGTAAGCTTTAATATAACGTACTGTATGTTTGTGTACATGATATTTTTTATAAGGGCATAGCTCCATATAAATACCGCCCATGCCCTTTACAAATTTTTGTTTTTGATTTTTACTTGTTTTACCTAATTCTAAATGTTACTGGATCACCTTCTAATAACGATTAATTACCAAATACGTAAGTTATTTGCATCATTAAAAAGATACTTGACACGCAATGCGCAATTAATACTTTATTAAATAAGTTATTCCACTTCAACTTCAATTAGCGAATCAATCATGTGCTTGCAATGCTGCAAAAAATAAAAATATTGGCGACATCGGTCTATCTTGCATAGATAAGCTAATGACGCTTTGGGCAGATCCGGGTTTAGCTGTCAATCTCTGAAAAAAAAGAACAATGGTGCACTCTTGGAGACCACCAGTTTAAAGTTACCCAGCGAGTTATGGAATGATCTAAGATGGGTGTAACTCTGATGGATAAAATCTGAAATGAAGTGAACTATCAGAGCACCAAAGTTGGTAACAAAGGTCGAAGAATTAGTACGCTGAAATGGCAGTGGGCTGGCCATGTCTCTCGAAGGACAGACGACTGTCAGTTGGGGTAGTCGCCGCGGCCAAGTGGAGATACGACTAGCAAAAGGCGGCCGGCTGAGACTGGATAAGGAAGGCTCAATTTCAAGCGTATATTAGAAGAGCCTAAAGGATGATTCACGCTACACCATGCCGCGTCCGGATCGTGCCCTGTCCGGGGCCCGGACACTGCACAGACGAGACACGGCACGGGGGGTATCGTGAATTATCCATTATGTCTATCAGTGGAGGAATAAAGGCTGATGATTGATCTGTTAATATCCGTTGCCCGGAGCTACGTTCAAAATTCAAAAGACGTTTTCAAAAAAAGAAACAAAAGATAATCGGTTTTGTTTGGACTCAAGACCAAACATTTTGTGACTGTCGCACGTTTTTCAGATTATCCACTAAGTAAGCTTGACTTAGCCTATAAGTTAGTCTATGTAAGTTGTATTATGTAAACATGGTGGTACCTATATATAAGATGTCATGGTTGGGCCAGTTCTGTTCGCTCTTACATCATGTAGACTATCTAGACATCTAGTTTAACTCGTTGTCCTGGATATTGTTGATATCTTATTTACACTTCTTCGCTTTACATCATAACTTAGTTAGACTTCCTGGGTTTCCCGCTTGTTTCAATGATTGTCTTCAATAGCATTTTCAGATAATATGTTTGTGTTTATTACACCCAGTGTAGGTAGGTAGTAGGGCCCAGTGGTATCGGTCCCAACTTACGAGTTGTAGGTCATGGGTTCGAACCCCGCCAGGCGCTTTACTTCGTGTAATTTATTTCATCACCACTGCTCTCAAAACGGTGAAAGAAAACCAAAAATTCGAAGACATGTGACATCCACCAATCCGCACTGGGCCCGCGTGGTGGATTATGGCCCACTCCTTCTCACAGAGAGGAGGCCGGCAAGATCAGAAAGCATCAGACTTTAATGTTCCCAACAGTGGGAACATTAAAGTCTGATGATGATGATGATGATGATGATTTATTACACGTGATAATACTAGAAAATCATTTTAGCGGCACAATGTGCGCAGGATTGAGCAAGTGACTGCTCCACAGCTTGTTGCGTGTTTGATGTCTGCCCGGAACAGATATTTGTATGACCTAGAAGTTGTTGTTCCAGGTCGGTGTTTGTGTATCTGAGTTTCTATGTTTGTAAACGCACCCACGATACAGGAAAAATTCCAAATATTTTTCAAATTATTTCACCGTTAAAAAAAATGAATTAAGTACATGTTTTAGGAATATCGGAAAATTTTACTAGCGTAACCCTAATTTGGGAAACTACAAGATATTATCCACGTGTAGTGCACGTGGATAATATCTTGTAGTTTGCTTATCGTACTTAACTATGATAAATTGCAACCAATAAGCAATTTCTTTTTAGCAAAATTAATAACTAAAAAATCTAAACTTATAACTAATACTACTATACTTATAGTATTAATGTATTAATTATACTTTAATATTCATATTATTTTAAATTGCTAATCTTAAAATTTCATAAACATTGTAAATTAGCAACTCTCAAATTTAGACATCAGAAAACACACCCGGATTAAAATCGCCAATAACTAATCGCCTTTTCAAGTTATGCCTCGTTTACAAGTAACAAAACAGTCGCTTGTGAGTCATAAGTGAATGTTTCAAGTCCAAAACTAAATTATAATCAACACTAGTAGTTATTGATTTGTATAAGTTTGAATTAATATGGGAATGACTGTGGGAGGTGGACATTATTCCATTAGGAAGAAGGTCGCATCTTCTTGTTAATTTATTTTGAGGGTCACCTTGGATTTGGTGATGTTTTATTTTAAATCATTTTTAGAGTATGTTTTAGCGTGGATTAGAAGAGGCCTATTTTAGGGGACTATGATAGACTGATTTCTTTTGGGGATAAGGTTATTTGGCGAAAACATCTTAATTTTTTTCAATTTATCATCAATTATTTCAAATTTTTACTGCTTACTATTTAGTCAACAAAACAACTATTTGTCAATTATTGTCAAATAGTTGTTTAGAGGAATACATCTAACCGCAGTGCTTTGCTTCCAATAATAAACACCGAACCACTTAAAACTACATATTTTTTTAACAATGGCAGAGTTTGAAACATTAATCAAATGTTGACAAATAACCAAACAATAATTGGTTACAGTAACACTGTCATAGATTCGCAGGGTAAGTCGTGACAAAAGCTAGTTATCGGAGAATTTCTGTATGTACCGGAACACATGCCTCACGACTTGTCTCAAATAGAGGCGAGATTATTTACCGATATCGCAACGTGTAACCGTTCCCTGTTGAAGAAGTTATTAACAGATTTTGCAAAGTCGATAAGTGCGTGTGAATTGCAAGTTTATTTTTGTGGGTTATTTAGCTGTTGTTCATGGCTTTGTTCGCTAGTTATCCCGCAGGAACGGCCTCACGGACCATGAAGTATTATTGGTCGTTTCTTCCAGTTATGGTCTACCGAAGTTCCAAATTGTATTTGAATTTATCTAAAGGAGAAAATGGGCGAGAAAGTGAGTTCAACCTCCGCCAGGCGCATTACTTTGTGTAATTTATTTCATTACCACTACTCTCAAAACGGTGAAGAAAAACATCGTGAGGAAACCGGCATGTCCTAGAACCAAAAATTCGAAGACATGTGACATCCACCAACGCGCACTGGGCCGGCGTGGTGGATGATGGCCCACTGCCTCACTAACATTATAGGCTGATCTTGAAAGGAGAAAATGTCACAGGAACACACATTTCAGACAGATGAACAAAATAATTTTCTTATTAAAATATTAGTGAATGAATATCGTAACGTGTTAATGTTTGGTTTTATAGGATTGTTTTATTGTGTGAATTTATCTGGATGATATAATTTTGAAACATCAACGTCTCAGATATGGTTAACCCGCACCTGCAGGCATGCAGCAGTCGAGGACACCACATACTACCTAAGTAAAACCTGACGGGCATGTCATAAATTTTAGTGGTGTTTTCAGTCGGAGGAAACCCACAAAATAAAGCACTATTTCTTAATCCACTCGGTGGAATGCATTCGCAAAACCTCCAAATACAATAACATCGCCAAATCTTGCCCTATCACGCTTCACTGAAAATTACAATTTACTTCATAATTGACAATTTGAGACGCGTACATCACAAACTAATAAAACGAATACATATTCAATTATTCATAAATACTAGTATTAGTTAACCACCAAAATGGAAATGTCAAGGAATTACTATACGGATTGACGTTCATGATATTTAGTAAGGTACCTATCAATAGACAAATCTGTATGAAGCCTTTTATGAAAAAGCTTTTAGTTAAGCAATCTGTGTATGAAATAGACACCTGCCATTATTGTTTTATTTTAGCAATGTGCTAACGTGACCATCTTATTAAAATGGCACATGATAATTAAGACAAAAATGTGTTGAAAATTTCATCATAACTAAATTAAAAGAAAGTTGAAGTATCCATTTTTTTAATTGGTCGCGAACTTATAGAATTACCGTGACCCTGGAACGTAAAGGGCTATTATACAACGCTAAAAAAAAGGTACCAATATAAATTGGTCGCGGGAATGTCTGAAGAGGTCATTGCAACACTGCACACTGGAAAGGAAAGGGCTGCTAAAATAACAGAGTGGACTTTTGTCACTAAGAGTGCCTTCCGCTTCTTACAGGCGGCAGGATTAATTTAATGAGTTTACTAGTTATTTTAGTGTGAACCTGGACAGATTTAAATAAGTCAGTCTCTTTTTTTACGTAGCTGTACGTTGAGGATAGCAAAATGACAGGCTGCCGAAACGGAAACCACCCGATTTTAACTCTCAAAAATGTTTCAAATTTATTGAAAGAAATTTTCAATAATTAAATAAATGTTTCTTCGTATTATTCCGTGCAAAATCCATCCATGTTTTCATTGTCCTCCATTTCATACATTTAATACTAACTTTGTATTTATTGTTACAGGTAAAAACAACTGTTATAAAATCACCATTAAAGTCGGTAAGCCTTTTTCAGATTGTCAATAATTTGTACGCGAAGGGTTCAGTTCCGTTCGATTGGCTTAATCCAGTGATCCGGTTTCCACATCGGTTTAAACGCTTACGTGGAAGTTATTTTTCAACTTATGTGCTTTGTTACTCTAGGAAATATAAGCTTTGTTAAGTACGAGCTCGTAAAATAAATAATTAAGCACCGGATGTCATCCCTTTGCTCAGCTTTTTTCGGATTTCAGTCGAAACAGATACAGCTGAAAATCGTATTTAGCAATCAGATGTATGAAAAAAAGTTGTCTTTGAGTTAAGTTTATGTTCAAGCCGATTAAATCGTATTAATACTCTGAATATGGAATGTATGGTGTGGTGAATAATGTCTGGAAAGTCAACAAAAACTTCCAACTTTATAAATGTTTACTGATAAGAGTTAAACTTAACTCGTCTCGTTTTTAAATATAAAGATTTTTATTTTGTTAAAACATGAGTTTGACGTCTTTTCAAAAAGTTATGACAACAATGACATGTAACTTGCAGGTGCATTATTATACTTACTTTCAATTTTACTGAGAAAACATAAGAAAGAGGCATGTAATAATTCTAAGTTTGAAGTCTCAAACGTAACTTACGTCAATAACTCTTAGTATTCACTTAAAGTTGCAGCAAAACAATTGTTGTTATTTTCTCTAATTGTTAGAAATCAACATGTTATTGTTAGAAACTCCTTTCAAATTCAAGCTGTCGGTTTAACGTTAAAAATCGTGACATTTTTCCTTTTCTCTTTCTGTATTTTCGACATGTTCAAAATAATCCTGAATATTTACAAAGAAATGCAACACTAAGCGAACATAATAGCTATTATGTGCGATTGTTCAAAAACAGCACTCAGTATCTGCAATTAGCTTAGTAGACCAAAGAGCTATTCTGTCTAATATCCAGTTGCTATCGAACAAAGGGAAGAATTACCGACTTATTCCAGCTGCTAACTATAACAATAAGAAAGAATCGTGGGTGTTATATTAAATGTAACATTGTAACACTGATGTTACACTTGTAACGTTTGTTGTTTATCCTATGCATATCATTAGCCCAGTTTCGATAACAAAAGGATTTGTGATGTAAAGATTTTGGCAGTTACTTTGTTTTGAACTATGGGAGCTGGTTGTAGATGGTTATGGATGAATGCACTCAAAATGAATATGAGGTAGGTTTGTTATAAAGAAGTACATTAATTTAATTCTGAAAAACACTCGTCATCATCTGCCAAGTTTATTTAACTAAATAAGCTATTCAAAAATCATAGCAGGTGACGTTCTTTGGTTTGTGCCTACCCCATGGGAAAAAGGCGTTAGCTCCTAGTCCAATCGTATACGCCTAAATGCCTACTATGTGAATACTACTGTAGCAGAAATTTACTTGAATTGACTGCCTGACCAATAGCCCCAACCCTATTACTGGGTAATATAATATACATTAGTAATACTGGTTATTAGACCTCGGACCTTTGACTACAAGTAATAAGAGAAAAAAAGCAATATTTATAGACACTAAAAACTTTAATAGATTCTTTTATCAGCACGTAAATACAAAAACCGGCCAAGTGCGTGTCGGGCCACGCACAGTGTAGGGTTCCGTAGTTGCCCATCAAAATACTTATGCGAACTAACTAAACTGAATTTAATTTTAAAAAATCGGTCCACGAGTCTTTGAGAAATCAGGGAAAATACATAAATAAAAAGATTACGACGAATTTACAACCTCTTCCTTTTTAGAAGTTAGTTAAAAATAGTTGACGATAAAAACCTACCTATCCCCAAAAAACATACTATAAAAACATACCTAATAAAGCTGTAAAAATAAAGTTGACAAACTTACATTTGCAGTTGAAGAGCATGTTCTCCGATACATTTTGTTTAAGAAAAATGTTTTCCAAGTACATTTTATAAGTTGGTCGACTATTACTCGTAAAGTTGTAAAGCCTACTTAGTCATGATAATTTTCTTTTAAAATTCGTTATATATACTACTGTTGTGAATTTTTTCACACCCCTAAACACAACCGTTTAGCTGGTGGAGGGGGGGGACACAGCAAAATTTAGCACTTTAAAGCTTAATATTTCAAAAACTAATTTTTTTATCAAAAAAATGGTTAATGGAAACTCCCAATATTTTTTAAAGACCTATTTAATGATACCCCACACTAAGGGGTACGTGAGAAAAAAAAAATCCTCACTTTACGTGTAAGTACAGGAGGTACCCTAAAAAAAAATATTTTACGAAATTTTATTTTACCACTTTTTTGGCACAACAAATTTGTATATTTACACCAAATTACAGCTCTCTCGTACTGTGCGTCTCTGAGCTAAACTGCGGACAGACGGACGGACGGACGGACATGGCGAAACTATAAGGGTTCCTTGTTGACTACGGAACCCTAAAAATGATTAAATTAACAATTTGAGCTTTAACACTGTTCATTTATCATCATTAACTCTATAAATTACATGACAATGATTGCACCGATAATTCAATTCTTTCATAATAACAGTAAAAAAAAATCTCAAGACAAAATGCACTTAGAACTATCGACAGGTACTATTAAGCTTATAGATAACATCTTATAATGATACCTTAGCTAACGAACTTTATAACAAAGCCAGCTTTTGACGCCAATCAACAATTGCAAACCGTTAAGAATATTTTGCAACTGGGTATGGTAGACCGCATGTCAGTGGTTACGAGTATAATACGTTTTAGACAATAATAAGAAAAAGGAGAGAGAGAGGACTGCCATAGAAAATTCGGACTAGTTGTGGTGAAAAATTAAGTGAATGACGGCTTGATGCCTGACAGGAGAAAATAGTTTTCACAAACCCCAAGAGGAATGATGATGGTATGGAAAGAAGTGGTCATACTTACACATACCATCAAACTCAACAACTAAACTAATCTCAAATACAAGATAGTTATCCCGAAATGCATCGCAAAAATAACGATGTTGGTCCCATGGGGTAAGCCTAACATACTTTTTGCCTTGGCTTGAAGATACAAAAATTTCCTCGAGTGGGGCAACATTTTTTAATTCATTTTGATGGTTTGTACTTCGCATAATATATACACTCGCTTTACTGCTTCGTACTATGCTCGACCACTTCAAGGTTATTCACAGCGTTGCTACTGACGTGGGGTCTACAGTACTCATACATGCCAATGAAAAAAGAACAATAACTCGACATGTTACACATTGTATCACATACAAAAGGTGCTATTTGACCCACTTAGCTTCAAATCTAGACTATAACGAAAGTGGAGCTAATCTTGAATTTGTTTTGAATATTTTTAGGCCTACACATTATTTGGAGAGGCAATACTTTTATCAGCTTAAACAGTAAAGTAGTGTCACCCACACACTAAGAATTTAAGTGAGATGAGGTGAAACTTGTTTTGGTCGGTCCAAAGATGGGTAACCATGATCATCAATTATCGAAATATTAAGGTTCCGACGCGCTTCGGAAAGCACGTTACGGTGTCGGTCTTGCGAGTATCATTTTTAAACCTTTGACAGTCATAACTGATCATCAGTGGCCTGAAACTAGCAATTGGTATCGTATTGCTCGGAACTAACTGGGTTATGGAGATCTGATAAGCAGTTACTCCACTTAAAATTGCTGCGTAGACTAGAACCTGACTCCAATGCAGTTGGGAGGAGGAGAAAATAAAATTCAACACGATGCATGTGAGGCAACTGAAATTCTACTTTTTTTTTAGCGTGGTAAAATCATCAAATGAGTCCTCCCAACACCTTACTGTCAGACTTGTACTGACTAAAATCCACGGCGTCCTTCAATAGCCCTTTATGTTCCGGAGTCACGGAAAGGAAATAAGTCCCGCGACCCAGGCAGGCTTTGGCCCTCTGAGAGTCCCCGTCATTTTTGCTTACGCTCTTTGAGGCACGCGCCAACTTAAATTCCACTAGCGAAAACAATGTGGAAAAAGAAGTCTGAAGACTGATTTCACATGCCGCCCGTATAAAACTGAAGTGGTTCCCACAGATCCAAGGTCCATCGCGTAGCACAGGTTTGCAGATTTTAATACTGTAGAGATTCTGCCCTAGACACGGAGGCGCGGAGCGATCGTAACGATCATCTTCATTTTATCAGCCAGCGTTCATAACGATCAGTGCGTTGTTCTCCGCTAGGTAAAAAACACGGAAAACATATTGAGGACTTCACGGAGCTGTCGTACAAAGCCACCTGATGAAGAGGCGTGAAGTAATCTGCTTGGAAAGGCAGATCTATTCCTCCATCGAGTTGGCACGAGATAGTGCCGCGTTGCCAGTGGGTGATATGCCTAATTGCCTTATAAATCAACCCAAGTGAAAGCCATTGTATGAATTTAAAACAGTTTGAAAGCGATTCCCTAATCTTGGCCCTTTTATCTCGATAAATCAGCATATAAAGTATATGTTTATATAACTTTGTCATGGTAGCAGAAAATCTCTCAAACTCTTATGTAATCGAACTTGAAGATGGTCAAGGTAGCCGTTTTATTGGAATTTTGAGTTTAGAATTTAATTTACGATGATCGTTATGTTTACTTTATTTTATATGACTGTGTTTGAATGGGTTTCGGCTAATAATGAAAGTAATAGAGTGGTAATTTTTTCTTTAAGGATGACTTAGCAGACAGGAATTCAAATAAAATTTGTTGATAATTGATAATTTATTACGGTTCGAGAAAATAAGTAAAAGATGTTACAGATGGATCTTACAGAAGTTATTTGAATATCTTCTGATAGAACAACCAGTAATCAAATCTGGGAATCAAACCCAGAACAAACGACTACTGCACCAACGAGGCAGTTTTTCTTCTAGTATTTATAATAATAAAAAATAAGTTACTCTAATTTTAGGTCTACCCTACTTTACCAGCACGAAACCATAATTCATTTATCTATAATTCAATCGTCTAATTATTAGAAATCATTAGTATTTAACGCAATAACCGTAACTTCACGCTTCCAATCCTTTTGAGAACAGACAAAGAGGGTGCTATTAGCACTAATATCTATAATAAACGAGCCTGTCAGACGGTCTGTTTGGTACGCGGTTACTGCTGAACTACTGAACTGATTTTGATTATTTTTGACGAAGTAGTACAGACTAACTAATATGTTAACAGAATTATGTTTTAAAACATTCTAAAGCATTAATTCAGCGTATTATGAATGGTGATTTTTGAACGAAACTCTTACTGTCGCTGTTAGAGGGAAAAATACCTTCTATCACTGACCTTGGCGCAGTGGCTGAGTGATCGACTGCTGGCAAGCGGGTTATGGGTTCGATCCCCGCATGTAACAAATATTTATATGACTTACTTACAAGTACATTTTCAGGGTCTATACGTACATTTTCAGGGTATTTATGTATGTGAGTTTAAATTTTTGTTAACATACAGGAAAAAATCTAATTTGGAGTAAAATACAAAAAAAAAACTACGAAATAATACTACCTACCTATGCGAAAAGATTATGACAGTCCCCGTGAAAAACATTGTTAAAAAATTAACTCTTTTATCAGTTGGGCGAATCAAGTAATGACTTTTTTATTTATCATAATAAAATCATCAAATGATCCTCCCACGAGAGGGACTGTCAGACTTCTACTGACTAAATCTACGATGATCCTTCTTATAGCCCTTTTCGTTCCAGGGTCACATTAAATAATGACTTTAAATCATTGTTCGAACACAATGTTCTAAGTCAGTACATAAAGCGAGTTTCCTTTGTAAGCATATATTGCAGGGCGCCATATGCTATGTAATGGTTGTGGTTTAACAACCCAATAAGATTGATGGGGACAAAAAGTGCCATGCTGGTTACTTAGGCGCACCATGATAGGCGATTTCCTTTATGTACTCGATTTTATAGTGTAGTTAACAGGATGGAATCGATTGACGTAATATCGATAACTATTGCTCTATTTTCTGTAATTTTCTGCTACTCGCGCGCATTTGAAACTTAGTTTTAACTATACTTATAGATGACGTATAGTTAAAAACTAAGTTTCAAGTGCTGTGTTGGTAAAGCGTCTGGTGTACAAAATCGGAAGTATGCAAACTTTTCAACTTCTGTAGCAATTGAATTTTTCTTTTCACAAAAATCTTGTGTTCAGGAGTTCGGTATTTACATTTCATACAAAGTTTTTCACTTCATGTAAAGTAGCAGAAACGCGGCATCTGGTCGCAAAAATAGTACCAACATTGCTAATGCTTTTTTACTACTACCTCGCCGATGAAGTGGCGAAGCGAAGCGAAGTGAAGCGAAGCGAAGCGAAGCGATGCATGATGTGGTCGAGCGTGAAGCAGGCTTGCCTGGTAATAACCTATTCACTTACAACTAGATGACCCCATAGTTATATCTTTTAGAAAACATAGACCCCAGCAGATAATTATTGTAATGTAACTATTGAGTCTTTCCTTTTTCTAATAAACACTCTTACTGGCTGAAAATCATTGACCTGCTCAGATAATCCCGCGACCCTATTTCTTTAATTTATAAAACAGGTAAACTTATATTATTCTTTCATTTGTTCCATTAGCACGTGTCTAGAGCCTAAGAAGTGGGCGTCAAGGGGCGTGGACGGTAGCAAGGTCCTTTCATTAGTTCGTTATAAAACCTTGGGCCGACTGGTGGCGACTGCGGTATCCTTTTATGTTGACCGACAACTGCGGTTTTATTTCTTGTTAAATGATAGGTATTTAGCATTATTGAGTTTATGATACACTGCTTCTAAAATATTTAATGTTTTTTTCAGTAAGAAAAAAATCTATAAAGTTGCAAGCTTTAATACATTTATAAACTTTTATAAATATTTTCGTTCAGGACTCAACTTTACTCTTAAGCTCGTAAGTATAAAATCATACGGTCAGAGATAAAATTGATATAATTATCTTGTTTCATAGTACCACAGATTACAAGATAGTAGTAACAATGTAGGTAATCGAACGTATTCTTCATACCTTATATCTTTATTTATGTCAATTCCTTACAAACACCTGAAGACATTTAAAGATTATTGGAACGAAGTTTTGGAACGAAGTTCCTTATCGCGCGTTGCGAAAGGGTGCTAGAGCTCAAAGAGTGGAGTGGAGTGGAGCGGAGCGGAGTGGAGTGGAGTGGAGTTGCGACGATTACTTTTGTTGAGTGTATACAGTAACTTCGTTCCATCCGGGTGTCCCTTGACACCTCTCAAGTTTTTAAACTATATTTTTAACAGCCTTTATTGTTTTTCCCAGCAGTGCCAAACCTCTCTGTTTTGAGCAATTTCTGGTCATTTTGCCCCGAGAGCATGATTTTTTCTACACACCATTTACGCTTCGCTCGGCCTTGAGGAAAAACACAGAGAAAACTATTATTCAAAACAAAAAAAAAAATCGCACTTAAATTCGAAATCTGGTTCAGTTTCGTGCAACCTGATGACGCATTGTCAAGCAGGTATGTAGTTACGCAGAACTGTCTATTAACCGTCAGTTAAAAGTTACGTAGTTATCACGCCGCCGGCATTGTCCCGGGAAGTTCGACCGACAAGGCTTTTGTCACTTTCGGCATACTCAACCTTGAACGCTTTTACGACGTGTGGCGCAAGTGATGGGCGAAAGTGATCGTGATTAATTTCGGTAATTGGTGTTTTTTTTCGAAGACATGACTTGTTTTATCTAATTTTTAATAACAAACGAATACTGAGTCCTCGTCAATTATAAGGTAAATTATTTCCTCGTTCAGCCATTGATCAGAAAAGATC
This sequence comes from Agrotis segetum, assembly GCA_036375495.1. Classification (NCBI taxonomy): domain Eukaryota; kingdom Metazoa; phylum Arthropoda; class Insecta; order Lepidoptera; family Noctuidae; genus Agrotis; species Agrotis segetum. The sequence goes on along the minus strand of JAQSVV010000056.1, from coordinate 3,430,154 downwards.
ATGCACAAAACCTAAATTCATACATTAACGCTACGACAATACCTACGATGTAGGTAAAATACAGAAATTAATCAGATGCAAGTACGTCACAATGCGTATTTTAGCGGCATTCTATTGGTGCAAAATACGTTATGAAAACGAAGACGTCTGCTGTGTAATATGTCACGAGTTCTATTACACTAAAATTCTTGTACAAATATCGGTCTCGTGTGGGAAAATCTAATTGTAAGAACTATCCTACAAGTAGTGTTCAGGGTCTGGCTGTTCGTGTATTTGAATATAAAACGCACCCACAGCAGTTTTGAAATTCCTAAAGCATGTTTTGAGAAAATTGTAGGTACTGCGACGACCTAAATAAATAGTAATGAAAAAAAAACGACAATGGGAATTAAATTATGGCTGATTTACACCACACATAATAAGAAAGTAATAAACCTTAATGACCCAGTTTTCGCCTCATCATTAATGATCCGCTGATCGCTTATCGCTCACACCATCAATGTCATTACTTTATGCTGAAGAAAGCCAACAGGTTTAGCATGAAAGTGATCTCGAAGTGGACGACTTTCGCTCGAAATCTGACGAATACACGCATAAATATAAATATTTTATGAATGAAGACGCAAATTCGTTAAAGAGGATATTAAAAAAAATAAGAAGTCAGTTAGTATGTTTGAAGGATTATATTAAATTTATTGATAAGTAAAAGAAATTGAAAACGTAAATAATTTGAAATGTTATACGAACTAACGCATGTGTCGCGTTTTTCAAACATTTTCTGTGGGAAGAAAAATGCCAAATCTGCGACTTCCGAATGTACTGAATCATACTCGTAGATTCAAATCCTGCTCGCGGTTCGAATTATTCTTTCTACAGAAAATTTTTGAAACTAAAACCGTGTTTTGTTTATTTGTGAAAAGAAAATCTTAGTTGACAACATGAAGTCTCTTTTACAACTTTCAGTCCACCCGTGTCCAGTCAAAACAATTAGCATAGAAATCAATTTGGGCACTGGAATTTATAATGGAAACTAGATCTGTTTTCAATTAGTAATGGCGCAGGCGCAGTGCCTGTTCCGCCTATTGTTTCATATTAAGCTTCCTTTAATTATTGTAGTCACTTTCAATTCATTCGATGTCCGCTTTTACTTGTATGCAGCTAAGATTGTTGTATAATGTGTTGTTGCACCTTTTTTTTTTTTTTTTTTAGCGTGGTAAAATCATCAAATGAGTCCTCCAACCCCGGGCAGGGCGGGAGGGACTGTCAGACTTCTACTGACTAAAATCCACGGTGTCCTTCATAGCCTGTTAAGTTCCGGGGTTACGGTAAGGGAATAATCCCGCGACCCCGGCAGGCTTTGGCCCTCTGAGAAGGGGGCCCCGTCATTATGATGACGCTCTTTGAGGCGCGCGTGGGACACAACGCGCCGTCACCCGGGCATGGTCCTTGGTCGGGCAGCGAGTTGCCCTTTACTCGCTGCCCGCATGCCCGCGCCTACGGTGGCCGGAGATCATCAAGCGACGTCCGTCGCCGTGGGCGCCTACCACTGCGGCTGGGGCGGAGGGAGGACGCTGTCCTCTCTCGCTCGCGGCCTGCCTCCTCCTTCACGAGCATTACTGCCTCGCAGAAGGAGCTGACCGCTTCCCACTCCGTCTCGCTCCGCAGCATGGCCGCAACCAATGCCGGGCGCGAGAGGTCTCCGCCTATCGCAGCCGTGAGGACACGTCGGTGCCCCGCCCAAGCTGGGCAGTCTTGCACCGTATGCTCCACCGTGTCCTCCGGGCGATCTTCGCAGTGGTGACACCCAGGCGTCTCCTCCTTTCGCATCAGACACAGGTACCTCCCGAAACTTCCGTGTCCGGTGAGGACCTGTGTCAAGCGGTAGGTCAGGACGCCATGACTTCTCTCCAGCCACTCCTCAAAGAGGGGTCTTACCGCCGCAATTGCGGCGTGCCCATGTGTTGTTGCACCTTTGGTATTCATTTTCACCGATGTGTGGTAATTGGTAATCGGTTTTTGTTTAGTAAGTTTATTATCATTATTACTTACTAGCTGTTGCCAGCGGCTTCACCCGCTACAACTCGAAAATTATCCCACGGGAACATAAAATCGGGATAAAAGCTATCCTATGTGTTAATCCAGGTTATAAACTATCTGTGTACCAAATTTTAGCCAAATCCGTTCAGTGGTTTTTGCGTGAAAGAGTAACAAACATCCATACATCCATACTTACAAACTTTCGCCTTTATAATAGTAGTAGGATCATTTTGGTGTAGTTTCTTGCTAAGTAAACTGAATGAACAGGGTGGATTTTTAATCAGTAAGAGTCTGAAAGTTCTTTTTCCACATTCTCCTCAGCACGCGTAGCATGGCGATTCTATCTCTATTCTACCAAGAAAAGACAAAGTTATTTCATCGTTATTTCTACACAAAGCGACTGTATGTTTGCTCAAATATGACACCATTCTTACACTATTGAAGAAAAGAACGTTTATTTTCCATATTTTTTTTTACATAAACATGCTTAAAACGCTAAAATTATTTCTACGTTCTGTCATTTTGTCTATTCTTGCGTCGACAAAACCCCTTTCTACAGCGCCATGCTACGCCTGCAGGTAGGGAGTACTCATGAGATAATTTAACCACCAAGAAAGCCTATGTAACGGTTTTCTTTATTTCCTGTTTTTAATGCGAGTTAAGTTAACTTTTACTGCATCCATTCAAGTCACCGCGATAAAGAGAACCAGTGATAACCAGCCTGAAACCTAACTGAAACAATGGAATGTCAATGTGTCAGTTATTTTGTAGGCTTATTGCTGCTTCAACAAGGTTTGGCCTAGGGATTTACTAACTCTATTAGTTTTTCCCTAGTCAATTTGTATTATTTGAACTGCTCTTCAAAACATGACAAGAAATTAAAGTCATACTGTTTTTAATAAATGTCTATTCTTATTAAAATGATACAAACATTAGGCACTTAAATAATAATTAAGCTAACGTAATCTAATTGTAACAGACACATTTGATTCATTACTCAATAATGTATCGTGTGTTATAATAGTAATAAGTCACGAATTAGAATGTACCTATGTGTTGTGAGCTAAATAACATGGATGTCATTGAACATCTAAACGTTTTAGTATTTATTAATAAATAGATTAGCTATTAAAGATTCATTGGTACAAGTAATGTGCCCTTGCATTGAAAAGGTGAATTATATGGCAATGCAAATATTAGCAATAAGATTTTTTTATTAAATGAATTTTGTAACACATTATAGTCTCATGTCAGCACGACTTAATATTAAGGCTAGATAATAATAATTAAACAGATGATTTCATGTAATTAATAATAATTGCATTTAATTCTCAGTCACAAAATTGAACGAATGAGAATCGATGGTTGCATAAACTAGGTATTTTTCATAGGTATATTAAACACTGTTTCAAGCTTTCATGGTTTGCCTCTTTTAAATGTCACTTACGGGATATCTTCCGTGATTATTTATTTGTTTGAGCTCCCGATATTTCGACGCTGTTGCAAGCGCCATGATCGCGGGTTGTGTCATATATATTTTTTTCGTATTTTCAGATGTGACTTATGTTTTTTTTTTATAAATAATCCGTTGTACATATCGCCCACCTTTTCTTTGGTCAATTTTGAGCACGTGGCTAATCAGAATAATTGGTAATAGCCCAAGGTGCACCAGCCAGCTATTTTGGTGATTGTCCTAGGAAATATCCTTTGCATCACCAATCAATAAATCATCATCAACAAATAAATGCATCATCAAACCACCTTTCACCTCCTAGTCTACTCCGTCCTTTAGAGATATAAAGATATATCGAGTGATAATGAAGAAGAGAGATACCTCATCATCTGCCTAGCCTTTTCCCAACTATATTGGGGTCGGCTTCCAGTCAAGCCAGATTCAGCTGGATATCAGTATTTTACATGGAGCGACTGCCTGTCGGACCTCCACAACCCAGTAACTGGGTAATACGATACCCCATGGTAAGACTGGTTGTCAGACTTTAGAGCTTCTGACTTACAGTAACGACTGTCAAAGATCTACAAATGACAGCCGGGACCAACGGCTTTACGTGCTTTCCGAGCCACGGAGGAAACTCGCTATGATAGATGGTCACCCATCCACAGACCAACCTCGGCAAGCGCGGCTTAACCCGGAAGATCGGCCTGTGCGACTGTGATTATTTAGCCACGAAAGAGATACCTATAGGTAATAAAAAAACAGCTGACAGATTGGTGGTTGCCGAAACCATATCGTAATGATTGTGTGAGGAACGAGATTAGGCGTAATTATTGTATTTCTAAGGTGATATTGCAGTTCAATTCAAGGTTTCTTTCTAAAAAGATGTATACAATTTAGCAACACATAGGTAATTATAGGTACCTGCTAATTAGTTTTTAAAGATTACTTTGAGGTCGCGAAATCATGACATCAGATTAATTTATTTGATCGATATTGAATTATTAAAAAAAAAAGCGAGAAACAAACAATTTAATAATTAGGAAGGCATTTTTTTTTTCAAATTAATTTAAGACCTCTGACTGTCATGTTATAAACTGTATTAATTTGAAATGTCCCTGAAAAACTGTACTAAAAGTGCTTAGGTCATGTGCTAATCTCAATCTAAGAGGTTAAATTATCTAATTAAAATTCATATTGAACATTATTAATTGATTGCAATTAAAGACATACAGTTAGGAAATAGATTCAGCATAGATTTTGCTAATACTGTTTTGAATATATGCAATTAAGTTTTATCTTAATAGTTCTTATGTAAAGTCTTACTTAACTTGTTTTGCTTAATCGACACTTCCATGTTTTTTTCTTGTGCCTAAACTTAATCTAAAATGTTATTATTATTTGCTTGAAGTTCACCTTCATCTAAATAATGTTTCAATGCTTCCGAATACGCGAATACTACTGCTACTGTGTAGCGGATAACGCTATTAAATCTATGGAAGTTTTAGTTTGGGTGGCCTTCTGTAGTTTTTGCCTACTTCCATGGGAAGCAGACGTGATTTTATGCATTTTTTAAACTATTTATTTATTAATGTGACAGTTTACATTTTTTTGATTTTAGGATGATGATTGATGATGGATTGATGGATGCTGTATAATGTCTTTAAACGAACAATTCTTGTATATTTTTATTTATATATAATCAGGATCTCGCAAACGGCTCCAAGAATTTTCATGTAAGTTACAGATTAGGGGTTTTTCGGCTCAAGGAATCGATTTATCAAGGTCCCAGGTTGGAGAAAAGCTCGGTTTCCAAGATATAGACATTTTAAAAACCGAGCGAAGCTCGGTCAACCAGATATTATTATTTAATGACGTCAAAACAAACTCAAAGATAGCTTATGCCTAGAATAACACATAGGTTCCCGTTTGTCACGGTATTACGATTCCATAAGATAATATTAACGAGATGAACGTGGTCGAAATCGCTGGGAACAGCTAGAAAAAATGTGTGATTAATCCGAAGATTATCCTGGTTGTAACTTTAGTCCACGTTTATTAATAAGGGGGTAAGAGATTATACTAAAAACCTTCCTTTTTTATTTAGTTTACCTCTCGCTCGCCACCTATCAATATTTAATCAGAATACAACGAGTTTACATAATAATAACAGCATTTATACCTCAATAATATTTACAAAGTAATAGCGTAAAGTTAACTCTGTCTGCAATCAAACCGCAAAGCCTCGTTGATCTAATTGGATCGTGTAGTTTCTCAGAACGTATACCTGCGCCCGCGCAGCGCGCTGGTCAAGTCCGTGTTATTATATAAAGCTGTGCTATACGCGTTCTACTTGCAATGTGGTGCAAAGCATGAGATTTAAAGTGTAGCGAAACGTAAAGTTGTCAACAAAAATACAACTAGCGACATCTATGGAACAATGGAAGAACTAAAATCAAATTTCTGTTTTGGGATCGCGCAATTAAGTTGCCTACACATTATTAAAACGCGACACGACCCGATGAAACGTGATGCGTGTTGAGGCGAATCAAATGTACATATTATTTTCTGTAGACCAGAATCACATTATGAACATCCGACGCGACGCCATGCCATGCCACATTTGATTCGAGTCAACAAGCGTCACGTTTCATCGGGTCGTGTGGCCAGTTGAGGAGTAATGTTAGGTCTTATGCTTGGCGAAAACGTGATTCCATAATATTTTCTCGTTAGAAAAAATCTCAAAGTTACCTCTAGATTGAACAATAACCCGCTGGCAATCATAAAATACTTAGGTAAAATTGAATCATGAAAGTTTTATACTAACTAAACTAACTATAAAGCAGGTCTTATGATATTTATTTTTTGCAATTTTCTTTTTTTTCGTCGTAAAATTAATAGATTTGCGTGTAGACAGCTAAAAGAAAGAGCAAGCAATAGTGCGTGGTACACTCACGAGCAATAACATGTATTCACATTAACAAAATTCAAACGCAAATTACTCGTGAAATACTGGTTTCCACTTTGAAATAAGACCTATTTCGTAACAGTATGGCTTCCAAAATAGAGTTCAAATGAAAATGCAAAAGTCTAATCAATATGGTAGCACAAAATCGCTTTTGAATACTGCTTAGTGTATACATACTATTGCTCGTGACTGTACGTGCAAGTGCGAGCAAGTAAGATTATATTGAAGTACTATGGAGCCTTATTGTTCTGCCACGTTCTGCACGAGTCTAAAACATAGCATAGAATGAAACACCTGTCCAAACACCTATCTGGTAGGAGATGTCTTCTTTTTCAGTGAGTAACTTTACACCTTAGTACTCATTTATTAGGTTAAAAATTATAATTACTGGTAATACAGTTAAAACTCCTAGAAAAGTGGCTACGTTTGTACGTTTCGCTTTGGTTCCTACAAATGCTTTTCAAAATGAATTGAACCAAGTTAACCAGAAGAGGTCCGAAGAACAGTTTTACTTCACAAAGCAGGACCAAAATTTTTGAGAATCATCCATCATTCGGTAAATTAACGCACCTAGTGCATATTTCAACAAGTTTCTGAACGAAGCCCATAAAGTCGATGAAAGTGAGTTCTACCCTCAGCACGAATTTTCACCCTTTTACTTTACAGTATTTACAGCGTTTTTGTATGAAAGAATGGAACAGCGCCTCTGGTGTGCGAAGAAAGAACAAATTTTTTCCTTGAAAATTGCTAATTTGAAATTGTCAAAGTTCCAGTTTACTTTACGTCTCAAATACTGAAAATTCGTGCTAAGGGTAATTAAACCTCATTGAAAGAGACGTGCTTAGTGATGATCATCATTATAATAAACATAAACAACATTCATAGATGAACATACATTTCACAATAATCATTTCAAGAGAGGTCAAAGGATAGGTAGATTGCTACAGTTCAGTATTATTAAAAGGACATTTCATCGAATTATTTGCGATAACAACATTTGCGCTATTGATCAAAAGGTATAATATTCATTTGATATAATATTCAGGTGGTATAAAATTTAGTTTATCGAATATTCGATTGGTGTAATGTAATGCAGAAAAGAAAACATTGTAAATATTTATGTTCCGTCGATCTACCTTGGTAGGTGGTAATCAGTAACTAAGGATGCAAGAGCGAGCGAAGCGAGTTCGGGACTTGGGGTACCCCGACTCGGACAGGTTAGGTTCGAAGGGGATGGCGGGGTCTGAAAGACCCCGCCATCCTCTTCATGTTAGGTTACTTTAAACCTTGCAAACAGAAATAGGAGCCCCGCGAAGCGGGGCTCCGTCAAGCTACCTCGGTAGGTGGTCATCAGTAATACACACATCCTTGGTAAAATTGCTGATTACCACCTACCAAGGTAGCTCGGCGGAGCCCGATTTTTTTATAGACAATGAAAGAAAACGAATAATTAATTAAATGAATATTCGATGCGATATTTCGACTAAATCATTATTAGTCTAGTGAAACATTAGTTTAAATAAAATTAGTGAATTTGAAAATTCGGTCAAATGAAATTATTTCAAAGAAATAAATAGGCTAAATAAAAATATAAAAAGTAATTATTCGGTGAAATGAATAATTCGACTAAACGACTTTATAGTAACCAAAATTAGCCGGAGTGATTTTCGACGAAAAGTTGTTCTGCCAAACAAGGGTGAACCTCATAGATGAACATACATTTCACAATAATCATTAATTCAAGAGAGGTCAAAGGATAGGTAGATTGCTACAGTTCAGTATTATTATAAGGACATTGCAGCTTCTTTTGACGATCATTAGGGCCATATTGACGTTAGCCGTCTTTTTATTATGGTTTTGTTTGCATATTTTATTCATTCGTGAGAATAACATGGCCTTTTATTGAGAAGCTTATAAACAGCTTAAGAAATATTTATTTATTTATTTCTTAACTTATTCAAGATTCAATGCCTAATCTATTGAAAGCTGCGCTGTGTGTTGTTACATAAAATATTTTGTCCCTTACCTTTGAGGGTCGGACTAAAATAAAACCACAACATAACATAAACCGGTTTATTACTGCGAGTAACAATCTCCCGTATAATAGTAGTATTTGATTAATTATTCACACCTTAACTTTAAACCTTTAAATTAAAATTTACATTAGATAAGTTACTTTATTATCTTTACTATGTGGTTATTAATTATTACCCTTTACAATTAATTTAAGCTAGCCAGTTGTAACTTATAGATATATAGAAGAGCTGAGGTCGTGGGGAGTTGGAGATACACCCGAGTACTGTTCCGTTAACAAGGTTAAATTATAAGAAGATTTACTAAAGCAGAACTAGGTAACTACCGGAACCTTCCAGTTAAAAAACAATTATAATGATTTAATGAATGGGCGCCAGGGACCTGGAGAGTCCCGAATCCTGGAGCTGAAGATATCCTCAATTCTACTGTCTCCACGGGAGGAATGCAGCAGGAGCTCAAGATTCACAAAATAAAGTTCGGGGTAGTACCGACATCAACGCCGGGGACCAAAATCACACCGGTGTACCAAGGTGCGGTGATAAAAAAAATAAATACAAAGAAAAAAAACCGTCACGCCTGCGCTCACGCTAGGCGGTGTCTGCCAGCCGTACAGCCCCTGCAGGAGGCTTCCCGCGCTCTCGAGAGACGGACTTCACGTCCCGGCTCTAAGCTTCAGCCTACGACCCCGGCGGTGAAGCGAGTCCCCCGATTAGCCTTTTCTGCAATTGACAAACGGAGACCAACTAATAAAAGTGTAACTTATTTGTTATCCTCGATGTGATCGAGCTGTGAAACCTATCAGACAGAACCTCGGCCGGCCCATGGCCTTTATTCAAAATGAAATACGCGTGGCGTCCGTCCACTACGCCAAGGACTTATGCCGTTTCCCGGGACAATACTTTAACACCTAGGTCAATCCTGAGAAATTGCCTACGGCCTACGATTGGAAAATAGCTGGTTTATTACTCACGGTTATTGCTGGGGAAGGCGGCGTGGGCTGCGGGCTGTGCACGTTCCATCGGGCAGAACCGCGACGACAGGCGCTGTTAGGAATCCTGAAATAATCGTTAAGATTAGCACGACGTTATTCCCTTACACACACACCCTTCGGGTGGACGCACAGACCACGCTCACTCCACTAAGGATACCGACTTACCTTTTACTGACTGCCTCTAGACATGAGAGAACACCACGAGTGCTGGGGGGCAAGTAAACGACGCCATTCCAGCAAAGTCATCGCAAATCGCCGGCCGGAAGTGGGTTAAGGGTCGGGTGCCCACCCCATGTCGAACTCCCGGATTCGGCGGAGAAACCAATATCCCGGCAACGACCACAAACACCTCACACCAGAAATTCACCTTGAATACTGTGGAACGACACTTGCTACAGTCGGCAATGAATTACACGAGACCAGAACCAACTATTCCGTTCTCCATTATTAATCTGTCTCAATAATTGATCACCAAAACAGTTTCAACCAGGGAAACCATTCCTACAATAATAAATGGGTAAAAACAAAACCCAACGTGACAACATTAAGGTTGACAGTTCCAAAGACAATCCACGCAAAAGTCCACAGATTAAAAATGTATCGATTCAGTCGAAGGTTCTCGAATAAAGTCTATATTGAAAAAACTAAATCATTTCCGTTTATGGATATTTAGTTTATTATTAATTTCTTTTATTTATTTACTATTTAAAATTGATAATTATTACAAAATGAGTTAGTTCATATTATTTAAAGATTTGTGATCCTTAGATTAAAATATCGATTATTTTATGGTTGTTAAATCGGAGCGCGCCAGAGGGCGCCTCGAACTGTCAGAATTGACGTCTGACGTAATGAATGTCATGTCATTAGTAAACCCCTATGTTTTGGTCAAAATAATTTGTGAAACGGTTTAAAAGAATTTAGAAAAGTGATTTATTGTTTGGAAATGAAACCAACGATACCTAGGAATGGCTGACCCTGAATGCAGGTACTTGACACTTTGTTTATTAGAAACGCAGCCGCGAAATAGCAACCTAAGCTAGGAACACAAAAAAAACAATGTAACAGTACCTCCCCAACCACCAGAGATTTGACCCACTAGGGCAAATCTCGACGCTGGCCCTCCAGCGTTAAAGCAGACTCCAAAGTACCAAGCTCCTTTCCAAATCCACTCCGTTCGAGCCTGAAAAGAATAATGGAGAACGAAAAGAAGTAAAAATTAAATATATGAATGCTGGTGTACGATTAGTATTATTATTTGTTGTAATATATTAACTAAATTTTTTTTCCTGGTGCGAGTCTAATCCACTTACAAACATGTAAAAGACAAGCTCCAAAGAGTTTAAAAAAATTACGTAAGTAAGTCTCTACGCACTGTCCCAGTCTGACCTACTATATTTATGTAGGACAGACAACCCTATTCAATCGTACACCACCCTTCACACCCCGCACGGTGATAGCAGACAACGGGTCGCAATTTACGGGCAATGAGATTCGCTCACTACTACAGAGGTACAAAATACCTCAAGTTCACTTCACACCTCGTTATTGCCCGGCCTCGTTATTGGCCTCGTTATAGTTCCGGCCAATTACCAACCAACGCCTTAATGCCTCGGTACCACAATAAAGCTCCGTCCGAGAAAATGTCCAGAGCAGACTGATGTAAGGACAGCTCGTCTATTCCACGGGCCTCGCAGAGCTCCTCTAGACGCTCAATAAAAGCTTTTACGCAACCCGTCCCGTTAAATTTAACCCCAAGGGTTTTAACCGTATCCTTTTTGCAGGAAATGATGACATCCTTCGACTGCAAATCAGACAATACCTCCGGTGTCCCTTCAGCAGGAGAAAAGGATTGATGAAAGCTTGCGTTAATAGAATCAAGCCTTGATAAAAGCCCGCTAAGTTGTCTGTCAACGGCTGCGAAATCGGCTTCACGTTCAGCTGGAGGAGTTATCCTACCCAAACGATGAAGAGGTGGAAACCCAAAGCCCTGGCGCGGTTAAATTTTTTAAAATTGGAGGGGTACTTCTCCAGAACTTCACCAATTTCTGGCAATTTGGCCTTAATTATTTTCAGTTCCGCTTCCGGATCCCTATCCGTCTCCAAGATTTCATCGGAACTAACTAGTTTACCGAGATCTCTTATTTGAATCCGCAGTTCCTCCACAGTTGAGGCGGGTTTAGCGTCCCGGATCAGTACTTCATAAACGAGCTCATCTTTACGCAGTAAATTAAATTTAATGGGTCGTTCCATATTGTCAATTAAAAACTGAACCGAAGTTAAAACTGGCCGTCACAATTAACGAAGGTGTTATAAGGTAAACGCAGTTACAGTAGTAGCGATCTTACAGAGCAATACAATATAAAATTTTGATAAAAAAACAAAAGTCCCGTTACAATATTTTGGCGCGCAGGTGAAACGAAACTGATTGCACAATGTAGCAAGAAGTTTTTAAAATAAAATTGTTAAAGTAAATGTATGTAATATTGCATAAAACAACACAAACACAAACAAAGGATTCCGCACGACGGTTTTTTCTTCTTAAAATTAAAATAAATGGAAGGTTCCAGAAACAGTACTCCGGTTTTTAAGTTACAGCGACAGACGTAACCTCTATCTCCAACTAATACACACGTTGGGCGCCACTGTTACATAAAATATTTTGTCCCTTACCTTTGAGGGTCGGACTAAAATAAAACCACAACATAACATAAACCGGTTTATTACTGCGAGTAACAATCTCCCGTATAATAGTAGTATTTGATTAATTATTCACACCTTAACTTTAAACCTTTAAATTAAAATTTACATTAGATAAGTTACTTTATTATCTTTACTATGTGGTTATTAATTATTACCCTTTACAATAATTTAAGCTAGCCAGTTGTAACTTATAGATATATAGAAGAGCTGAGGTCGTGGGAGTTGGAGATACACCCGAGTACTGTTCCGTTAACAAGGTTAAATTATAAGAAGATTTACTAAAGCAGAACTAGGTAACTACCGGAACCTTCCAGTTAAAAAACAATTATAATGATTTAATGAATGGGCGCCAGGGACCTGGAGAGTCCCGAATCCTGGAGCTGAAGATATCCTCAATTCTACTGTCTCCACGGGAGGAATGCAGCATTTATATTTGTAAAATTTGAGCTCAAGATTCACAAAATAAAGTTCGGGGTAGTACCGACATCAACGCCGGGGACCAAAATCACACCGGTGTACCAAGGTGCGGTGATAAAAAAAATAAATACAAAGAAAAAAAACCGTCACGCCTGCGCTCACGCTAGGCGGTGTCTGCCAGCCGTACAGCCCCTGCAGGAGGCTTCCCGCGCTCTCGAGAGACGGACTTCACGTCCCGGCTCTAAGCTTCAGCCTACGACCCCGGCGGTGAAGCGAGTCCCCCGATTAGCCTTTTCTGCAATTGACAAACGGAGACCAAATAATAAAAGTGTAACTTATTTGTTATCCTCGATGTGATCGAGCTGTGAAACCTATCAGACAGAACCTCGGCCGGCCCATGGCCTTTATTCAAAATGAAATACGCGTGGCGTCCGTCCACTACGCCAAGGACTTATGCCGTTTCCCGGGACAATACTTTAACACCTAGGTCAATCCTGAGAAATTGCCTACGGCCTACGATTGGAAAATAGCTGGTTTATTACTCACGGTTATTGCTGGGGAAGGCGGCGTGGGCTGCGGGCTGCTGCACGTTCCATCGGGCAGAACCGCGACGACAGGCGCTGTTAGGAATCCTGAAATAATCGTTAAGATTAGCACGACGTTATTCCCTTACACACACACCCTTCGGGTGGACGCACAGACCACGCTCACTCCACTAAGGATACCGACTTACCTTTTACTGACTGCCTCTAGACATGAGAGAACACCACGAGTGCTGGGGGCAAGTAAACGACGCCATTCCAGCAAAGTCATCGCAAATCGCCGGCCGGAAGTGGGTTAAGGGTCGGGTGCCCACCCCATGTCGAACTCCCGGATTCGGCGGAGAAACCAATATCCCGGCAACGACCACAAACACCTCACACCAGAAATTCACCTTGAATACTGTGGAACGACACTTGCTACAGTCGGCAATGAATTACACGAGACCAGAACCAACTATTCCGTTCTCCATTATTAATCTGTCTCAATAATTGATCACCAAAACAGTTTCAACCAGGGAAACCATTCCTACAATAATAAATGGGTAAAAACAAAACCCAACGTGACAACATTAAGGTTGACAGTTCCAAAGACAATCCACGCAAAAGTCCACAGATTAAAAATGTATCGATTCAGTCGAAGGTTCTCGAATAAAGTCTATATTGAAAAAACTAAATCATTTCCGTTTATGGATATTTAGTTTATTATTAATTTCTTTTATTTATTTACTATTTAAAATTGATAATTATTACAAAATGAGTTAGTTCATATTATTTAAAGATTTGTGATCCTTAGATTAAAATATCGATTATTTTATGGTTGTTAAATCGGAGCGCGCCAGAGGGCGCCTCGAACTGTCAGAATTGACGTCTGACGTAATGAATGTCATGTCATTAGTAAACAACCTATGTTTTGGTCAAAATAATATTGTGAAACGGTTTAAAAGAATTTAGAAAAGTGATTTATTGTTTGGAAATGAAACCAACGATACCTAGGAATGGCTGACCCTTGAATGCAGGTACTTGACACTTTGTTTATTAGAAACGCAGCCGCGAAATAGCAACCTAAGCTAGGAACACAAAAAAAACAATGTAACAGTGTGTTGCTGTTTCGATTCCCCCAAAGAAATATGTGTACGACCTACTACAGGTAGTTGTTCCCGGTCTGGTATTTATTTATTTAATTTAACTATTTATGTACACACAAAATACAACACAGGGAAATTAAAACATAGAACTCAGTACAAGGGTACTGCTAATTTCAATAGAAATTTCTGACAGCAGACCCGCGAAAGGAGAAATGAAAAAGTAATGTAGACTTTAGTGTGTGAGAGGAGGAATAAAAAACGTCGTCTGGTTGTTTTTGTATGTAATCATCATCATCGTCATATCACTCGTAAAACGTCCATTGCTGAAAAAAGGCCTCTCCTATAGACTTACTATAGGACTGGTTGGAAGAGGCTTGTTTGTAATATGTTAGTTTAAATATAAATATTTGTAAAAGCACCTCCGTTTTTAGGTGGTAAATTCATCAAATGAGTATTTTTACCTAGACTATACTGACTAAATATCAAATATCCACCGCGTTCCTTCCCTTTACGTTCCAGGGTGACGGTTACGTGTGTAGACAGTCCTACGACTATTTGTGTAACCTGCAAATTCTTGTCTTGTTCTTGGATCTTGAGTTGTTTGTTTGGGAGTTTAAATGTTTTTTAATGCACCTAAAATAGATGAGAAGTTGCTACAGTAGAAAAAAACCTATATTTAAACATGTTTCAAGTCCAAAATTAACTGTGAATTAAAGTGCATATGACTCAAAAAGCTCACTCAATAAATCGTTGATATCTTACTCCACATAATGTATCGTTATGTCGCAATACTTGCTCAACGCACTTGCTCACACATGCGCCTGCGACTGAAACTTGTCCCGCTAACTTTAAGCACAATCTCTTAAACTAGTGAGTCATGGGTTTGTCTGTTAGTTGGGTAAGCAGAGGTTGTGGCTAGTTCAAAATAGGATATGAATTGGTCGGTTGGGTCAGAAATGACACTGGATTTGCTGAATTGGAATTTGTTTTACCTGTTAGGGTGTTTTTACTGGAATAGCGTCTTAAAAGAAATATTAGACTCGGATTTTCTTCTGTATCGTTAGTGCGTTAAAAATATATATAAGCTCACGTATACAAAAAGCCAGACACGGTACAACTACCTACTGGTAAAAAAAACTACTTATAAATCATACATATATTTATTCTGTCCCGGAATCGAACCCAAGACTCTTAGAGCGGCAGTCACTCGCTCAGCCATTGTAGTAAAGTCATTCTTTAAAGTCTTACAGAAAAATGTGTCGCCCATTTTAGAAAAGAACTTCATGATATAAGGCGTCTAAAACAACACATTAAATGCCACAATCTAGAAAAGAAAAAGAAATAGAAAACTGAATGAAAGAAGCGAAAATTGTAATAACTACGTTGTAGTAAGGAAAGTTTGCAAGCAAAGTTCGAGGTATCTTGAATATCTTATAAACAGTTATGAGAAAACTTCCAAAATTAGAAATGGACTTTTTGGAAAGCAAGGCCGTTTTTCCAGTTGACAACATTGATTTGCACCTTTAAGCAATCAATGATATAATAATTAAGAATAGGTTATTTACGACTATGTCTCATGAATTAATGACATACCTAATAGCGTTTTTCAACTTCAAGTTTGAGTAAAAGTTTTCGTTATCATTTTCAATATTGCGACACTCGTATGTCATCATCGTCATGAGATGCATATATAATCAAATAATAATCTGCCTTTATCCATTCCCCAACAAAGTTGGAGTCGGCTTTAATCAGCGTTGGAAGCGAGCTTGACGTAAATTAAATCTAACTGAATGCAGCTGAATATCAGTATTTCACGTGCTTACAAAAACGTGTTGAAAGAAGAAAGTGTTGAAACGAGACAAGAGAAAACTAAAATAGTGACAAAACGGCAAAATTTTATCTAATATCTTTTACTCAAAAATGCATGTAATGTGGTCATTATTTTGACAACCTTGTTTGAGCAAAGTCGACTTTGCGGGTATGTTTCAAGGAGCGGCCAGCAATGTTTTTGCTGGCCGCTCTAACAGGTCGGCAAAACATTGCCGGCCGCTATTTTGACGTTTCAACGTTTTAAAAAAACAAATGCAAAAAGATTTTATTTAAAACACAGCTGTTTGTATATAAAGAGGTAGGCACAAAAAGATTGCATTCCATATTTAAAAAAAAAAAAAATCAAAGAAGGAACAAAAGCGCGGTTCAGCGAATTTTTATTTTTATTTAGTGACTTTTTTGCTATAAGTAAATGAAGTAATAAATGAAGAAAATATAGCAGTCAAACATCGCATTAAAATTATCGCAAACTATTAGTAAGTAATATGAAACCGGGAAAGTCGGTGTTGAATTTTAGTAACTGTATTTTTCATAATTGTTATTTTAATTAAATTTCTAGTTAATTAATATTACTATTTTATTTAAATCACTTGCTGGTTATAAGTAGGTTAGGTACTTGCATTTTTGAGTAAAGCACTATACAAGCCTTGGCCCACTATGTCTGCTTCGCTGGTCACGCTATGATTGCCTCCAGCTAGCTTAGCTACGCTCTAGGCCTTCCAGCTTGGCCATCATGCAGCCCTTGCTGTCCTCGCTGTAAAGGCCTCGGCCTACGGCCTCGGCCTTTATCTCAGCTCGTCCATCAAGTGGTGCATGCTGACCGCGCTGTGTCGGCCTGGAGCTGCGCTAGGCTGCGCTGTCGGCCATCATCAGTGCGACCAGCAAAGTAGCCATTATAGGCCGCGGCAGTAATGTACTATAAACGAGCAATTCTTGTATATTTATTTAAATATAATCAGGATTTCAGAAACGGCTCCAAGGATTTTCATGAAAGTTACAGATACGGTTTTTCGGCTCAAGGAATCGATTTATCAAGGTCCCAGGTTCGAGAAAAGCTCGGTTCCCAAGATATAGACATTTTAAAAACCGAGCGAAGCTCGGTCAACCATATATTTATGTTTAATTGTCGAAACGGCGAAGGGATGAAACGGGATGTAATATAGCTTTGACTCTCAGCTACAGTCCTTTTCACTTAACCTCCAAAACGAAAGTCAAATCTAGCGACACAACTACAGCTCCCGGCTTTCGTTGACAACTCACAGACCTTGTCAACAGCTGCCGAACAACTTGCACTCAGGGTCTCAAGCACACTCATTGTGCTTTATAACTTGAAACAATGATTTCTTAATACTTCGGGTTAATGTCCTGTGAGACAGACCTCGGATATTGGAGCTTTAGCCAAAACTGGATCGAACTGGATTGTTGCTAAGTCGATTTATTTGGTTCGATTTTTAAATTGGGGGCTTGTTCTTTCTTTTTTTTTAACTGGTCTTCTCAGTTTGAATATGGAATTCGGTGTTGCTGCTTGCAATTAGTTTTTTTTTTGTTTGTAACATCATCATAATATTAATTAAAGGAAGCTCGTCCTACAGAGGAAGGGACTGCCAGACGTTTTTCACACCTTGTTCCTTCAGTTGTGCTTTGTGTCCTGGACCAAGGGGCTGAAAGTATTATTGAAATTGCTTGTTATTTAGGTAAGAGTGAACCTAAAATTACTGTAGAGACTAATGCCCTTGCATTACAAAAAAAAGTGAAATTGTCGATGAAATTTTACAAAGATCCGGTTTAAACATTACCAAATGCTTGGTATTATTAAAATCACGATCGGTTTTTAACATTGGAAACAAACGCAATAACTCATAGCGAAATCTAGATTAGCATGCCTACGAAATATGCTTTACAATCAGTACGCAAAAAGGCACCATTTCTTTCTCAACAACGCTTGAGGCTACAAATTCAGCCATTCATTAAATAACAATATAAAACAAATAAAAAAGTCTCAAGTAACTTGACACCGTTGATACAGTTCTTATGATTAATCACTTGTTAGAACAAAAGACGGCGCGTGCGCACCGGACGGAGGGGGGAGGGGGGTGAAGTAACAAGGTGACTTTGTGAAGTTCAATTATGCGTGTAGATAATACTTACTTTTGATTTGGCTAGACGTTTTGTAGACAGGTTTAGTAACAAAGTTGGTATTTCAATAGAATATCATGAAGCTAATTTTTTGAGTTCCCCGTGTTTTTGTATGTCAGTTTAAATATTTGTAAACGGACCCAAAACACAGGAGAAATTCCTAATGCAGAGATAGGTAACGTTTAAAAAAAAACTTTCATTCTGATTCCTACGTAGTTGCGCAACGAACAGAGCCAAACATTGCTTTGAACATTTTCATGATCTTTTTAGCTGAAAAGATATTATGTCAATGGTCGTCAAATATTTTTCTTCATGAAGATTTGAGATTTGACAGTCAGCTCGGCATAAAAGCTCATCACGACCCTCGTTAGTAAATGCTCGCTAAAAGCTCTCGTTTGTTCTTCTGTAGTTTAATATTCGCAAAAAAGTTCATTACAAGTGAATCCTCGGGTTTATGAGCGCCTTAAGAGTAAAGCTTTAGCCATAAGTAAAGTTCTCAAACTACACACGCACTGGTGGCAAATTCTCGAGTGGCGACCACGGACCGGAAAACGCAGCTCAGTTTGGCTTCTGTAGGTGGACTCGAAAATCGCTGAGGTCGCTTACAGTCGATGGATGCAAGTGGCGAATAGTTTATCTGCCTCTAAGGGGGAAGGCCTAAGTAAAGTTCTCAAAGTACGTCGCATCCGGGTTTTTTGATGATGATGTGACACTATTGGAAATTACGTGTTTAATGTAAACTATTACTAACAACTTCAAAAGTGCTTGGGAATAATGTATTGTATGAATGTGTGATAGTTATCCATTTTGCAATGATTAAGTTGTATGTGAGATGCTGAATTAAGTGTATGCCTCTAGCAATCATTTTGTAGGCTGTAATGTTCTTATAATTGTATATATTATGTTTATATGTTTGCTGGGAAAATTATATAGGTATGAAATGATCCGAGTTTCTCGTAATACATAGTTTTGCGAAATCAATGGAGCATCTTTGAATTGTTTTGTAATGAACTTGTGTCAATTTTTTTTCTAATATAATTCCAAAGTGTTCTAGCTGGGTAAATTCCTACCTTATTCTTTCTTCTTCTTGAATGTACATTTTGAAAAAAAATAATTATGGTTTTTACACTTACAACATTCAAAATAGCAGTGAGTACGGTAATAAGTCATCATAATATAATAGTTATTATAAAACTGAAGAGTTTGTTAATTTGTTTCGTTAAGCGCGCTTATCTCAGGAACTACTGCGTTGAATCGTAAAATTCCTTTTGTTTTGGTTGCCATTGGGTGCCATTTATTGAGGAAGGCTTTGAATTTCATAAAATAACACTAAGATTTGTAAGATGTGAGCAGCCGGTGTAAAACCATGGCAATACTTAGTTACTAACACTTGCTATCAAGCGTTTGTCAAACAATGTCATACTGGTAAATACATATTTATAAAGTAAAATAAATTGTAACAAGTCAATAGAAGTGTCAAAATATAAACATAGTAAATACATCAATAAATCTAAATTTTTTTGCCATCAAATATTCAAAAACGGTATGAAGCAATTTTGTAACCGTAAGACTGGAAGAATGATATTAATACTTTCGTTCTATCAATATACAAATAAAAATGTAATGCGTGATATTTTATGTTTTATGATAAAAATAGTTATAAATTTTTTTAAAATCGCCGTTTAAGGCAATGTGGTAAAAAACTTCATTTCTTCCAGGCTTATAAAACTATTAATTTTAATGAAAATTGAAAAATTCTTGTAAAATCTTATTATTGTAATAATCAGTGTTGCCACCTCTTGCATTAATTACACATCGACATCTATTGTTCAAGCTTAAAATTAGATTGTCAATGTCTTGCTGCGGTATGAGGTCCCATGTTCTTTGCAAGTGTTCGTAAAGTTGTTGTTCTGTCGTCTAATTTGGCGGGAAATCTCTCAAAGCTTTTCGTTGGGGATGTAGCTGAACGGTACACGAGTAGATATCGCGTTACTACGCAGAGACAGGCTCGATTTCTCCAAATGACCGCTAGAAGACAACCCAATATCACAGCGATGCAACTAGTACAAAGGCTCCAGGAGGACCACCAGCTGCTGGTAAGCGACCAAACCGTGCGAAGGAGGTTGCATAAGTTGGTCTTCATGCTCGAAGACAGCTACGTGTTCCAGCATTGCTACGTCAATCGCGGTCGGCGGTTTCTGGGCTCGGGAGCATTTAGCATGGAGTGACGAACAATGGTCTTTGGTGCACACCGGCGAGTCCCGGTTTGGGTTTCATCTGGATTCACGAAGAACACGCGTTTGGAGAACTCCAGGGAGAGTTAGCCGTCTACGGCACCCTCAGGAGGTCCATTCATATCAAGGCGGGACAAATGGTGTGGGCAGGAATTCGTCAGACCTCCGAAGTCAACACATCGTAATGGCGGATGAACCCAGCTCAACTGGATCCAGGGTAGCCTGACTGCAAGTTGAAATACCACGAGTAGGTAGTAGAGTTCTGTTATTGTCCCACACAGAATCCAAATGGGCCAACAATTTCTACTCATGCACGATAATGCTGCTTCCCATACGGCGCGGCCTGGTGTCGGCCGCTCTCCGAGACCACGATATTTAAGTTTTGTGATTGGCCTGCACAGTCGCTCGACTTAAATCCTATCGAGCATGCCTGGGACATGTTACAACGAAAAGCTTTGAGAGATTTCCCGCCAAATTAGACGAAAGAACAACAACTTTACGAACACTTGCAAAGAACATGGGACCTCATACCGCAGCAAGACATTGACAATCTAATTTTAAGCATGAACAATCGATGTCGATGTGTAATTAATGTAAGAGGTCGAAAAATTGATTATTAATAATTAGATTTTATAAGAATTTTTCAATTTTCATTAAAATTAATAGTTTCATATGAAGAAATGAAGTTTTTTACCACATTCATTTGCTACGGCGATTAAAAAAATAAACATTTTTATTTAAAACAAAAGAATCACGAAATGTTTTTTATTTTTTATTATAGACCTTAAAATAACCTATCATTCTTCCATTTACTATATAAGAAAATTCTTCATAGATTTTTAGATATTTGATATAATATAAAATATCCCTAGATTCTGTTGATGTGTGTAAATATACAATAAACAAATTCCATTTGCCAAAAAATATTCATTCACGGTTGAATGAATATCTATTGTAACCGAAGACTGGTAAAAAATGTATTCAATATTCTGTCGTTCAATCAACTAGCGAATAAACTATGTAATATGATATTTTATGTACTTGATCAGTTATTTATTCATAGTTATGTAAATGTTTTAATTAGAATATCATTTCGGTTTAAGGCAATGTAAATTAGGCTACCTTATAACCTATGCGTTCCTAGTATTTAGCGTATCCAGGCTGGGTAGTCTGAATAGATCAGTAATATTGAACTGAATGTGGTATAATTTTATGGTTGATATTTGCCTGTACAGTAAGTAACCTGAACTATCATGGTAAATTCTACTAAGAGCTCTATAACTTTGATAATGTTGAGCTAAACGGAACAGACTGCCAAAGTTTATGGTGAATCAATGAAAATATTCTTGGAGAAATTCTGTAACGGTTTTCAATACAGTAATGAAAAAAATTGGCGGGGTAAGTATATAAATTTTATTTTTGATTCGCCCATCATTGCATAATTGATCTTTACTTTTATTTCAACTTAAGAACGTTGCCCCACATAAGGAACTGATATCATGTCACGAGTACATGACACATCGCTTCCCAAAACATTGTTTTAATATTTTGAGAAAAAACTGAAATTTTACACAGATTTAATAATATTGTGACATTACATAAAACTGTTCATTATTTCAAATCCTTAACACTTAACAATCAACACTGATCCGCATTATGAAATAATATGTCATTCAAATAATTATTCAATTATATTCAGTCGTGAGTCAGAAACCTAATACTTTGCTCCGCACCGTAAATCCAATTTGGTGTCGTTTAGCGAGTACAATGTTATTGATATTTACAATATACAGGATTGGTACAGTAGATCAATGTGGAACAAAAAAACATTGTTTTGATAATGCACATTTTGATTTGATAATATTTTAGAAAAGGAAGGATCATGAGGAAATTTCACTGAACCCAGTGCGAGGTGGGACGGACTGTCAAAATCAAAATATTTTATTTTACATAGGCCATTGATGCCCTTATAAAACGTCGAAAGCAAGGCTCGATTCGGGTTAGTAGTTTTCATGGAGAAGAAAACAGTACCCTTAGCACGAGTTTTCAGTATTTGAGAAGTAAAGTAAACTGGAACTTTGACAATTTCAAATTGACAATTTTCAAGAAAAAAAATAGTTCCTTCTTTGTACACCAGAGGCGCTGTTCCATTTTTTCACACAACAAACGCTGTAAATACTGTAAAGTATAAGAGTGAAAATTCGTGCTAAGGGTACTGGAACTTTGACAATTTTCAAGGAAAAAAATAGTTCCTTCTTCGCACACCAGAAGCGCTGTTCCATTTTTTCATACAACAAACGCTGTAAATACTGTAAAGTAAAAGAGTGAAAATTCGTGCTAAGGGTACTGGAACTTTGACAATTTTCAAGGAAAAAAATAGTTCCTTCTTCGCACACCAGAGGCGCTGTTCCATTTTTTCATACAACAAACGCTGTAAATACTGTAAAGTAAAAGAGTGAAAATTCGTGCTAAGGGTACTGGAACTTTGACAATTTTCAAGGAAAAAAATAGTTCCTTCTTCGCACACCAGAGGCGCTGTTCCATTTTTTCATACAAAAAAACGCTGTAAATACTGGAACGCTGTAAGGTAAAATAGTGAAAACTCTTGTTGTGTAGTACTGTTTGACATGTACCAACTAAAATACACCTACCTCATCAACGATCACTGCTTCTGTACTTTTATCATTATTTTGTGGTTTCAACTAGCCAATCAAGTCGCCGCCCTTATTGAAGTTATTGTTCTAGTATTATCTCAATAGATCTCGTTACACATAGATATTGACCTTGTTTCAGTTGGGCGTTGTTTATATTTTGTTTATTGATTAGTTTATGTTGTTAAAACAAGGTGTATAGCAACGTTCACAGGAATACAATGACATACAAGTAAGGAATCCCTAAACAAAACCACTGTTTGCTTTTCTTTAAATTTGCCAAATGTGTGTGGAAATAGGAATACAGTTCTGAAATCATAAGCCAATTTGAAGTCGAATAAACACTGATACTAAAATACTTGATTATAGAAATGTTCATATAATGACCTAAAAATTGATACTGAATTATTGCACACAGCTGGTCTGAGGAGTGGAATTCCCTGTTGAAGTATGTGTTTCCTGATAACTAAAACCTTGGAATCTTCAAGTCCGGAGTGAACAGGTTACTTCTAGGCAAGCGTCCTTCACTGTCAACCCTATTATCTGGCAGTAAGTCAGATGAGATGGTGGCCAATCACGAGGCGCTAAATAAAAAAAATAGAAATAAAATCAGAAATAAAAATCTTGCCTTAAAAATATGTAAAGTAAACTTAACAGTCTGTCATGTAGACCTATTGTTATTGTATCGAGTGGTGTAATGCCAGATATTTCGTCGTGACCACTGCCCACTGAGTCCGAAGGCCATCGATAGAAATATTTGTGAAAATAACCATATTGAGACACTTTGTCGTTAAAAACACCACGTTGAGTAAAACTTGATTAAAATTTTTCACGCATTTTGATTTTCTTTTAATAAAATTGACATCTGTTTAAAATTGGATTTGTGTGACAGAAATGTGTTGATTGTGTTTTGTTTTGTGAATTCGATACTGTGCTTGTATAGCAACGAAAGACGCAATTTGGTCCTATAGTTATTTCTTTCAGTTTGGTTCAGTAGTTTTTATTTTATGAGCATTTGTTATTGTATACTTGGACGATGTTATAACCGTTACTACGGATTACATATTTGACAAGAATTTGGGTTGAGTATTTTAACTAAAAAAAGTAAAATAAAAACTTAAAAAATTATTAACTGCCTTCAAAAACTACCATAAAAAGTGTGAAATTAGGTAGCAAAAATTAATGTAAAAAAATCAAACCCACCGACTTTTTGGTTCTTGAAGGCGGTTATAGTGTTTTTCAATATTTTAGAGATGATTCCACGGTAAAACTCGTATTTTTTATGTGAGCCATATTGCATTTTCAGTTGTTAATTTCCGGTTCAACAAATATCTAATATTTTGTTTATAAATGTATAAGGAAATCGAGGTGTGTCTATTTTATGTTTATTGTGTCATGAATTTCCTTCAGAAATCTACTTAATCTATTAAAATACATTCTGGCTACATAGGCATTTTTTCAATAAACACATTAAAGGTCATGTGCATACTTAAAATCTAATTTATTACTTAAGTAAGGCACTGATTTAAATTTTATAGTCCGTTTTTACGAGCAATAAAAAATAAACATTTTATAAGCTGAAAAAGTTGTATTTAATGATTATGCCAGTACTTGATGTAGGTAATGTGTTTTTATAATGTTTCCTGAAAATATTAGCTACGGTTAGTAAACTTAATTTAGATCGATTTTGAAAGTCATCGTTGCTGAATGGTCGGTAAGTTACCTGTTCTGAAATTTGAAAAACAGTTCCTACCTAATACTTCTTTTCCATAGTCTGTAACGAAGAGTACTATATACTTTCAGAAAATTAGTTCTAAAACAATAACAATCATAGATTTTCTTAGGAAAGGAAAAATTCGATCCTCGGGCAGGATTCGAACCCAGGGCCTTCGGATTCAGTACATCCGACGCTCATTTCCAACCGAGCCACCGAGGACCCTACCTGCCGCGGCGAATTCTTCCTTCCATTTTTTACAACCAACATTTTTTTACGTAGTAAAATCATCAAATGAGTCCTCTCACCCAGGGCAGGTCGGGAGGGACTGTCAGACTCGTATTGACTAAAATACACGGTGTCCTTCAATAGCCCTTAATGTTCCAAGGTAATTGGAGAAGTACCGCGACTCCGGCAGGCTTTGGCCCTCTAGAGGGGGATTTACACCATACTTGAAGTACCGTTTTTACTGCGTTTATTGCATCGAAAGTTGAAAAAGCGCCTTAAATGTACTAACGATTAACAACATTTTTTCTATAAAATTAACATCAATGTTCTAGTTTACTTTGCGTCACAAAAACGGAAAAAGTCATGTTAGGGCTTCTGACCCCCACAACACAATTACTGGGTAGTAGGATAGCTCTTGGTAATATTGGTTGTCAGACTTTCAAGCTTCTGACTAACAGTAACGACTACCTATCAAAGATCTATACATAACAGCCGGTACCAAAAAAAAATATCTTTCAGGACTTTAGACACCTACTTACTGGTCATTATGATAAGAAACGTGATGGTATTACATGTAATATTAATCTACCTATATTACATTTATACATAATTATTGTCACCTGTTACTTAACTACAAACTGCTGGCACGACTTTGAGACAATTCCACTGAGTAAGCAATGGTTGGATATTACGAAAGCACTATTCTGTTTGAGATAATTGGAAAGTAATCAGTTATTTAATTTGTTTTCTTAGGCCATTTCTAACCAAAGTCGTCTTGTAAATTTTTGTTCGTTGGTATATTACTTCTTACATTATGTTTTTAACTTATGTACTGTCTTGTTGAAAGTGAACTTAGGTTTAACAAAGCAGGATATGTTTTAGTCGAACTAGAAATGTTTTAACGTTTTTCGCAAGAATGAATCAGAAAGAAAAAAAAAAATAAGAATAGCTTCGTAGCCCTTTCTATAAAAAATGCAATTATCTCAAAAAAATAGAGAGCTAATACATAGGGCATTGACCCTTTCACTGTACAACAGAATACTACATAAACCACGTATAATTACAGCTCACACACGCATAATAATTAACGACTAGCATTAACCTAGCCGTTCGTGTATTAAATAGACTAACCGTTCGTGTATTAAACCTGAGTTGCGGTTCGTGTATTAAATAAACTAAGGCGATACGTTAGAACACACGTGTGTTCACATGCGTCGAATAGGGACAGGCGGATAGGGCCATATGTACCACCTCTCACTTTGAGTATAGGGTGTGGGATTTTGTAGTGTTTCGTAGGCGAATTTGTCTTTTTTCTAATGATTTTTTTTCACAGTCGAAACACATGCACATTTTGTTACCCGACTACGGCAAAGCCAAAAGGAGGGTAGTGATTTATAATGGTGAAATCATCAAATGAGACCTCCCGCCCTTGGTGGAGACTGTTAGACTTATGAGTACTTATTAAAATATACTTATGACTGACTTACTAAAATATATGATGTACCTTCAATAACCCTTGACGTTCTAGGGTCACGGCTCGCCCTTCTCATGTAGGTAAAAAGCCCCCTTTGCCTGCACGAGAAATAGGTCTAGAGATTAACTGAACTTAGTTTTCATAATTATCAATTTTTTAAATGCGTCAATTGAGATAAATGTGTTTTGAAATTGGAATCATAGTTTCATGCGCAAGTGTCCAGACAGCCTAAAAGAATTTTCACGTTACATTTCACTAAAACAAAGAAAAAACCATTGAAAAGTTTCATTAAATTATATAAAGATTAGAGACCATAAAAATACGAACGAGAAAAATAATAAAACGTTAAAAAATTGACTCATACATATCTATAAAGTTGTGTTTTACCCAAATTAAAGCATGTGGCCTAGATAAGACGTTGGTCAAAATAATCACCCTGTATTAGATTTAATAGTACCATAGGGCACTGATAATGGACGCTAATCTGTTATCGCAGTTATCAGATCAGACTGGGCGTTGCTATTTTGCATTATGACGTTAAAAGCCGACACAAATGATCTATTGAACTATTTTGTGCTTTTAGAAGGCTTTAGTCAACTTGGGAGAATACTCCGTGCAGGCACGGCTTAGATAGAATATTTAAGGATTGTAGATGGTAACGTGCCTTAGTTCCTGGCAACTACTATGGGAAAGCAGTGAGAGCAATGGTGGCCCAGTGTGGTATTGGCCTCGACTTACGAGCTCTAGGTCGTAGGGTCGAACCCAGCCTGGCACATTACTTTGTGTAATTTATTTCATCCCCACTGTTCTCGAAACGGTGAAAGAAAACATCGTGAGGAAATCGGCATGTCCTAGAACCATCAAATTCGTCGACATGTGACATCCACCAATCCGCACTGGGCCCGCGGATGGTGGTTCCATCGCGTGGTGGATTGTGGCCCACTCCTGAGAGAGGAGGCCTGTGTCCGAACATTATAGGCTGATGATGATGACTATGGGAAAAAGCCGTGGGTTTAACCAGGGTTAACTAGTTAAACTGACAATTGGTTTCAATGCAATTTAAAAAAAATATTTTTACACCCACCCTTTGTGTGAAGACGACGAAGTTTGCTCAACCGCTACCTACTATTATGAATATGAAATCATTTCTTTACTAAAATCCATACTTCTTATTTTGGAAAATAAAACTAATCTTAATTTAAAATGTCACTTATGGGATAACAGTGTTTAAACTAATATTTCATTTAATCGTGGTAAATCCATCAAATGAGTCCTCCTGAGAGCCCTTTACGTTCCAGGGTGCTAATAAGACAGATCCACGACCCCGGTTAAAGTAAGCGTTTGAGAAGTCAGGGTTGTCGCCTTTTGCGACGAAAGAGGAACAACTCAGATCCATCTTCTTTCACCACAAGACCCAATGTACTCAAGTATTGCGTCAATGAACTGTTATACCATTTAATCTTCAACCCATTAGAATTAACTCTATGGTCTAGGAGAAAACGACTGCGAAGATAAATAATGACAGCTATCCATTTTCTCTCAAAATGATTCTTTCAAATTGCATAGTACAACTGGCTGCTTTTGCGAGTTACCTCGGTGTAGGTACCATGTACGTACAAATACACTCACCGGCACGGAATCTTGGCCAAGCGCGTATTTCGCGATTACAAGAGCTTTATGTATTTTCTATGATTATTTATGATGAAGGGTGATCTAAAAAATGTTTACCCTTAGTTCAAGAGGGTAATTTACCATGTTTGAGTGCAATATGACGTTATTTTTAAGTTTTAGTTGAACCCGGTCATCTGAGCGACTAAGTTGCTGTTTTAAATTTGTGTATTGTGAAAGTCTATTGTCAGGTTATTCAATTATTGTGATATCGTACTGTTACTTCAATAACTAAAGGTGATTTAAATCCAATAAAAACGTCATTAACACCATCACAGCTTGCACAAGCTGTAGCGTTGATGGAACAAGGGCAGACGCAGCGAGAAGTTGCTGTTATGCTGAATGTACCACGTTCATCGATGCGGTATGCGCTGAAACGATACCAGGAGACTGGCCGCTACTCCCGCAGACCAGGCAGCGGAGGCGTCAGATGCACATCAGCCCGGGATGACAGCTTTATTGTTCTGGAAATTTTGAGAAATCGCTACCTCACCGCTGTTGAGATACCCCAGCGACTCCATTTCACAAGAGGTGTAAATGTTAGTGAACGTACAGTGAGAAGACGAATGGAGGAAGAGAATTTAAAAGCTCGTAGACCAGCACGCGTCCCAGATCTTCTCGTAAGTCACCGAGTAGCTCGACTTCGATTCGCACGAGAACACGTCAACTGGACCCATGGGCAGTGGGCTCGAGTACTGTTCACAGATGAGTGTCGAATCGCTTTACGAGCTCCAGATGATCGGGAGCTATGGATCGAGCGGTGTGGTGAAGAAGAGGAGAGCGGTTTGATTGGCATTCAAAATTGATAGAGTCCTGGCTTTTAAAACGTTTTTTTTTCATTCTCTTTCATGTTTTCTATCGTAGACTTTGTCTCTGTGACCTCTGATCTAGACTAGACTCAAGAGCAAACGCAACCCAACTTAAAACAAGTCTGTCAATTAAAAACCTATTTATGAAACAAGCTTTTATTGTTAAAAAATACGAGAGACAAAGTACTCGTCAAGACGAATCCAGCAAGTCTAAACTCGATGGATTTGAGGCTTTTCATTAAAGAGTTCCTATGGCCACTTGGTCACCTTCTAGCTTCATCATCAGATCATCTCTATCTCATCATAATATTGCATTGTCACGTGATATACCCATACGTGCAAAATTTCAGCTCAATCGGAAACCGAGAAGTGGATCAAAAACTTGCAAAATTTGATCACAGACAACGTGACAGGTGAAAGTCAATAAAAACATGTAATAAAACCTATCATACTCGTAAAACAAGTCTATCGTCCTTAAAATCGTGTGTGAAATTCATGAACACGTGTGAACACTACTCGTTTGTTATAAAAGAGTAATTAATGACCGTGTGAGTTGAGCTTGAATGAAGGTTGGGTACTAGTTCTGTTATAGGCTTACAGGCCATAAAGTAGGTATTAGACAACGATAATTTTGTGCAATGTTTGAGTTACCAAATACAGTAAAACATTTTATTAGATTTTCAGATTTATTTGTTGTTTTTTTTTGGCGGTTAATAGTAATTGATAATGTGGAATTTAGTGTTCATTATTGATAGAGAAAAATCATGAATAAGTAACTAAAACAAAACATGCTGCATTATATTTTCTACTTATTTTTATTGAAAAACGTTGAAATGAATATTCTTTGTTATCTATTAATTAGCGTCTGCACCTCTCTTGTTAGCAATAAAATAAATTATGAAGTATCAGAATTCTTCGTCTTTTCATTGATTTACTTTTTCGTAAACAGTTTTCTAACTGAATTCAAGTAGCTGTTCATGCTATTATGTCGCATGAAGTAACTGAATTATGCGTTCCAATGACCGACCACAAACCGTCCAGTATTGTTCCAACGCACTTTCTTTGTGCTCATAGATTAAAGATTTCATAATGCATTGTTGCAGATGGCACTTTCCTTTTCAGTGCTACTCATTAGGCGTTACGTGCGTAATTGATAGCTGTACTTTCTCTTGTTATCTTTATTTGTTAGAAGTCTGAGACATGTCTGAAGACAATCTTTTGTAGTAAAGATTTGTTTTATTTTCTCTTTCAAATTTTATGACAATTGCAATTATTTCAAACAAAGTTACATCAATAAAATACTAACAATCTAATTTTTTATTTTCCAGGTGGAAGGTGCGCCGAGGAGTAGAAGGTTGCAAGGACCATCAGCTTCAGATGGCAATAGCGTAGCCAGTTCTGATCAATCGGAAACCGTGCAGCCTACATTCAGGCCTAGGAGCAGTAGGAGACGAGAGGAAACTACTCCGAGAGAAAGAGATGTCGTCCGAACAAGGACGAGAACTAGGCCCGAGGTTGTTCCAACTTCTGAACAACCTCCAGCTCCAAGTGCAAACAACGAACGATTCGATTCGAGAAGAACTCGAACGCGCAGTCAACCAGCTAATACTGAATCTACTAACAGAGATGCTTCACTAACAAGAGAACCTGCCGCCCGGACTAGGTCGAGAGTAGTCAGTAGAAGACCCACGACAACGTCTCCGCCAACCCAAGCACCTGTGGACCTGACTTCTCCAAATTTCGACGAAAGCAGACTCGAAGTAATCAATTCTAACCTAGATGATATAACTAAAATCCCAAGAGAGGACGTCGCTACAACCACGCAGTTTAGACGCAGAAGCTCTATAGCTTCAACAACTGAGACTGTTGAGACGAAAAGACCTCGTAGCCGTGGAAGTACCCGTGCCAATGCCAGGTCACTAGATTTGGCTGTAGCCGGAACAACCAACACATTTACTGTAGCCGAGAAAGAGCCAACTACTGCAAGAACCGCCCAATCCGCTGACTTGAGAAATTCAAGGAAATTAAGATACAAGACTCGACCTTCAGAAACCGACACGAATTTAACAGGTGAAGGACTCGTTACAGCGAACGAAGTAATAAAGTCTAGTCAGAACAAAGAGAGTGTTACTAGTCAAGCAGAATTTAAAGCTGCCGCTCCAACTATCGTTGAAACTATTGTCCAACAGAGCACAGAGAAAAACAAACCGAAGACAACTACCATTAAAGTGACGAAGGTTGTAAGACGTCCAATTAGAGGAAAGATGAACTTCAGGCCAACTGTAACTTTGCCTAAAAAGCATGTTGCAGATGAAATAGATGAAGACGATAACTACCCTGCTAGTTTCAAGGCTTTAATACAAGCTAAGAATGCATCGGTGAGCAGCAATTATATTTTGGTTTGTTTAGCTTTGCAAAAATCATGCAAATTACTACCGTGTAACCACAAAAATTATTTGTCTCGCCATAAAATATTAATACATTTTCAGACACCAGTGAGCTCTCCAACCGCCGAGAGTTTGTCACCGAAAGCATCACAAAGAGTTTACAAAACTTACTCTGTATCACCACAGTCTACACTAACAGGGCCAGGCACAAACAAATATTCACGGGTAAACTAATTATTAGGGTCTTCAAAGGGGATCATCTTATTATTTAATTAATTTTTTTTTATGACTCATTCTTAAATGATTCACTCTGCATTTTCTCTACCGTTTTTAAAATAATACATTATAATTTAAAATACTTTCATATACTTTTAGCACTCTCATAATCACAACTTATTTTAAACACACTTTGTGTCAAAACTACTTGTGTGTCGCTGTTAACATAGTTGTGTAAAAGTAGGTCAATTTATCTATTGTTTATTATAAAATTTACAGCTTCGCAACAAGCAACCACCCACAGCAGAAGATTCAAAAAACGACGAAGAAAGTAAAATATCTATAACTACTGTAGCGCCAGAAGTTCCAAAATCTAGAAATACTGAGTACAAGCCGCGAGGGGCATATTCTGCTAGGACTAGAAAATCCACGGTAACCCCATCACCAACATCCACTACTGCTTCAGGTCAAAGTACTGAGAAACCGACATTCAAGTACAACAGAAAATTTAAAGCACCCAGTACTGAATCACCCAGAACTGAAACAATTAAAAGGATATCAGTTGAAACTAGTAACGCGTTAAAGAAAACTTTCGTTCGTCCTCCAGTATACTCCAGAAAATTAAAAGGAAAATCCACAAGTGCCGCTGAAACTTCGTCAACAGAAAGTGTAAAAAATGAAAAAGATATCGTACCACAAAG
Organism: Agrotis segetum; assembly: GCA_036375495.1. Lineage (NCBI taxonomy): Eukaryota > Metazoa > Arthropoda > Insecta > Lepidoptera > Noctuidae > Agrotis > Agrotis segetum. The sequence goes on along the minus strand of JAQSVV010000056.1, from coordinate 3,397,876 downwards.
AGCTGTGCTGCCTCGGACCTCTTATTATTCAAGATTGAGAAACAATGTGAAGAATGAAACAAAGGCCACAGAAGCCGCTAAAGAGGTCAACGCTGAAACTGTAACAAAGAAACCAGAAGAAACTGTCGACACTCCACTCGTGTTTGCTATACTAAATAATTCTGAAGATGGAGAGGCTGTAAGAATAGATATGCAACCAGAAAATAACGATAATCACATGTTTTTAGTATCTGTCACCAGTAAGGAGTCTTTGGAAAATAATACTAGTGAAGCAACAAATGTGGCGGATGAATCTGAAAATAGTCCCGTTGTTAATGTTTCTCCAACAATTTCTTCAAGAATAGACACTGACAAATACAAATACCACGCGAATTTTAAAGATCAAAATTCAACTAATGATATCGAAAAAGAAAAAGGGTCTTCAACTGTATACCCTCCGGTTAGAAACCTACAAACAAGAAAATATGGACGCAATCGAAGCAAATCTAAGGATGGTAACTTGGACGCTTCAGGAACAACTCCTAAACCCAGAGAAAGGAACATAAGGAAATTCAGCGAATCTTTCTCTAAGACGACGGAGGCCTCAAACAATGGGGTAAGTACTTGACTCTTTTCTCTCTCTCCTAAGTTCATTGAAAATGTTTCTGAAGTTTTTCATTGTTCTTACAAAACTTTACAGATAATGCCTGAACCAGATAAGTCTAAGAGTAGGTTCAGTTCTAAATACAGAGCTTCGTATCTTGATAAACCATTTTACAAACCCACTGTACCCACCATTACATCGTCAACTGTAAGTAACATGATATAGAAATTAACACCATACGATGATACACTTTTTTCAAAATTCTGCCCCACTAACATTTTTATCTGAACTCAATAAAAGTTATGTTACGCAAAGCCCCTTTATCGAATTGGCGTTAAGATGTCAAAAATTACATTTTATTTTTATCATAATATTTATCATTGCACTTGATATTAATATATTCATCAACATTTTTATCAATTATGAGTTATTACTGATTGTGTTTTCAAAACTTCAAATTCATCACAGAACATTTAAATCATCCATTTTGACAAATTTTATTCGCAATCAGCAGTGACTCTACCCAGATTGGCATTTAACTTAACAATCATATTATCATCAGTTGGTAAGAAACTCGTTGTTTTAACATTAATGAGAAATTTCTTGTTGCTAAAGGCTTGGCTGAAATTCTACGTCACTGACCACCTGTTGACAAAGTCTGTAGAAGAGCCTAATTGGTTCGAAGGAGACAATATGTACACTACCGAGTCGATGTCGAGACTGAACAACACAACGCCATACTTTCATGAATCATCCATTGAACTGGTTAATGGAATCATATAGTTAACATACATCATTGTCACGATCATTGCTCATCTCATACACCCTATTGTAAATGGAAATGATTTAGTTTTAAAGAGATCTAGATTCTAAGAGCATTTACATTTTTTTTTTGATATAGTTAAGTCTAGAGTAGTAATATTTTTTGGCGATTAAGTAGAGTAAATCTCTTTAAGACAAAATTTTACTTACATCCACAAGTTTCTGCGTTAAGATGTTCTATATATTGCACGAGTTATGAAAGCATTTAACTTAGCGCAAAAACTTAACAAACTAATGTACGAACATGTAGAATAGCATCCACTAACATACTATTAATATAAGACATTAAATAATGTATACATGTTACATCTTGTTTTAATACATAACGTCATCTATGGCTAATTTTCATTTAACACTAACTCCTAAACATTTCTATTCTTATCTTAATTCCAAAACAAATAAAGAGGCTTTGGTCTTTGCACGAGTTCCTCCCACTCGAGATTTCCATTCCATGCAACAATTTATTTTCAAACTTGAACATTTTATACACAAGATCGTCTATTTTTCTGTTTATATGGGTGAGATTACTTCTTATTTCAGGTAGAGGGAGAAGAGATACAATTAGGGCCAGACATGAACGCTATTTCCTTTACTCAGACACGAAGGACGTTGTCCTCGGCAGACTTGAGACTGTCCGAGAGTCTGGTGAAGCCATCTCTTGTGATGAACGTTGAAGCATCACAACATTCACCGTCAGTTACAGTATCTATATTCGATGCTCTAGCTGATATACTCACGTCTACACCCAAACCACGAATTTCGACAACAACCGAAGTAACGAAAATACAAAACGTTAAAACTGATGTTAAACAAGTACTCGATGGCGTGAGTAGCAACAATAATGTAAATAGTGTCCAAGATTTAGCGGGTCAGGACACATTTATGTCGACCAACGCCGATGTAAGCACTACTACTAAATCTGTACAGCCCACTGTTCAAGCTACACCAAATGTGATTAACAGTATTTTGGTCGGGGGAACTGTTACACAGTCACTAAACAACGAAGACGGAAAAATCACTCCTGCGAATACACCACAACCTCCCATTCCCACTCCCACTACTCCTATCTCCGCAAGGAGGCCCTTCGCTATCAGAGTGTTATACTCTGATACGGAACCACCAAAAGACCAACCCACGACTGCATCTACACCAACTCAGGGATCGACTGACAGCCCGAAAATGGTATATAACACTGTGTCTGATCTTTTGTTGTCCAATAACAATTTAGTATCTTCTGAACTAACTAGCATGTTGTCGAATAACATTATGAATATTATAGAAAATATGGATGAAAACAGTAGATCGAAACTAAAGAATTTAGATATGGCTAAAGTATTAAAAAGTTTGATCCCCAGAGCTTTAGGTGGACTTGCGACTGTACTTGACAATGCTGATTCCATCCCAAACACAACACCTTACAGTTTGGAGGACATTAGAGATACTGAAAATATTGATATCGATGGTGTATTATACAATAATGCCCTCCAAAATGTAGAAACTAGCGGTAATGTAAATATCACTGTAGATAATAGAAATGTACCCATTAGTGTTACACAAACTCCCGCTAATGTAAATAGTCCTGTTACACCGGGAGCTGTAGAGAGCACAAGGTCTGTATCTAGTAGCCAGGCGACGACAGCTGCGACTCCTACTACAGGTGCTAGCTCTGAACGACCTAGTTCTGCAGCTACACTAAATACAACGCCGATTATAGCAACAGCGACGTCATCTGTCTCCGTAGAAACAGACTCGGTAAATGTAGATATTATTGGTGACAAATCAAGTGATTCTACTAACAAGATTGTTCCGGTTCCTTTATCTTCTCTCACAAATTTCCAAACTGCAGACTTCTCTTCCATTGAATCTGATAATCTTCTCAGTAGTTCCGCAACACCTATTTTAAAATCCTTGTCCTTGGTATCCTCGTCAGTATCACCACAGCTTGATATTGATGACATACAGGATCCTAGTCAAATATCACGTTTACAATTATGGGTACTATCAAAGAAAGCTAGAGTGTTGAAGATGATCGAGGACATTATACGACAGCACAATGACGAGTTAGCGACAGTACCACCTTTGGTTGACTTAGTGAGTCCATCTGGCAATATCAATTTATCAGAACGTTTGACTAACATTATGAACACCATGATCGCTTCGACTGAATTTCCGACTACTCGTGATATTGAACCTACAACCCCTATGACTCCCCGATCCGGATCCCGATCCCTCTTTGCAAATCCTCTATCCACCGATGTGATCGAAATTACTACAAGTGGTATTCCCGCAACGAGTCTCACAACAACGGCAATGCCATCAGATACAATAGCAACAAATGCTGTGCCATCTACTACTGAGACCGTCACAATATCTTCTCGTATGGGTTCCACCGAAGTCACCAGTGGTACAACGGGTTCGTCTTCTGTCACAACAGCTATTACGACCGAATCTACTGAAACGGTCAATGATATCACAAGCACGACTCCCACACCCACTACGGATGGTCAACAAGTCAATATATTAAATAGATTCCAAGAGAGTGCTATTACAACCACAACAGTTGCTAATACAGAAACAATGGAAACTACAACAGACGCAGTTAACACCGAGACAACGACACAACTTAATGTCGAAACTACTACAACAGTAGACATAGACACCACTACAGCTACCAACGCTTCAGACAGCAACACTACACAAACAACAGTTAGTACTCTGAGTGTTGGAACACCAACAATTCCGAAAAAAGATTATGTTATATTTGGAATATTACCTAATAATACAGTGGTACGTAAAAATCCTAACGAGGACATATTGGAATCATTAACAGAAGCGAGCCCATATATCGTTTACGGTGTACTACCCAATAACACAGTAATACGTAAATTCCCGAACGGGACTAGAGTGCCACGTGTCATGCAAAAAATTGACATACTACCAATTAGCCCGTGGAGTCTAAGAAATCCATACAGCCCCATCCATAACAATCCGGCCATTGTCAGACCGCAGCCTAACCCCATCCGAGAATCCACTAATACTGTGACATCCACAGACACATCAAATAACGAAACGGAAAGATTAACCAACGACACTGTAAATAACCAACAATTGATGGTATTGACTTTATGTTATTTAGCTTGAACATTCCGCTTGGTGTTTTGTATCTCACTGCCAGCAATGTCTCAGGAGCGGCCGGCGCATGTGGTACGGACTTCGGGTCTCTTCGTAAGCTCTGCATGCCTCTTGCATGATAACCGCTTCTAATAACAACGCAGGCGGTAACATTTATTTCATAATTGCAGATTACTTCATCGGCACTTAATATTAAAAGCAGTAACGGTATAAAAACTACCACATTTATGCCAGAAAAAAGCACTGCCTCGCATGTATTGAGTTTACGCACAACTACAATGCTACCTTCTATTGATGAGATTCTGCTTAATAGTATATCTTCAGCCGCTAAACAGGAGATGGTCATATCGGAAATGACGAGCTCTACTCATGAACCAAGAATATTAACACTGGATATTGATCCGGAGGTATAATTATATTATTTATATAAACGTTTCCTTATTTATATATGAATCTCTTATTATAACTGTGGTCACTAATAATCACTCTATTTTATCACACATTTTCATATGCAAACATAACACTTGGACTTGGTTTAATAAAGTAGTGTGTTGATTTTTTTTCTCTTTCGAAAGGTAAGTGGTGAAGGGTTACACACTTAAGAGTAGTTAGCAATAAAGTAGAAACCGTTCTTACAACTTTCACAGACTGAAGTGACAACAATATTTTAACATGAATAAAACAATTACAGACGCAACAAATACGAACGGAAAAACCAGGGGAAGGTGACGGAGGTGCTGTATTTAAATTTATACCGATAGACGAGGTTACGGTATCACCAGAAAATTCAAATGTACAGAAACTGGCTTCAACGAAAGCACCATCAACAAATTCCGTACTAGCTGAAATACAGACAATGTTAACATCAACTGTAACTGAAATGAGTACGCTGACACCACAGTTAGAAACACAGGAAACAACGATGAATGTTGCAACTACAACAACACAAGGAACAACGAGCGTTGTTCCTGAAACTACAGTGGTGTCGTCTGCATTTACAAATGCTCCAGTAACTTTGGCAGCGACAACTAATCCACCGACTACTCTACCGCCTACGACGACCACTACGCCTGCTCCTACGACTACAACAACGGAGCCTACTACCACCACAACAACAACAGCGCCAACAACAACAACAACAACAGAACCTACAACTACGACCACGACCACTACTACTGCAGCCCCAACAACCACAACTACAGCGGCTCCAACAACACAACCGCCTACTACAGCACAAGCAACAACCATAGTTCAATCTACAACTATCAGTATCGAAGAGGAGTTAAAAAGATACCGAGAGGACGTGGAGTTACTTCAAACATTGCTGCAAGCGACGGGCCGCAATCCAAAGACTTTGAATGTAAATCCGAACCCTCTGATATTGGGAGATTTGACAACTACTCTCAGTCCGACTACAACTACAGCAATTCCAACTACAACAACAGCACCGACTACAACTCAAACTACTGATCCACTGAAGTTGTTGCAGGCGTTATTCACAAACCCGAACAACCCAACAACAGTGTCTTTACCAAATATCGGCGGCAACATCCAAGTAACAACAGGACAACAAGGAACTACAACGTCACGGTCAATTGAAGATGATATCAAACAATTTGAGGAGGACACGAAGTTACTGCAAGCGCTTTTACAAGCAACGGGTCAAAATCCTGCTTCCCTAAACATACCCTCATTAGATAGTCTAACAACTAATAGAGTTCCTACCACAACACAAACAACTACTTTACCAACAACTACAGCTAGACCAACTACTACACCGCCGACAACAACAACAACTGTTAGGCCAACAACAACAACAGCTAGACCAACCACAACAAATAGGCCATCAACAACACAAACAATTGAAGACGACCTTAAACAATTCCAAGAGGATACGAAACTTTTACAGGCTCTGTTACAGGCGACTGGTCAAAATCCAAACACTTTGAGTATCCCAGTAATTTCTGGTGTTACTTCCAACGTGAGGATAGCCTCTAATCCTCAAACAACGTCGATAGGGTCAAATCCAACTACGCCATTGAATATTAGGCCCGTATTCACAACAACTAATGGACCATTGTTTAAGACCTTTGCTCCTAGAACTCTTACCACTACGTTACAGCCTGATGTTGGAATTTCCACGACCTTCATGCCGACTTTCAACCGAGGAAGACAGCAAACAACAACAACAATTAGGAGTGCTCCAACAACACTGACTGGTCGTCGCGCTCCATTCACTGGTTTCACTTCAACAACAGAAATGCCCAGTTCTTCAACATTCTCCGTCGAAGAGGATTTGGCTTTCTTGAATAACCTGGTAAGTGTCATAAAATTCGTCAGCACTAATTAATATGACTCAAAGGTAACAGTTTAAAAGTTTACAGCATTTATTGGTTACTTTGAAAAAAAAATTACCAGAATAATTATGTTGTGAAGATGTTGTATTCATTTCCTTTTCTATGTAGACTAACTGTCCAACGCCTAAACAACAACGCCTAAGAGTTTTTAAAAGCAATAACACATAACGTAAACATGTGATGATTCGTGGTCGTACAATCGCGACACTGAAAAACCTGCAGTTTTTTTACTATTGAATGATTTCTATTTCCAGAAAACTGTGCTGAAAACAAACCCTAGTAACGAAGACCCTGAGGCAGCACTCGCCAATCGTATCATAGCGCTAGCTGTAGAAAGAAGCCTTAATGAGATACAAACAGGCACCGGCGAAACAATCCGTACCGGGAAAAACATAGCTGTCAGTGGAAACGAATTGATACCTTCAACAAACAGTCCAGTAACTACAACTACACCACGACCAACTACTACCACAACAACTACAACACCACGACCAACAACTACACAGAGACCGACAACCACACAGAGACCAACAACCACACCGAGACCAACAACAACTGTCAATGCGAAATCTATTGAAGATGATATTAGACAGTTCCAAGAAGATACCAAGTTACTACAAGCACTACTTAAAGCCACAGGACAAGACCCATCCAAACTAAACTTACCCACACTACCTGACCTAAATGTGAGTCCCAACCTACCAAAAAGTGTCCACGATGAATTGAATCTGCTATCAAATCTACTAGCTTCGCCATCACCGTTAAACGAACCTTTCGACCCGCTAACACCGAAGCCTTCTATTAATATTAACGTTAAAGAAGTTAAAAATAACGCACCTACAACAGCTTTACCATACGGTGCAAAAATAGCTGTTATGGACAATCTTAAAAATCAAAAGGGTGATGAGAAGTTGTTACAAACTTTGATCAAATTACAGGGCGTACAGGAGACAACGACACAAAGGAATAAACTCACTATCACAGGTAAGGCCCAGGCATACCCTAGAAAAGAGTAATAAAAAACGTATTTAAGAAGTTCGTGTAGCTAAAAAAACATATTTTTAAATGAATTCCGTTCAATTTACTTTAGAGCAACGCTCATTCAAAACGTTCATGTTCAAGAATCACACATTTTAAAATATAACGTTCCAGGACAATCTTCGGACGAGGCTCTGCAGAAATTGATCCAGCAGACGCAATCGCCGGGCATGGTGTCTGAAGCCACTCAATCGCCTATCTCTTTGAGCACCGAGTTCGGCAAGAGCAACGACGCATTGCTCGCAGCTTTGCTGAAGGACCAAGGGTTTGGTCCAACCACGGCAAGTTCTTTGGATGAGCAACTCCGACTCGCTGTTAGTCTAACTTTCTTTACTTCACCCAATACATTGGAAGGAAACTAATTTCTTTCAAAACCCATTTTTCATTTCAAATCTATATTTACTCGTACTTACTATTCACTGATGCAATCAACTCGTAACTTCACTCCGCTTTCTGCACCATTACTTCGATATCTCTCATTTATATCTTCATCTTATTTCATGGCCTTTATTTCAGTATGTATCTATAATCCATTAGGAACTCTAGAATTAACTGTAACCTCGTAGGCTTTACTCAACCAAGTGGTAGTGACGCCGAAGGCGAGGCGAACGACGACACCGCCACCACCGCCGCCGCCGCCAGCGCAGAGGAGGCCGATTCTGGATGGATTGGCGTGGCTATGGCAGCAGTGGAGGGAGACGGCTCCAGGATCAGGAGGAGCCGGAGCCCCTAGGCCTAATAGAAGGCCTGAGCCTGCGCCTTCAGCCAGGCCCTCTCCAGCGATAGCATCAGCCAGTCAGTCGACGAGCAACAGGGTCAACTGGTTTGGCTCTGGCCCGTTCGTTGGCAACGCTGATGATAGACCAGCAAATAGAGTGGGTTTCGCATCGTTATTACTTAAACTATGTGATTGGGGATGAGGTGTTGGATACAGACTTTAGATTAAATAAACAGATTTATTTTACGAAAGTATTTTTTGAATATATCGCGATCTTATTAATATATTGTTCCTATTTAATCTAAGTCTGTCTTTGTATAGATTTTTGTATAGTAATGGAGATCGGTGGGATGTACATAGTGAGATGTGAATTAAGATTATTATAATTTTTTCTTGTGTAATATTTTTGTTTTTTCTAGTTAAATTATTTATTAAACATTGGCTTCATTGGCTTGTACATAAACATTGTGCCGTTAAGCAGCGCGTTTTTTTTGTATAATAAATTGTTTTTAATTTATGTGTGTGTTTGTATGTGTTTTGTTTAAAGTGTTAATAATATTATTTTCCCATCCACAGTTCACCTCATTAGTACACCAGTTGTATATAACAATATTTAAGTCAAAATTGACTAGACTTTAGAAGAAAGCGTAGATGAGAATTAATGTTACATGTTATAAACTATAACAATATTTGTTTCGTTTTCTCAGATCAGTCTCAATATTCAGAAATAATTTTGATTTACTAATTTATTTTTCATTTATAATTAGAATCATTACAATATAGTTTTGAGTTTGAGTTTATCCATGGTCTTGTTATTTGTAACAGTGCTAAAAATACCGGAAACTCTCAACAAATAAAACATATTTTCAATATTCTCTTTCAAATTGTAATTATTGCATTAGTGACTATTTCAGTTTTCGGTTGGTTTTACTTTTGATTAGGTTATTTTGTGTGAAAAGGCAAAATTTATTTTTGCAAATTTCCAAAAGTCTTAGAACAAACTTTGTTCAGTAACATAGGCTGAGTTACCCCACGAGAGGTTTTGCGCTATTGATAAGCACGTTTGACTATATAGCCTGACGGTATGGTCTTAATTGCCCACAGAAATTCGACATTTAAATGCTAAAGTCTAGTTCAATTAATCTCTTGTCCCTTGCCGTCATCCATGGCCAATTAACATACCTACCACAATCCATGTATTTCCAAGGGATTTGGTAACATTCAACCTGACTTGAATGAGTAGTTCCACACCTTTGTAGATAATACAAGTAGTGTTAATATCATTAATAATATACCCAGATTATTATTTACTTAATGAATGTGTAGATATTAGTTTGTATTTTGAAAAAAGAATGTGTTACATAACAAGTGATTGTGAAGTGTAACATATTTATTTGGTGAGTAAAAAAAAGATTGGCTTTAAAAATAACAAAAATTTTAATTCTTCTAAATTCCAATAATTTTGCTCGATGCTTGCCTATTAAAATTACTGATGATTTTAATAATTCTAACTATGGAACTTTTGTACACTTATACCTTTTTGTAAAATTGTATGTTTCTGATGTAATTTTAGACCCCTTTTTGTTGTACATTGTAAAATAGGTTTAATGTCCATTTACGTTCTGCATGTTTTTGACTAACATTTCTACTTATCCTTTGTAGTATATTTTCTTGCATATATTTGTAAATATCTTTGTATATTTGTCTTATATGTACTTATATGTATATAAAATAGTAGTTTGAAGTATGGTTTCATATTACTCGTTGTCTCATACTGTCATTTTATTTTAATTTCCATATCCACTTCCACTATCACACAAAGCACACGTTTATTTATGTTCACATAATGTACGTTTGTTTGAAGATTTCAAAAACTGTTTTCTGTTACTGGCCGCTTATAAAACTAATCAAATAAAAATATGAAAATAGTAATGGTATTCGAAATACGAATATACAATTAAAAAATTTGAGTACAGATAAACTAAAAGCTCCTTTCGGATTAACAAAAAAAAAAAACATAAAAGTAATCTTCAAACAAATATACACCACACCTGCACAGCTCACTGCCTAAGCGTTACCATACTTGCTCTTACCACTGTCATCATAAGAGCTAATATCTAACAGCAATGACTTGCACCTAGATACCTCTGGAGCCTCCAAGGGCTGTGACAGCAGAGCAGGCGCCTGGACGAGGGCAGCTTGTGTCAGCAGCCATTAATGTTACCAGGGCATTCTCACAGTTCTTAGGAGCTGCGATACAGGTAAATTAAACAAAAATGGTTAAGTAAAATATTGGTAATCGAATGTCATACGTTAATCAAGTGTCGTACTTATTTGTAATGATTTGTCGTATGTAATTTAAATGATAATTATGTCGTATTCTGTGTAAATTGTAATATGATGTGAAACTTGTGATACTTTTATTTGCATGATAAATTTTGGTTTTAAAGACATTTTTCAGGAAAATAATTATGCGTTGAAGATAATTTTGTAAGTTGTATCTAACTGTGACGATAAATAATAATTCAACATCAATTAATATCATTTTAACTTATCATTTCTTTACATAATATTTTCATAAATGATTTTAACTGTCATCGATTAATAAGTAACTTTAAAACAAATAATAATAGTTTGACTTTAATCATCAAATGATAATAATTTACGGTTTGTTGTGTATTTTATTTGTTCTACGGCACTTTATACAAAGCTCTATAAAACTTTAATTTTTCAGTTTTTTAGCTTTTAGAAAATCGTATATTTTAAATTTATAATTACGCAAAATTCCCTTCAATATATCTACGAATCATAATTTCTGTTGGTCCTTACTACTACTTTAATATATTGTTGTTTTTAGACGTAATTTTAAACAAACTCGTCTGTTTCTGTTTCTTTTTCGGTTACAAATATAAAGACAATTACAAATTTTAATATTTGTAACATTTCACGTTGCAACTGCAACTGATTGCTGCTGGGTTCAATTCCCAGGTAGTGTAACAATGTTATTTTAAAAGTAAGTGCCTTGATTTTAGTCAAGTCATATGAGGAATGTATATAACTGTCCGAGATAGTGTAAGAGAAAGTACGACAGACTTAAGTAGTGAAGTCTAACCAGTGAGCATTTGGACAAGAATGGGCAATGTCCTTTATCAGTAACAATGTAAATAAACCTTTTTTTTATCAAATTCCAGGGTGCCGCCCAAACCGTCCAGAGCGTGATCCGGGCCGGTCAGCGAGCCGCAACCGACGTCTACGTGAACGGTTCCGGCGGTTCCGGGTAACCGCCGTACTGTTCCCACAAGACTCCAATGCGTTGGACTCAAACTTTTACGAAAGTGTCATAGTACGCACTATGTGTTGCAAGTGCTCAAATGTAAATAGTCGGTTGTAAAGTTAGTTATTTCGTAGAATTGATTTGAAAATTTAGCTAAATTGTTCGATAAAGTCCTCTTTTTGTTAGGGATGCAAACATATCGAGTAACTTACTGTCATACAATCATGTAATCTATTGTCTTACATCTCGAACAAAGTAAAGAAAGTGGTCATAAAGTTGTGATTCTTCCTTAGATCACTTATTGGCATTATTTATTTATCAATTGAAAATTTAGATTAATTTATTTTATTTTTGAAAATTAACTGACGTTAAGGAAATAAAGAGTATTCAAATTTTAGGTAAAAACATCATGCCAGCCTCGTCAATTGTTCACGATATGTTTCTTAACAACTTTATCCCTTAAAAGTTCCTAAGCAGAGGTATTGAACGTTTTCAATCAATGTCTATGAATCACAATCATAAGGACTTTTGTAACATACCTTTCTTAATGTAGTTTGGTGACAAATTGAGCAAGGACATCTTATTAGGGTTGCAACCTAAACGTCTGAATCTAGACTTAGGCAAACAATGTGATGTTAGCACTACCTTAGTTTGTATTATTTAAAATTTAATAATTATCTCTACATCTCTCTACTATGTTTTCATTTTATGACAAACGATTTTTTAATGTAAGGAACCTAAATGATTTGTCTTACAAATGTATGAGTAGGTTTCTTTAACATTAGGTTTTGTCAACTATGTTGAGATAATAATAAATGACAATATTAATCTCTTCGGTTTATTACGCTTAGCAAATATAGGGTTGTTCTTTGGTAGCTTTTACTTCTTTTATTATATTTTTTAAAGATGAAAAAGAACCTCTTTGTGAATTTCTTCATTTAGATTCTTTCAGTGAACTTTTGAAACTTATAATCTAAAAATTTAAAACAATATTGTTTCTTTAATAAATTAATATGATTTCCTAATTTGGAAATATAAATGAGAATTTGAAAAATAATCTAATGTCATATGGTAATCATGTGTCGTATTGAGTACGACAGATGATTAAAAAGTTGTTAGAAAGATATCCCGACGAATTTAGTTGTAAGACTCTCTGTAATCTTAAGCCTAACATGTGCCATTTGCACGTGCTTGATGTACTCGCTTCTACATTCTTCAGCTTTTATTTATTTATTTAAGATAATCTTTGTCTTACATTCGTGTTTGAATGTAACTAAGATATGGGTTTCGTGGTCAGGTAATTTTAGAAGTTTGGTTGATTTTGGCGAAATAAAAAATCATTATTTAATTTAAATAAAGTAAAGAAAATCATTAAAATTATTTATTATAATTAAAAAGCTCTCTTAACCTCGTTAATGAAAATAAAAGATAAAAATATAAAATAGATTTGTGTTTTGTTTTATCACTGTAAATATTGCTACCTATTATAATATTTTTTTAAATCAATAATTTGCTAAAAGCGTATCATAATATTATAAACTAAACTCACTAACAAACCTGACTGAAAAAACTGGGGATGTTTTAATTTGCGACAACCAAGCCGTATACATAGCTTCTCACTGCCTTTAGTTATAATAAAATTAATATTAGGTAAGGATCGGGTACTCTAGAATGAATACTGGCAGCCGATTTTACAATTATCAAGTTTGAAAAAAGATTACAAAAAAAAAACATAAACTACACGTTAAATGAGGCATGGTTCTTTTGGCGCTTCATTGACATTGAAAGGAGGGCGCTGTTGGTGAACATTTTGTGAACTTGTCAGTAAAAATTGTATCGGAAAAACAAGATGGCAGCGGTAGTTCCAATTAAAGCCACGCGCTAAAAAAACCATGTCGTATTAAACAGTGTGCTTAAATACGTTCTATATTTTTATTGCCGTCTCGTTTTATTGAAAGTAAAATGATAAAGACAGGCAAGGTTTATGGATCGTTAGTTCATGAAAAATCAACGGTATCTTTTCTGATAATTGTAAAATCAGGCGATAATTGCCGAATAATGTATGTACCATTATTTGTGTAAAATAAAATTAAAGGACACTGCCAATTTTTTGACTCATTAATTTTAACTTTGACTAAATTTTTTGTACTTTTGTAAAATATTTTTGTACCTTTTTGTGTGATTAGTTAAATTACTACTGTAATAATAGTCTTTTCTAAAACAATTCTCTAATTTGCGTTCAGCTTTGACGCTTACTATTATTTAACAAATATAAAATAAAACGCCTTTTACATGAATTAGGGCTTCATAATTAAAATGTACTATTATGTATTTGTATATTTATGGATATCTTCGGGAGAGTAATAGGAAAATAAATTATTTTGTAAATTATCGTATTTGTTTTCTTTCTATTATGATCTTTAGGGGTATACGCTTTTCCACGCTTCGATAAAATATGTGGACACATTCTTCTTGAAATTACAACGTGCTTTAGCAATTAAATCTCGAATTAAAATCGCAATAATAACAAAAAGTTAGATTTACGTAATGTCTCTCAAATCGGCTTCTTTGTTGTGTTGATTTGACTTTTGTACTAAATCTATAGTTTACAGTACAGTGGGGCAGAGGTTACTACTGTAAAAATGAATCTACTCCCCTAGGGGTTTGTTAAAGTAAAGTCGAAAATCTATTCAAATAAATTTTCAAATTTAGGTAGAGTGATGCTGGTGTCTGTATTTATTTTTTTAAAGATTATGCGTTCCATTAATATGTGCAACTGTCATACGTAAAAACGACCGTCTTATTGATGTTATTATTGATGTTAGTCTGTTGTTTAAACAAATAAAAAATGTGTTCTAAAATGCAAGCGCAATAAATTCCATAATTCCTCACGTAGCGTCATTTTAAAAGTTACGGGTACCTATCACACATTTTGTTCACCAATGACTGAGGCCTCACTACAATAGAGTGAGAGATCAAAATCAAAAATTTGTTACGCTGTAAATCCAATTACATTTTAGCCCATTAAGGAATCTAACGGTGGCGGTGGATTAATAATGCTCCAACAATACATAATTATAATGATACAGTGATAGATATGTGTAAAATTAAAACTTTATACAACAAGCAACTTACATGACTGTGTAAAATTCTATAGTCATAAAATGAACAGGCGCTTGTCTCTACTGAAACGGAGTACCAGTTTATGGAGTAAAGCAAGCTAAGCAAAGCAAGGTAAGGCTTAGGGGTATATTTCTAAAGTCAATGACTTAGCTGAAGTCAAGTTCGACACGCCTTACATCCTCCCTTTTAGACATGTTGACAGCTGTAGTTTATATAAATACCTTTAAGAACTTTATTTGATGGTGGTAGAGTACTGTGTCATCATGTCAACTAACCCTAAGTCATGATCACGGTTAAGTTAACATATTGTTAAAATCACTTGTTAATGAATGGTTACATATGTACACAGTTACTCTAACTACTGATCAAACAACCGGCCCTAAGTCTATCTAAACTGCCCCTGCAGTCTCGACATTAGACAGCGTCAAAAATCGGTCGCTAAGTCGTATCCTTGTCAAATTCCTTTAATAGACTTTCAACTTTATTTCGAAAGCATAAGATTAAAATTCTACTAAAAAAAAATGACATCAATTAGACTTAACGAGCGATTTTTGTCGTTATATTTGTGGAGACTGCAGGGCCTGAGCAATTATTTGAAGATGGGTACACCCATCTTCATAAATATATAATATAATTAATATATATATATAAAATAAAGTCATGGTGACCACAACAGCAAAGGTCCGCATAATCAATTAGATATGTGACAATAACAGACTTCAGCGTTTCTATGAAAATAACAACAGAAAATATCACTAACTGTGGTTTGCGGTTACAATGGCCTTCCGTATTGAGCCTTAAACTTCGGAATTCGCCCAGTGAAACGTTGCGTTCACGACAGTCATAGGAACCTTGACAAATTATTATTTTGCAAAAGTATTGAAAATATATTTTTACTTGCCTTAATTACGGAATTTTTTAATGTTGCTGCCCCTGATGTTCCTTTATACTCGTAATAGGCCAGCAGGCTTTTTTTGTCCGCTGGTATATTAGTTGGCAAAATAAGGGACAGGCTCTGGCTAGATCATATCGTCTTTTAATTTCTTTTCGCCTTTTCTTATCGTAGCAAAAACTTCAAATGAGTCTACCCACCGAGGGTGGGACGGGAGGGACTGTCAGACTTGTACTGACTAAAATCCACGGTGTCCTTCAATAGCCTTTACGTTGCGGGCCACGGATACGTGATAAAACAGACCCCGCGACCCCGGCAGGCTTTGGCTCTACCACTATCTTTATTTAAGGTAAAGGGAGATTATTTGGTGAGACAGGCAACTCAGTGATGGTCTTAAAAGTCTCTCAAAACGTTACCTATGCATGCAGTAATGCGAAATGATGCAACTAGTTCACCACTAAAGTGGACAAGACGTAGTGACAGATCATTTCGCATTATGTAGCATGCATAGGTAACGTTTTTTTACGAAAGTATACAGCTAATCAATTCAGCAGTATATCAAACACACAAACTAAAACAAGTTTGTAGTAACTCGATTAAAGTTTAGTGTTTTTCGACCTTGGCGTCAGTGACAGACGCCTTGTGGCAGCTTTTTGTGGACACCTGGCTTTAGAGGCTATTATTATCTTTAAGACGCATTTACACGGAGCGATTATCTAGTATCAGAAAACGTGTAGTTGCCCGAACGTAGAGATGCAAGAACTTGTAGGATAAAAACGTCAGGCGATTTTCACACTTAAGTGAAAAACCAGTACGTCATCAGAGTCTAATCAAATTCATTTCTAAAACTTATCAAGCATAGGTTCATAGTTCAATTATCCCTATTCTTTCAAAGAAGTACCTAACTTACGTTACGAAACTTTTGACTCATAGACGTGACATTGTCAGCTTTTGTGATAAAGCCGCATAAATAAACAAGTTAGCAATAAACAATATTTTTTAGACTTGAGGCATTTAGGTTATTGTCTGACTAAAAGTCAACCTACTTCTTCAGTTGATCTTTGTGTTCCAGGGCCACGTAACCTGTTTAAGACAGTCTCACGACCCCAGCAAAATGTACTATACTTTGCGTCCCGTTTACACGAGTAAACTTTTCCTCTTGACAATAATCGCCTATAGAATGCCAAAAAATCTGCTTGTGTAAATAGACTATGCGCCTTCCATGCTTAGAAAACATACGGTAGAGTAATGAGCGCGGGTGCTCGTGTCCTGAATTTAGATGAAATTAGACTTATGATGTTTGGTCATTTGTATGTGTAGGAGATAATTATGCGTGTCCAGGTAAAGTGCTACAATGTGAAACAAACTAGGAACATGTTATATTGTGGTTTCTAGGTCCTAAATGTCACGAAAAGACCAGTTTCCTCTTAAAATTAATAATATTGTAAAAATTTGTTTATTAATGTTGGTGCATAATTAATATTCTGTTCTATTTGTATTAGCGAACGGAATATTTTTCTTGGTGCAAAATAATAATAAATTAAATGTACGTGTAAGTTAAATATTGTTATTTGTTGGACGTCTTCAAAGGCTCATCTTTTGTGAATTTTTAAAGTTATTTCTGTTTTCAATTTTTTACACTGTTAAGAATATTTATAAAGAATAATAGTTTATTACTGTGGTTTTTCATGAGACTGTAATTGTAGTGATTTCTTATTAGCTCAAAAGTTCAATAGTAAAGAATAGAAATAAGAAAAATTTAGCTTCTGACTTAAAACCATTTGATTCAGACCTTTTTACCACAACTGCCTTAAAAACACGATACCTTATGTTTTCATTCTCACTGTATACGCAATCAAGTGTCGCTTTTATTATTAAATTGAAACCCATTTACTACAAAGGGTAACCTATTACAATATTATACCTATTTAATGAAGGCGCCAGTTTTTTATTTGTCGCCTAATGTTAATTATAAAAAAAACATGCTATAGTATCGATCAAACTGGCAGCCGAACCCAAGTTATTTAGTTCGAAAAAAGTAGTTGGAATTTAGTAATTACATATTCACTAGTCACGATTCGTTATCTCACATTTAGGTACCTACAGTAAAGAAGTTGGTTTAGCGCGAAGAATCATCGTTATAATTTCATTTTTTTTTAATCTAACTAATGATATAGCAGTAAAAATTGGGATATTTGGATGGCATTACTTTGTGTAATTTATTTCATCACCACTGCTCTCAAAACAGTGAAGAAAAACATCGTGAGGAAACCGACATGTCCTAGAACCAACAATACGAAGACATGTGACATCCACCAATCCGCACTGGGCCCGCGTGGTGGGTTATGGCCCACTCCCTCTCACAGAGAAGAGGTCTGTGTCCCAGTAGTGGAAACATTATAGGCTGATGATGATGATAGGAGTAGTAACACACCACGTACGTAAAGTGCGTACTACGTCCAATATACGAATATGCGATTATGCAACTTTACCAAATCGACACTAATGTAGATTCCGTGAAGACCACTCGCATGACATTTAATTTTTAACACGACCCGGACCACCGAATGTGGTGGCACAGTTTGAGATAGGATACGCCTCTTTCAAACGATGTTATAATATTTGACCAACCGGTAGTGGACTACAATCGTATGTTTATTGATTGGTTACGACACACAAGGTAAATATAAATTTTGAGCAGGCACAATGTGCATGTTTTAAGGCAACTTTATCGTGTTGTAAATAAAAATGTCTATCCGATATTAAATCATACAGTATGATTAGGCGTCATTACTAATCGTAATCACTGCACTGTCACCCGGAAATATACCCAGAAGACTGGCAGCTTTGACGCGTTGAAAGTCGAAAGGATGAGGCAGTCTTCGGTTCACTCAAAGACTTAATGAGTGTCAGTTGTTGTTGTATCTTGTTCACAGGACAAATTGGGATATTTGGATGGCATTACTTTGTGTAATTTATTTCATCACCACTGCTCTCAAAACAGTGAAGAAAAACATCGTGAGGAAACCGACATGTCCTAGAACCAACAATACGAAGACATGTGACATCCACCAATCCGCACTGGGCCCGCGTGGTGGGTTATGGCCCACTCCCTCTCACAGAGAAGAGGTCTGTGTCCCAGTAGTGGAAACATTATAGGCTGATGATGATGATAGGAGTAGTAACACACCACGTACGTAAAGTGCGTACTACGTCCAATATACGAATATGCGATTATGCAACTTTACCAAATCGACACTAATGTAGATTCCGTGAAGACCACTCGCATGACATTTAATTTTTAACACGACCCGGACCACCGAATGTGGTGGCACAGTTTGAGATAGGATACGCCTCTTTCAAACGATGTTATAATATTTGACCAACCGGTAGTGGACTACAATCGTATGTTTATTGATTGGTTACGACACACAAGGTAAATATAAATTTTGAGCAGGCACAATGTGCATGTTTTAAGGCAACTTTATCGTGTTGTAAATAAAAATGTCTATCCGATATTAAATCATACAGTATGATTAGGCGTCATTACTAATCGTAATCACTGCACTGTCACCCGGAAATATACCCAGAAGACTGGCAGCTTTGACGCGTTGAAAGTCGAAAGGATGAGGCAGTCTTCGGTTCACTCAAAGACTTAATGAGTGTCAGTTGTTGTTGTATCTTGTTCACAGGACAAAATAATATTTCAAATAACAAGAACTCATATCTCTTATTGACTCTTATGACGACCACATTGAAGTAATTTTATTTTTAATACTGGCACGATATTACTACTAGTGTTACATCAAAAACAGTTTGCAATCATTTTGAAAAATCGAAATCTTTTTGTTATGGTAGATTATAATTGCTATTATTTATTTGTTTATTATTTCTTCTTCTTTTATGATTATTTATTGTAGCATGCTTTAGAATATAAAGCAATAAAACAATTAAACTGATTTTTTTTTTAAGTGTTTAAAAATATATCAGTTTATGCAAGTGATCACAATCTGTTTTTGAAGTCTGTACCAAAATTCAGCTTTGTCAGAGTTTTGTTCATTTGGTCACTATTTTAATGTACAGCTTGAGTAAAATTATAGTGTAATATATAGATAACAGTACCAAAATGACTTTTAAATAACCACGTGATAAGACTCAATGTTCACAATTTACCGTACTTTCTAAAAGTGTAAACTGTATAAGTAAACACTTTTAATGGTGTCAAGGTTACAGTCAGGCAGGTAAGGAAAATGATTCAACAACACACAAAGATATTATACACCATACTCGTTCGGTAACAGCCTCGTACCATGGACCAAAGTGGTATAGTCTACACTTTTTCCTGAAGCGAATCTTATAAATATTGTCTCGGAATATACTTTGTACAGTGGGTTTTTGTGCTTAACAATTCGTGTCGTAATTCTTCTTATGGAAATTGTTGATGATTCACCACTGCGGACATACCATACCACCAGGGATATGGCCAGTGGTATGGTGGGTCTAAAGCAGCCTCAGCTCCCATACGAACCTGTAATCATAAAGGGTTCAATTTTACACATAATCAGTGGCATTTATAAAGTCAAGAGTGAATAAGTTAGGTACTTCTAGGCAAACTTGATTCAGTACTTAGCGTCAAGAGAGATAGTGGTCAAACGCGAGCGCTAATTAGACATTAGACTGCTGCGCTGCGTGTCGCGGGTTCGATTCCCGCACGGAGCAAATAGTACTTCAAGTAGTTGTTCCGGGTCTGAACGTTTGTATATGTGGGTATATATTTTGAATTTCTATATTTGTAAACTCACCCACGATACAGAAGTATCAAGTGCGGGGCAACGTTTAAAAAAGTGTTCGAGCAGTTTTACGTTCGGTGGAAACTGACCCACAATATACTTAATTCTTAAACCAATTCTTTATATTCTTAAGAAACAATATCATACTCCAAAAGCCAGTGATTAAAGCAGTACGTACCCCCTGCTAAACCCCGGATTCCACGAAGGAAGGCGTCTCATATTCCACCATCTTTAAAAACACTTATATAACCACTGACATATCAAGATCGGAAGTCAGACATAACTCTGAAGTCCCCTGGGGGTATAAACATGGAGAATTACCCCCAATGATGTGGTCTGGTCTAGACTAGTTGTTAATGTCCCTCATTAGACCATGTGATGTGGGTGATGACATTGGTAAATGTAGCAAAATAGTGTGTAATTGATATTATTTTTACATGAGGTTGAGATAACAGTTAGTTTCTGTTTTTTTTGTTGCTAAAATCATTTTTTTTTTTCATATAATTTAAAAAAATACATTTCTGAAAATGCCTAAAATAAATTGCTGTTTATATACGAACTAACAAAAATAACTATAAACAACCACAATAATAATGTGGTGGTAATATTGGCAAATCATAAATTCTAGCTTTTAGTAGGGTTGTTTTTTAATTGACAAAAAGTAAAATTCTAATAGTAACACTATAACAATTTTAGGTGGTAATTCCAGTAGACATAATATTATTAAAAGCTAAAAAAATATATAAAACAAAATCTTAGATATTGTATGAATTTTAATGTTTTTTTCGCTTAGCGTAAAATATATTTAACAAATCATTATTTAAAAATACTAGTAACAAGAAATATAATCCCAAATGATTAATTTATAAACATGATGTTTTAATAAAAAAAAAAACTGTTCGTAAAAGTAGTCAAACAAGTTTCAACCGATGATTATTGTCTCTATTTCATTTTAAGCCGGTTTTGGCTTAAATCTGAATTTTTTTACTAAAATATTGGGTTTGAATTGTGCACAATTGAGAATTATGATGTTTGTTATTTCATACTTATTATGTTATTTTTTGTGTTAATTGTTGATTAATAAAACGATGACACTCGTTTTTGACCAGAGTATTTAACAGTTAGAAAAAAACAATGTGTAATACTACACACAAATAAACATGAAATGAATATCAGTTACATAAAAAAAAAAATGTGACCGCCTTCAAAAACAACCACAAAAAAGAGTAAAATAACCTAAAAAACTTTTCTTTCGGAAGTCGGTCACTTTTTTATTAATTTCATTGTCTCATTTGCCACCGACTTCCGAAAGAAAAGTTTTTTAGGTTATTTTACTCTTTTTTGTGGTTGTTTTTGAAGGCGGTCACATTTTTTTAGAAAAAGTTTTTATTTTACTCTTTTTAGTTTAAATATTCAACCAAAATTCTTGTCAAATACATCATTTTCTTACATGTGCACTAGAATTTTGTAATCCGTAGCACCGGTAATAACATATCTTTCATTCCCTATCCCAAAAACTACTGAACCGAATTTGATGAAACTTGCAGTATTCCCTAAGTTGAACGATACTATACAACAAAAAAAGAATTACTTAAATCAGACTTGTAGTTCCGAAGATATGCGAAGACAAACAAAATTTTCTTACTTAAGGAGTTGTACCTTCCATCATCAGCTCAGCTACATGAGATGATGATTTCCATACGCAAGTACTTGAATTACTTCATAGGATTTGCGAAAAACTATGTGTCAGCCAATAAAATTTGAGGGTTGCCCTCGATTTCTCCAAGATCCAATCATCAGATCCTGAAATGGTGACAATGGGACCACACGGGAAGCACCAGCTTTCGAATAAAAAAAGAATCATGAAAATCGGTTCACCTCCCACTAGGTGGACCGACGACATCGTGAGGTTCGCGGGCAACCGATGGATGGAAGTGGCGAATTTTCGTTTGACGTGGCGGTCTAAGGGGGAGGTCTATGTTCAGCAGTGGACGTCTTCCGGCTGATGACGATGATTTAAAAAGATGTCCTGGCTCTTGGACTAAGAATTCCTACAGCGAAAGAGCATCCAACATAAAACCTTTTGTCTTAACCTTATAGCTATTCAACTTTGACAAAAGTAATAGATTCATATTCAACTAGTAACATCGTTTTAAATGGGATATAATAAATGGGATTCAAACGTAACTACAGAGGCCTATATCTCATAATTCTGTTAGGTAAAATATGGCCACAAATAATGAATCATAAATTATATCGCTGTGATAATCAGTGCGTGATCTGAGTGATAAGTTTAATTATTTTGTTTTTCATATCCAGAAAATTCTCAATTTTATCTAAATTATCGAAATCATCATGATTTGCTTATTATTTTAGTAGGTATCTCTTAGAACACGGATGTCCAATTGAATTTGGCAATGCCTTTAAGCTTCATTGTATTCAGTTATTTACTTTAATTAACCATAACGAAACGTTTAATTAGGTTTTATAAGACACAATTTGCTTTTAGGGGTGTGCCTTCTTCATTTCATGGAGGATGGATGTATTAGTTAGTCTTTCAAAACTACTTAATGGAGTTTTTCTGATACCTATATTATGACCTTGGAATCGTTTACTTCTACGCAAGCGTGCTTCACAGTCGACCACATCTTTGTCATTGGTCTCTCGAGCTCTTTGCTAAATGACAAAAAGAAAAGTTACTCTCTACATTGCTTTTCGTCTTTAATAGTTGGTAATCATAATTTAAAAAAAAAAGCGATATCCAAACCTAGAAATGTATAAAAGCGATTGATATGTGTAAAGCATTTTTATAGTTTACGAAAAAAAGACTCACACCCCGGGTGTGCAGTCTCTTAATGAAAAAATCCACCCTGTTCCATTAATTCCTTTGTGTTCTAGGGTTGACGTAATTCTCATAGATAATCCCGTAATCCTTACTTGTTGGCCACATTATCATCAAATTCATATTTCGTCACCGTCTTTTAATAAGCATGACTTACTTTTTTGGGTAACCTAGACAATCTAAAGCACTTTTGGTATGTCCGTCATCATGATCAAAGGCAAAAAAGTAGTACTTTCAAGCCCTCTGATCAACTCACGCATTGTAAGCTGATTTTTTCAAGGCTCCCTCGAAGCCTGATAAATTGAATATTTAATCCCATTTCCAATGCCAGACGCCGATTATCATTATCACGTATCATTTATCGTAATCTAAATTAAACAAAACAATGAGTAAACAAAAATATTTAAGATAGTGATGTAGACCAAGTCATCAGACGATAATATATTATATTTGGTTCTAGTCTTCATTTGGGCATTTCCAGGTTTGTCATCGTGATTTAACCATCTCCAAACTATACCATCAGGGCCCGTATTATGACGTCTTAAAACCAGGCTGGTGCCAGTGAGTGAACGAGATGGCGTTATACGACTTGTAAAGCTCTGTCTCTTTCACTCACTGGAACAAGCCTGGTTTTGAGATTTCGTAGGCCTGGGCGTCAAAGAAGGTCACTATGAATACAACGGAAATAGTAAAATGGATAACCTATTTTTTTAATTTTCCCGCACTAGGAAATTGTCCTGTGTCGTGGGTGCGTTTACAAATATAGAAACTCACATGCACAAACACTCAGGAACAACCTGCAGATCATACAAATATTTGTTACGTGCGGGGATCGAACCCGTGACACGCTATGCAGCAGTTGATCACTCAACCACTGCGCTAACCGTGCTGTCAAAATAGTGTTCTACTGGTCAACCAGAAGTCAACTAAGAAAAGATAATAGTTATAGAATATTTTTTTAGCTACACACAATTACGATTCTGTTAATTTTCCTTTTTACATCCACAGGTGACAGCCCTATCAAGGATTAAAAATTAAATCACTTATTTGTAAGTACACTGTCGGTATTGTTCGGGGTTTTCCAAATGATCTCGCAAGGCATTAAAAGGCATACCGTGCTAAAAGTAAATACATGACTAAGTATTGAGCCTATTCTTATTGACCAGGTACTTTTTATTACATTTAGGTACTTTATTTTCAGTAATAATACGGGTAATTCCAATGACAGCGTAAATTGTAGATATGCGTTATGATGACAAATATCGTAAAAGGTAATTTTTTGATCATTTTCAAGTTTGAATATGTTTTTCAAGGTTTGAAACCCTTTTTTACGAGTTCTCTTACCCAGAGCACTGTCAGACTAGTTCTGACTAAAATCCACGGTGTCCTTCAATGGACCTTTACGTTCCTGGGCCAAGGACAACCGATAGTCCAGTGCTTCCGGCAGGGTTAGGCCCTCTAAGCTTGTAGATTGTATAAACCTATATATGTGTATGACGGGCAATCCTTAGTATATAAATCTACATAACATTCGTAGCCATTATGACGTGTTTAAAGAAATACACAAGCATACGATTGCATTGTAACACTAATACTGCCACATGTTCAAGAAGTTGTTTCTGTACCATCAGGGAATCCCGTGCAATCGTGCATTCACGGAATTACGGGATTATTAACAGCACTGAAAAAATACAGAAAAAAAATCATCATCATCATCATCATCTCAGCCATAGGACGTCCACTGCTGAACATAGGCCTCCCCTTTTGATCTCCACATATACCGGTTGGAAGCGACATGCATCCAGCGTCTTCCGGCGACCTTGAAAAAAATTAAGAATCCATAAATGTGCATATCGAACGTTTGATCCCTTGCTCACAAATCCAATAAGGCACTAACGGCACGAGAGCCACATGCAATTATGAATAGGTGTTTGAGACACGCTGAAAACTGGTTAAATACTTATGAAATGCATACCTGGTTTGACCTGGACAAAAACATCCTTATTAAAAAAATCCCTGAAACATTTTACTCTGAAATGCATGTAAATTTCCAGGTATCTCCTCTCTCTGAAAGTACTTTATCCAATGAAGTTGTTAGAATAACAACTTGAACAGCTAATTTTAGATCTCATACAATGCTATGCGAGTACTAATACACAAATCCTAATACTAACTAAAAGTAATGCTAAAATTGTTTGTTTATTTGTCTGTTACGGTTTCAAACCCAAATCTTAGGGTAGGTAGAGTTTACTCCAGGAAACAGCACCGTATGATTCTTATGGACCGGCCTGTTGGTCTAGTGGTTAGTGACCCTGACTGCTATGCCGGAGGTCGTGGGTTCGATCATTTGTTTTGTGTCTGTGTGTAATTTATCTACACAGTAATATGCATGTATTTAGGATATAATATGTATGTATTTACAAATATATAAGTATGTTTATCAGTTGTCTAGTACCCATAACACAAGCTCTGCTTAGCTTGGGACTAGACGGCGTTGTGTGATAGTTGTGGAATATTATTATTTTACTCTGCAGTGATATGATCGGTGGTGGAAGGACTCACTAATGCTGCTTGGCTTGCCACCACTTGTAGGAAACCGGACAAAATAGTTTTTACTGTGTTTCACGGGCGTATAGGAATTCCAGTTCTTCCGGGTGAGCTCGCCCTCTTAGGTCTCATTTTTCAGGGGTCCCGGGACTGTTTTATCAAGTAATGACCCTGGATCGGGAAGGGCTAATGAAGGATCACCGTGGATTTTAGTCAGTACAAGTCTGACAGTCCTTCTTGTCCCGCCTTGGGCTCATTTGATGATTCTATCACGACAAAAAAAGGTTTGTTTTGGGCAAGTTTAAGACCAGAGTAGCAAATCCATTAAAAATATTGAACTGTATTACGATGAATTTCGTTAATAGATGACGGTCATATGCTATTTTTTTTAACAATATTTAAAGAGTGAGAAATGGTTGAGAGCCCAAGCGAAGCGAGCTTAAAAGCTAGTACAATGTATTTGTTTGTTCTCGTCACGTGCAGTAGAACATGAGTCAACTACGTGGTTCGACTTCCATGTTCGAGAAAGGAAACAAAGTATTAATATAGAACTTATTTGTCCATCAGCCAGTAATGTACGGAGAAAATATTGTGCAGGTGAGGTAGGTAGAGAATGTGTGGAGCTATGTGACATGTATAAAATATGTGTAGGTACATTGTACTGGTATTTGTTACATGTCGATTGATTTATTGATTTTAATTATGAATGAGCTTGATTTGTCATCTGGCTTTGTGGTTAGTTTGTCAATGAGAGATTTGTGGCTCTTGAGGGCTACATTTTGTATAGTTTTGACGTTCAGTACGTCCGAATAAAAAAAACCTAACCCTTATAAGATTACTCGTGTGTCCGTCTGTCCGCCCTTATCGGTCATCAATTTTGTTCCTATGGCCCAAAGGCAGTGGTGCATTTTTGTAAAAAACAGTCCAACTACAGACTACTTCTTTGACTACTGGATGATTTTTGATGATATATTTGTTAAAAAAAAACAACCACAAAATTGTAAGAGGCGAACATTCGCAGACATTTTGTACCTCCCTCCCTCTTGTGATAACCCATTTGGATATCTTCCAATTATTTATTTATTTATTTAATTTACACATTACATTTTATTTATTTTAGAATTTAGATACATGTAAAAAAGCAGTACATACCTAAGCGTACTTTATGCCTTAGGCATTCACTTCCAGTCAACCTTAGGGCGACGTTGGTCGGTATTTAGTGGTCTACCTAGATTCGTGAAAGATGAGTCTTAAATATCAGCTGAAAGTTAAACATAATAGTGTACAATTACCAAAAAAAAACCAGTAAGTCGGTGTTGCATTGATCAATGTCCATTGCTGTTTCAATGGTTACACCCAAATCAGAATGAACGAGTGGTTTAATAAAAGACAATGTGAAATCCTATGTTAGGTAATACTGGCCTTAAAATCTTGGGTACCTACATCTGCCTACATCTCTGGGGTTCAGTCTTATGTAGTTGCTCAATACAGAGAACAGTTAAAAAGGCCATAAATGCATTTTACGGTTTGTCCGTCGATGAGGATTTTCCTATCACACTTTAGCAACATTATTTTGTCTTTAGCAATTAAATAGTTTTCTGTGTTTATCTGTTTTCTAAGAGTCTATTAAATTGTGAAATATTTAAAGAGGTTTTGTCCAGTTTTGGACAGTCAGCTATGAAAATGAGCGGTGATGGCCTAGCTGTAAATCCAGGCAGGCATTACTTTGAATGAGTAATTTTAAAGATTTTTTTTTCGGTTCTAGAACCGTTTCTAGGACAAACGTATTGTGGGACGCCCTGCGGTACAATTGAACGATGATTGGAAAATGGTGCTGAACTCAACTCAACTGGGATAGTTGGCGCTCTTTGGAGGAGGTTTGGTTTATGTGCAGTAGTGGATGTGGATGGTAGGTTGGCGAAAATGGCGGAAGCCACAAAATTCGAAAGCATGATATATTTACCAGTTATAACTCCACTAGCCCATTTATATTCTGTTCCTAGAGAAGAGACAACATGTACCCGCAGTGGGAAACTCTATAGGCTGATTTATGCTTGAGCTGGTGCCTAACCACAAGCTCTTAACTCGATCCAGTTTTGGCTGTGGGAAAGAGACAGAGCTATATAGGTCGTCTAGCGCCATCTCTTTCCCACAGCTTAAACTGGATCGCGTTAAGAGTTCATGATAGGCCACGGGCTGATGAGATAAATCCTAATTTTTAAGTAACATAGCGATCAATATACCTACACATACATATCTTCAGAATTCCGAAATAAAATAATAAAACGGACTTTTAACTGTACCCTCAATTGCTTTTAGAAATATCAGTGTCATTAAATGGAATTTAAAAAGCTTAATAAATTCATTAGTTTAGCCTCCTTTATATTTTTAACTACGATAAAGGTATCGAGGAATTGAACTCAAGATCTCCGGCTGTACACGAGTCTTTGAGACCCACGCATCAAAGGCCATAAAACCACAGAATAAATAAATAACTGTGGTAGTACATACAAATAATTAGTACTCTAATTAAACAACAGTAATTAATACCCAATTAGATTAAGATCCGTATTCTTAAACGATTATATCGGAAAAATGCAAGTATACGATGAAATGATAAATAATTCAATGTGGGCTTTTCCTACGAAGTCCGTTAGTTTTTTAGTTTCAAGGATCAAGTGACGGATGCTAGGAGATTTGATTTTGATTTGATAGAGAGATACTATTGGAACTCGATCGGAAATTAGCATAATATTGTTATGCTAAGCATAACATGCATGCCCGACCATGGACCATGCCCGGGTCGACGGCGCGTTGTGTTCCACGCGCGCCTCAAAGAGCGTCCGTCAGCATAATGGGCTCCGGGGCCCCCCTCTCAGAGGGCCAAAGCCTGCCGGGGTCGCGGGATTATTTCCTTACCATGGAACAGAAAGGGCTATTGAAGGACACCGTGGATTTTAGTCAGTAGAAGTCTGACAGTCCCTCCCGCCCTGCCCGGGGTGGGAGGACTCATTTGATGATTTTACCACTCTAAAAAAAAGCATAATATGCATATTATGGTCATTGTTATGAGGTACCGGGTATTTATTAAGTTGTTAACATAATATTAGATTCCTAAAATTTCGTTTAGTCAATCAATGTAAAAATATGCTTCAATGTGAAGTTTATTTATTACTGTATACTTTACTTCTTCTAAACATATGCAGCCTTACTACAAAAAGTTAAATATCTATTGAACACTTGTCTTAAAAAAAGTGTGACTGCACAACGGACCTTATTTCAACGTCATAATCTGACATTTTTTTAGACAAGTGTTCAACAGACGTTTAAGAGTTTTTGTGGTACCACGGAGAAGAGTTCTCAACTGTTTAATTGTTTACTGACTGTTCCCACAAGAGTTTATCAGTAACTGAGTTCTAGGTCGAATAAACCATGGCCCCGTGTTAAATATTGATTTTCAACTTCGTCCGTTTAGACTGAAAGCTAAACGAAACATAGTTGAGAAAAGAAAAAAATAAGCAGAAAATGATGATTGCCCACCTTGCCCAGTGACTTTTAAGAATAACTACCCCATTACCCACTTGCCCAACGATTCCTTGGCCATTAAGGTAGAAGAATAAAATACACTCTTGTCTATTGAGGTTAAATAATGAATTATGCCTTGCACAGCAATTCTTTGCCCAGTAAGGTAGAAGAATGAAATACCCTCTTGTCCATTGAGGTTAAATAATGAATTAGCAATTGCCCAACAATTATTTGTCCAGTAATGTATGTAGAAGACTCTTGTCCATTGAAGTTAAATAATGGATTATCTCTTGCCCACTTGCCCAGAGACGTACAATAATTTTATTACCTTCGTGTCCAGAACACTGCTTAAAGCAGTGTTCTGGACACGAAGGTAATAAAATTAGCCCAGCCCAGCCCAGTATATATAAGGTTCTACTGAGCTACACATCTATTAAGATATGTATTTGTTGAGGTTTAAATGCAATGTAGATTCACGATTGACGTAGGTCCTACATACTAATTCTTGAGTTACCATAAATAGCTATTTCTAACATACAATTGTTTAGCATATGCAACCTCTTCAAGATATATTTATAAGACGAGCATGGTCTTTTTAGTATAGCTTTGTATACAAGGTAAGTAAGAATTCGAATGATAAGTTCTTTAAAATGAAACTTTGCGTTAATGTTTGACTTATTCGTCAACTCGCCCGCAATTAACTCGCCCGCTCGAGCGAGTTGGCACCTTCTGATTTTATCTTTTTTTGTTGTCGTCAACTCGCCACTGAACGAAAAATGGTACAGTCATCTATAAAAGTGTTATAATAAATTCAATAAAGAAACCTACTTTATATTTTATAAGTATTAGGCGTTGTACGATTGGAAATAAAAGGACTGTAGTTTTTTAATAGGTATATTATCTATTTATAATTTACAACACATGCCAAACAAAAAAAAAAACTGCTTATATGTTACCTACATTTTGAAGATTATCAACAATATCACGTTTTTTAACCGACGAAAAAAAAAGGAGGAGGTTCCCAATTCGACATGTATAATATATATATATATTTTTATGTATGACCACGCATAACTTTGCCTACCGTGGTCCGATTTCAAAAATTCTTTTTTTGTTGGAAAGAGTATATCTCAAAGTAATTGGTCCCATTTAAATTTCAAAACTAAAGTCGGCCTCCAAGGGTAGAAAAAAAGGAATTAATTGTCAAACTTCCTACAGAATTTTCAATTATGAACCGATTCTTTTGAAATAAAGTTAACAATTGTAGTTCTGAGGACATTAGTATATAGCAGAAATGTGGAGTACATAACATGATGGCGTCACCATCATCATATCAACTCCAGATCCCTGTTATTTTGTGATGTCAGTCCCAAGAGTTCCTTAACAGTTAACAACAGCTATATCGTGTTTGGGCTCATTTCATTCAGCTTGATGAGAACTTTAGACCTAGCTGAGGTATCATTGCCATCGAGGGTCTGAGGATGGTGACGGATAGCAGGGGGAAGAGGTCCTCAACAGTTAACAGCACCTTTATCGCGTTTGGACTCATTTCACTAGTCTTGATGAAAACTTTATACCTAGCTGGGGTATAACTGTCATCGAGGGTCTGAGGATGGTGACAGAGGGCAGTAGCAACAGCAACTATATCGTATTTGGGCTCATTTCACTCAGCTTGATGAGAACTTTAGACGTAGCTGGGGTATGACAGTTGTTGAGAGTTTGAGAATGAAGACAGAAAGCAGGTGTCAATAATTAACAAAAAAATATATACCTATATTAAAAAACTTATTTTTTTTAGTTACAGAAATTGACATGAGATAGGAAATTCAAAAGTAAAAAATAAAACCTTTAAAAAAAAAATCAAACCGATGAAACATCGAACTGAATAGTAAAAAATAAATTTTGAGGCGGCGCCAAAGAAACAATCAACGAATAGCTACGATGAGCTATTCAACCACGACAAGCTATACAACGAGCTATTCTGCTCTTCAAATACTTAATTTATAATTGTTTGTTTGTTTGGCGCCACCTCAAAATTTATTTTTTACTTTTCAGTTCGATGTTTCGTCGGTTTGTTTTTTTTTTTTAAAAAGGTTTTATTTTTCTAGTTTCTTTTTCATAAATAACCTAGTATATAACATGACTAAACTAAACAAATGTAACAAAGTAAAATCAACAATATCAAAATACATTTGGTTAATTATTATTTAATACTACTATAAAAAATCGCAGTCTTAGGAACTACAAAATCATAGATCAGGGTTTGTTGTAAATGATTTTCTTTTAATAACAAACGTTACCATGTTACTTACTAATGAAAACAATCTACTGGTCCTCAATTAATCAACTCTACAGTCGTTTAGTGTCTTAAACATGTGAAGCAGGTTCAATTAAATTAAATGTTAAAATTATAGAAACACTTTTGTAGACGACTGTAAATTCGTCAGATTTTCGCTCAGTGGCGAGTTGACGACAACAAAAAAAGATAAAATCGGAAGGTGCCAACTCGCCCGAGCGGGCGACTTAATTGCGGGCGAGTTGACGAATAAGTCTAATGTTTACAAAAAAATTAGAAATACTTTGTTTTGAAATATTGCAGAGTAAATTACTTATTTGTCGTTGCACACGAATATTCGGGGTAATTAGCACATAGGTACTAGATGGCGTTGTGTGATAGTTGTGGAATATATTATTATTAAAGGGACTTGAATTGTACTGACTACACTTCACCATGTTCCTCCACTTGCCTGTTACCTTCCAAGGTCACTGTACCAGACAGTCTTGTAACCTCGTTTAAGAAATAACCATAGAAAACAACAAACAATATCAATGACAATCAAGTGACTTCTCATAGTATCTATCTTAGTCGATCTGTCGGATTTTGATGTTATCTCGATCGATCACCAACTTGACGTAAGGGGTCGCCGTCGACATCGATTTCTTGGTACCAAGAATTAGTTACGTCTTAAATGTTCCGTGAGGTTTGGCCCAATGCTCATGCGCAGGCAACTTGTTTCGTCACTCTGATTACGTGATTATTTGACAGCGGAAAAAAACAATGACACAAGCGATCAAAAGTTAGACAAAAAAAGAGATTGAACGCTATCGGCCAAACTTTAAAGCTCAGTTTCCAATTTACGTAAAACTGTCGCTTGTACCATTGTTTTAAAACGTCGCTTAATTCAGGTTCCGAAATATAAAGTAGGTTGGTTAAATTGTTTTTGTTTTGATGCAATTATTATGCACGTTATCGATCTAGCTTAAAGGGTAAACCAAAATGTGGTTGGGTAAAACCAATTGCATAGTGATTTATTTTGGATATCTGGTTTGATACAAATGGTAAATAAATAAAAAAAGATTAAGTGATATATTGGTACATCCATTTTTCTAAAATACAATGTAAGTCCCCCTGACCGGTTACAGTCACAGCAGGGATCTTAACCAAGTTCCGTCATTGGTGCGGGACTTTATGCTCAACTGTTTGCACAGGCAAAGGTGCACTCATTTACTCTCACAGTTCGAAACGGCAATCCATCACAACGTGTCTGGTGAGATATCAGGCTCAAGACCAACAGCTTTTGAGGCACAAGGATACCTTTATCTTGCAAATTCAGCTTCAAATGAAGCTCTCCATAATATGCCCGACCACGGAATCTGAAGAGTTTTCTATCTCAAGCTCAGTAGTAGTCGCGCTCCGTACCAGAAAACAAATGGCGTGAGGCAAGGGCAGTTGATATAGAATGATCACGATGATGCCATCTAGCAGATATTCATCTTGCTATCACGTATGTATTGTATAGAATGATACAAATGATTTAAAAGTCAAAGAGAAATTTTGAAGGAATGATTCCATATTTTCTTAATTGAGTAATTGCTTTACAACTACCCAAAAAGTGCGCAGAACATCTGATTTCGAATGATCAATAATTTGCTTATAATTTTCAGTTAGTAGGACTCTCTTACAGTTAGCTATAAAGGAACTAGGGAGCTAAATATTCATTTTGATGACTAAAATGAAGGCGAAAAGGCAGTCTGTATTTTATTTTGTACGTCTTTCGTTTAATTGTCGAATCGGGGAGGTGATGAAAACGAGATATTAAGCGCCCGCTAAAATGGCACCTGAGGTATTTCACTTCAGCACCTATCTAAAAGTTTGGCAGAGGCTAGGCGACTGCGGAAGCGGTTTTTCGGAATATTCAGCACGAGGTGAAGTTCGGAAATTTGAACCCATTTGAAGCTGGAACTAAAGTTTTAAAGTGCAGCAAAATGTTTGAAAGTATTTGAGCTGATTGTAAGTTAACCTTTTATAATTGATTAAACAATATCCTATTATTTTGACAACTAATAATTATGATGATTGAAGAATTTTCAGGCCATCTTTTATAAGCAGAATTGTGAAGTTGTGGCCAAAACATTCCATTGTAAAGTCACACATGATCATAAGCTTTGACTAAGATGTCATTGTTTATCAGTCAACACTATAGTAAAATGGAGAATTTCTGACTCAACCCCATTGAGTGACACCTTAAATGTCTTAGAAATACCGGTACCTTTTAAAGGGTTCTGGCAAAATGACATTCTAACAGTGACATTATGCTGCATACCTAGTTTATTTATGTACAGACCGCACATTAACCTGTCTCAATCTGTATATTTATAAGTAGATTTTCAGATGTCCAGACTCAAGGTTTGACAACGAGCGATGGAGCGCAGCATACTAAATGTTAAACGTACTGACCGAATTTGAAACACCATACTGCGCTCCAGAACTCAAATAGCTGAAGTTGCTCACAAAGCTGCAAGACTAAAGTGGGACTGGGCAGGTCATGTCTGCCGGATGCCGTCACAACTGTGGGCTCGGATATCACAGGAATGGAGCCCTGAGACACTAAGGCGGGGTCGCAACAGGCCTAGGAGAAAATGGCGGGACGCTTTGGATGGCTTCCTAGTGAACTGGCGTAAGGAGGCACACCATTGAGAGAAGTGGAAGGAATGGGGGGAGGCCTTCGCTCAAGAGTGGAACAGAGTAGGCTAGAAAACAAAAAAAATTCAATCTTTTCACAGAAGGTTAATATTCAATTGGTAAAGTTTGACAGCTTGGGGTAGATTGACCTGCTGGCGTCAGTAAGTACACACAACACGCGGAGCAACACGTAGATGGAAGAACACAATGTTATTCAGTTTTTCCACAAGTGGCCAAGTTCGTGCGTACACTACGCTGAAAGAAAGGCTCTGCAGTTGAAAATAATGGATCTCTAAAACAAACACAACATTAACCTAGAACGATCAGGCTGTGGAATGAAGGGATTCCGAGGTACCTATTGCCAATGAACTGCAACATGAGGCTTTTCAAAAAGGGAGTGATAATGTTTCAACGGTTCGGAAAACTGGTGTTGCAGGCGTATTTAGACTACAGTGACTGCTTTCTATCAGGGATCTGCATTGCTTTCAATGAGTCGTTTGTCACCAAAATGTAAAAAAAATATGATGAAAAAACGAGATTATTTAAAAAAAAACGTATTGAAGAAATTCTAGTCTTTTGCTTTTGTTTGTACTTTAAAACCTTGCTTCTTGCCACATAATTCTAGGTTTAAGAAAAATACTCCATAGTTCTTGATTTACTTTTGAGCAGGGCCAAAACTGGCCATACATTTTTTATTGAAGGCTCATTTTTTAAAGCTCTAAGGGACCTTAGACCTACGTGACTTATATAGATTAGAAACTAAATCAGTAAGATTTGTCGTATTGGCACCTACAGGTAAAATAAAAGCTATTATGTCTCATAACCAGGTGTTAGTATCCGGTTATAGAGTCGTATTAGCAACAACTTTTGAGCGTGGGGCCAGATTGGGCAGGGTTATTGGGTTTTTCCATGTCAAAATTCACAGCTAGCCGCCAGGAGTCTGGATTTGTATCCGGTTATTGGCAAAGCTGAAGCTATTTTTGGTTTTGATTTGTTTTAAGTGAATTTTCAACTTTGAACTCTGAAAAATTAGGTTGAAAATCTATTGAAGATAATCCGAAGCTTACCGCTGCGGCGGGGGTCTTATGGGAAATAGTATAGCTAAAGACAGTTATTAATGTTCAGTTCCACCTGTGCCTACTCCATTTATCGTCATAGCAGAAGGGACTGTCAGATTCGTACTGAATGAAATATACAATAGGTTACAATGGTATCCTGTATTTTTTGTGAAAAACATTTTTATTTTCTCATTTCTATATGAAAATATTCGTAAGTCATACAAAGACTAAAGTAGTGATTTCTTTTAGTATACCTACTTGTTTTAATATAACTTACGTCAGTAGAGTTCATCTTGATGATAAGATCCACGTATTAAAATAAATAATGCGAACACATTTATTTATTGCTAGATTTGAAAATACTCTTTTAATTTTCTTTGTAAATGACTACCCACGTTCATTCTAAATTAACATAAATTCGCGTTTTTATCTCAACACCTCTCACTAAAACATTCTTATATATTTCTTGTTTTTAATTTGTACAAAAACTTCTTCCAATCACCACGGAATCAGCTAAAACCGGTTGAATCTATAGACAATAAAAAAAACTTAAACCTTATCTATCATGTGACCTCTGACAATTCAACTAATATTTAGAGCCACGCTTCATCTATAAAACAGATAAGAACGAAAAAACTCTACATTTCAATAAAAAAGAAAAAAGTCATTATAACTTTTTGCTAAGTTAACCAGACCACCTATGTACATAACAAGTACATACTATACGGCCAGCATTTCATTGGAAAATGCGAAAAAAATCGCCGTTCGACCACAGCGTTTCGAAGTAGAACAAAGTAGGTCGGCTAACTTCGTGGTTTGTCGGACCGCTTCGTGCGTCCTCGGAGATCGGCGTCCGCGCATACAGCATCGAGACACCGCCCCGGTCGCAGTCGCGCTCGTGCTTTGTAAAAGTTTTTCCTAATAATTACGTCACGGGATGCAAGCTTCCTTCATAAAAGCTCATTGCATTGAATCGGATAGATATTTCTCGATTTATTAACGTTCATTTGAAGAACTTTTTCTACGATAATTGATTTTTTGTGGCCGTGTTGAACTGTTTGTACGTAAAACATGTTGTGGGAGACTGGTTTTATCGAGGAGTCAGATACAGTGAGTATTATTTTTCAATTATTTTTCCAATACATTTACTTGTGCCTTTAATGTATTATTAATGTTTTAAATTATGAAACCGTGCCCGTTGCACGCCAACATAGACAGGCACGTATTTACGGCGTGTTTGTGTATGTGTGCGTTAACTTTCTAGTTTTCGCTCGACGCTCGAATGTATTTACATAAAACGTGAACAGTTTTTCATAATATAATCCACATGGAAGCATTTAAAGCGTATTTTAGCGTGTAAATATTCATCGTGCACGTCCCAGCTGTGACGGGATTAGGAATAGCTTTATTTAATGCAAATAAAATGTTGATTTTGACGTTATGCTGTGTGCGGACTAAAATGACGCTTCCCAGAAATTATGTTGCGTTGAGGAATGCTGCGGCATCTTAGGTGCCATTGTTTAATTTGGTACTAACTACTCCGTTTTGTATTATTAATTATCGTCAAGTGGGGAAGAACTGCGCAAATGTTTGACGTAATTATTGCATACTTGTGTTATTGTTTACATAATAAATTTGGCTGAAAAACAAATCTAAAGATAAGGTTTAATAACATAAACAAATCTTGCTGAAAACTTGTTTGTGTTTTTTGGTAAAGTTCAAAACGTATATTATGAAGTACATTCATTTGTTGTAGGTACATTCATACGCAAAATTGGTTTTTATAACAATTTTAAAGTCGTAAACTGCCCCAAAGTCGTAAAGTCAAGGCACCATTTAATTCAATTTATTGCAAAATCATGCGCAGTTTTTGTACTTACCTGTCAAACATTACGTCACCTTGTACTTAAAAGTCATAATAAAGGCCTATATGATAAATACATAAACATACAGGGCGATACATTAATGGCTAGGCAATTTATCTAATGTTTTCCACATTTTCATCTCAATAATGAACTTTATTTGAAGGCCAATTAGAGTTGAAATAAAAGACGCCATTACTTAATAATGTAAATAAATAGAAAAAATAAAACTGTACATAAAAGTAATAAATTAACGATACATTATAAGTATCCAGTTCGGACACTCTGTCCTTTTGAAATTATAAATTCCAATAGTTTCTAAACTATACTAAAGGAAATGAGTTGTTTTTCCCTATTGTGTCTATTGTTTATTAAATATCCTTAAACATTTTAATCTTCTGATAAACTTTATCAAAAAATAATTCTACTTAACGTAAAGACTAAATCGCAAAATTTATAAAAAGAAATGATGCAAGAATTTATTATCATCAACTAACGATACTGTTGTAACAAACAACTCTATAGATATCAAATCTAAAGAAAGAGTAAAAGGGACTAAACGATATCGTAGCTATACGTGGAAAAGAGATGGGAAGAATCATAGTGTTGTACATCGGTATCTTTATTGTGTTATTGTCTCATTATGAAGATATCGATAATTATACTGATTAGATATTTCAATTATTAGTTTAATACTTCAAGAGGTAACCGACGCGTCGGTTACCTCTCTATATTCTCTATCGTCGCGACGATAGAGAATATAGCTATCTGTTTTATGACATTCCTACAAAAACATAAAAAAAAATAACATGGACATATTTTTGAGACAAAATAAAACCAGAACCAGTGTAACAGGTTTAGAACCTTTACCTGTCTTGATTCTGATCTTAAAAATTCGACGTTTTCCTCAACTTGTGGTTATTTTAAAGAATGGCTTTGTAAATGAAGTCTATAAAAAACAAAAAAGAAATTAATACATACTTCCATGTAGGTACTTTTTTATAACCGTCATCTTGTTGTTGGGCTAATGGTCGAAACTATTTAACTGAAAAATCATGCTGAAAGTCCATGGTGTCATATACTTTTCATTGCAAGGAGACTGAGAAGATATCAATGAGGGATTTTCTTTTTATGTTTTCCCTAGTCAATGGATAGATGGCGCTGAACTTGATAATTATGTTACTGCAAGGAACGGAACGTCACGTCATTTTTTGATTTTTTCACTTGGATGTTATTTTGAGATCGTAAAACAAAAAGAACATGTCATGTCATTGTCAGTCACATCACATCACACAAATGGCATTTTGAAAAGAAATAACAACAAGGAAAAAGAAAAAAATATTCATTTACCAGTCTTTTTAATTTATGAGTTTTCGACGCCAGAAAGAAAATGTCCCAAAGAAAAAGAAGAGAAGTCTTTGCCTCGTGGATTTGTGCAAAAATGAAGGCATATATCTTTTTCCTAGAGTAACGCCGTCAGTTCAACGCCATCTATAGAGTTCTTGGAAACTACTTTTTTTTTAAACTCCAAAAAGAAAACTTCTCATTCCTATTGAAAATTATGGAAATGTCAGCTCATCTCTTACTATAAATAACTGCCAGCTTTGCCAATTTTCTCCTATTATTGTATATAAAAAAAACTTCATCATTTTATCTTTTTCAATCTGTTGGTTTACGAAGCAGTCTTTAAGATTTCATGGCATTTAATGCTGGAAATCAAAAACTATGAAGTTTTCTCCCAACATACATTTATTTCTGTCTTCTTCACACAAAATTAATGAGTTTATGACTGCAAAATAAAGCAGCTCTATAAATAAGGCCACTTAAGCCGCTAGTTACGCATCATCAGACGTACGCCTTATAATTAACAAGACTTTCTCAATGAACGTTACGCTGCCGTGTGTGAGCACCTTAATGAAGTGAGTAATGTTCGCTTCATTATCTGTTTATTGGGTTTTAGAAGTCGTTATATCGAAGAATAGATAATATTTCATGCATATGTTTGATAGAAAGGTGATGTTATGAGCTACGATGGGTTTAAGCTTTAAACCCAGGGTTACCGTTTGTAGATGCTGGTTTCTGTAATTTTTCAAATATTCTGTAGAGTTTATTATTTTATTAATAAAAACGTATGTCACTTTTTATCCACACAACGTAAGTGAATACATGGACACCGCATTGCAGAAATTAAAAATTAAAAAAGTCATAAAATTGTTTGTTCAAAATTTGGCTCAGTGCTAATACATACAAGTCAAGTATGTCATTCTGATTAATTACATATTATTCAAGCGTTCATTAAGGGACTACTTAGTAATTAGTTAACGGATACTTAGCCATTATGAAATAAAAATGTTCGTTCTTAGTTTAAAACTAGAAGAACACTAATTGAATTTTCCCAAGAAAATTCCACTAGTTTTCCATAAACAAATTAAAGAGTTAAACTGTTTAATAAATTCCTTATTTAAAATTGGAAAAATTCAACGTGTCATACCGCCATGACACACGGCATGTTAAAGAAACGTGATGGCCGCGGTAAACATCTAAAATGGTGAGAATTAACTAGCAATAACTATGTTATGGGCCATTAAAAAGTTATCAAAGAGTTTTACCGACCTATTATTTGATTCTACTGCTCTAAAAGAGTAAGTATGCGCTATTTATGAAAGATTTTCAGTATGTTTACTATTTTGTTTACGAAATCGTAGGCACCGCACTAGACATTTCTCCCGTATCATGTATTCATGAATACGGATTTATATAAAAAAAAAATAACTCGCATACCCTTTTCATTTGAAACGGACTCCGTATAAACGTTCACCCTGTATTTCTTTACACTGCAGGACTAAAAAATTGGGTGCGTTTAGAGGCTATGTTTTTCTCGTTTCCTTCAGCGCTTTTATTATTAAAGTCGACATTATTTCTTTATTGTTTTCGTTAGTCCACCGTTAAAACTAATCCAGTTTGCTATTATTTTCAAAATAATAAACAAGGAGAAAAATATCAGTAATTGCAAAAAAAGAGTTTCTCTATAAACCGTCAAAAAGCAAATCAGAAAAGTCATTGAAAAATATTTTTTCTTAACAAATTACCTATGTCTCAAACACGTGTTTTTAACACAGTAGGTACATATTCGTAGAAATACATTTATGTAAATAATGAATGACCTTACAAAGCCTTTAAGTCCAAACTTCGTGGCCGCAGTGCGCACGATTGCTCATAGATCATGATCAAGTATTGGGCGAAGTCGGAAGTTATAGATATGATCTACAACAAGACCAATCAGTTGTATTCATAGACGTATGATGATAGAATGACGGAAAATACGTAATTTTTTTCGTTAGTACAGAAAAATTAGAATAGGATATATTCAGGATATCTTCTACAATATAAAAATAAGTCGGGTTTTCCTTCCTGACGATATAACTCCAGAACGCACGAACCGATTTCCACGGTTTTGCATTCGTTGGAAAGGTCTCGGGCTCCGTGAGGTTTATAGCAAAGAAAAACCGGCCAAGTGCGTGTCGGGCCACGCACAGTGTAGGGTTCCGTAGTTGCCCATCAAAATACTTATGCGAACTAACTAAACTGATTCGCTGAATTTAATTTTAAAAAGAAGAATTTTCAAAATCGGTCCAGGAGTCTGAGAAATCGGGGATAATACATAAAAAAAAAGATTACGACGAATTTAGAAACTCCTCCTTTTTTTGAAGTTAGTTAAAAATAGTTGACGATTAAAACCTACCTATCACCAAAAACATACCTATAAAAGCTGTAAAAATAAAGTTGACAAACTTACATTTGCAGTTGTCTCCGATACATTTTGTTTAAGAAAATATGATATCAAGTACATTTTATAAGTTGGTCGACTATTACTCGTAAAGTTGTAAAGCCTACTTAGTCATGATAATTTTCTTTTAAATTTCGTTATTTATACTACTATCGTGAATTTTTTCACACCCCCAAACATAACCGTTTAGCTGGTAGAGGGGGGGGACACTCGAGTCGAGCAAAATTTAGCACTTTAAAGCTTAATATTTCTCAAACGAATTTTTTGAAGTGAAAACTTCTTTAGCGGCGTTGTACACTTTTTCTGTAATGGGTAAAAAATTTAAAACTCGCGTCAGGGTCACGTGACCCTGATCGAAAATGAGTAAGACGTCATTCAAATTAAAAATAAAACATAGTAACAAAAAAGTTTTCACTTCTACCGGCACTCCTGGAGTGCAACCTTTTTTTTTTTTCAAAAAATCGTTAATGTAAACTCACATTATTTTTTAAAGACCTATTTAATGATACCCCACACTAAGGGGTACGCGAGAAAAAAAAAATCCTCTCTTTACGTGTAAGTACAGGAGGTACCCTAAAAAAAAATATTTTACGAGATTTTATTTTACCACTTTTTCGGCACAACAAATCCGTATATTTACACCAAATTACAGCTCTCTAGTACTGTGCGTCTCTGAGCTAAACTGCGGACAGACGGACGGACGGACGGACGGACGGAAGGACGGACGGACGGACGGACGGACGGACGGACGGACGGACATAGCGAAACTATAAGGGTTCCGTGTTGACTACGGAACCCTAAAAAACGAAGCCATCTGGTGGCGAAACGGAGTTTGCCGGGTTTGCTAGTTTCATAATATATAAAAGATCTTCATTTCGAGCCGTTTTATAGCTATTTTGGGGTCAGCTTCCAGTGCAAAGGCATGCAATTTGAAAACAGTTTTTCCAAGAAAATTTAATTGTACATAGATTAAGAAAATTCTGCAAGATTGTGATTTTTACTTCCTAGAAGTTGACTGCTATTGATACTTTATTCAACACAAGCGACTGCCTCGCATGGCGTGCGATTGGTTAGTCCTATATCCAGCTGTGGACTGCTGTAGGGTGATGATGATGGTTAGTTCTTATGACGTGGTGTCAATGATCAAGCTTTACCAAAAGAATTCACCAAATTTCATTAGATCTTGTATTTTATGAGATTAGCGATTAAAATATAGTATACTTCAGCAAAGCACAGTGTTATGACTTTGTTACGACCAATAGAAGCTTTACGAGATAGTCTATCTAACTAACCTATTAACCTTTCAAGGATTGTCCCACTAATTAATGAGATCACTAAGATTTAAAAGCATTTGAGAAAATCAACATCACATTACCACGTATTATTTGTTTACCACTCCGTCTTGATAAAGAGGTCGGATACAGACAGTTATTACTTTATTTATATGCATCTCTTCCTTGTTTGCTACGAAGGATATTTTTTTAAGATTGTAAACAATGGTATGAGTGTACTTGGTTGTAATTAATTTTGTTGGAGATAATGTTTGTATACTCGTAATTGCAAGCCATGCATAAGCATTATATTAAAAGGGACCAATGAATTACGATTACTTTGAGTAAAAAAAAGATAAGACATAATAAATTATCAAAGATTTTATTAGGAAAGAAAAATTCAAACCGCGGGCAGGGTTCGAACCTGCGGCCTTCGGATTCAATACATTCGACGCTCATTTCCAAACGAGCCACCGAGGACCTGCCGCGGCGAATTCTTTCTTCCATTTCTAAGGACTCATCATCATGGTGACGAATCCTGCCCGTGGATTGAATTTTTCTTTCCTAAGAAAATCTTTGAAATTCGCTACGCATGCGTTAATGCGTTTAATATTTAAAAATAATAATACATTACGTTATTATTTAAGAATTATTTCATAAACTTTGAATGTGTCAAAAAGTATTTACCCACTTGGTGGCTGTTATAAGCATTTATGTTCAAAATGTAAAGCGCATTCACAAAGCTTGTTTGGTCAGATAATAACATGTTGGAGTTTTGATATTAAAGAACTCGGAAGCATTCCCTTCGAAGGTCGGTCTTGTAGCGATTATGTTGAAGAAAAATAACCAGGTACACCTCAAAGCAAATTGTACTCTAAAATTGTTGAAATACGGTACAACTTACACTACAAAACAAGTTTTTTTTTGCATAATTTATTAAATTATACCAGTTTTGG
This sequence comes from Agrotis segetum, assembly GCA_036375495.1. Lineage (NCBI taxonomy): Eukaryota > Metazoa > Arthropoda > Insecta > Lepidoptera > Noctuidae > Agrotis > Agrotis segetum. Next base: position 3,354,336 of record JAQSVV010000056.1, on the reverse strand, counting down.
ACTCAGGTGCATGTCTGGATATCTTTCTTGATCTGTCACGACTGCTGATTTTGAGCCTTATTGTCTTAAGAAAAAGATTTAAATTGTAATGCAGTAATGAAACACTTCTAGAAAATGTAATAGGTAAACTAGGTATTTTTTTAAATAGATTTTGGCCTTAAACATGTAAAGATCCTTTTTAAAATGTATTATGCGTATATAATGGTTGTTTTTTTGTTATAATTATTTTTATTAAATAAATTATGTTGACAGTTATATGTACAACAAACGACTTAATGCATAAAAACGGTTTTTGTTTTTGGCATTTTTTAAAAAAAGGTTGATTATTCATGGTTGTTTTTGTTAAAATAATTTTTATTAATATTTATATTATAAATAACTTTTAAGTAGCAAAATTTTCAGAAAAAAAAAACATCATTCATTCCAAGATTGAGCCAATTGGGTTACCTAACTGAAATCACAAATTGAATAAAGTGCAAAAACTAACATAGTTATATATTAAAAGTCACGTGTTCCTTTATCACAGCGTTTGTATTAAATCGTGTTTCACAAAGTTATAAAAACGACTGGAACTAATTTGAAAAAGGCCAAAATATATTTAAATGGAATACTTTTATTATAACAATGTTTGACCGATTAGTAACGATCTAAACCACGCTCTGGTAGACACAACGCAGCGTTAACTAAACAAGTTTTATTTATTTTATTTCTGCATATAATACCTATAAGAAAATCTGAAAAAAAGAAACGAAAGAACAATAAACTTCTCGTATTTTATTGCAAAAAATGCTGGGGCGATATACATGGCCGGCTGTGTAATGTCTCTTTTTATAATTAAAATATTTTTATAGTCTGCTGGTGTGGTGGACTGCGTTTAATTATGCTAAGACAATATTATTGAAATAGCAATCAAAGCAATGTGTAGAAACTCATCTCGAGAGAAAATTTTAGTTTGTCTAATCATTACGTACCTATGTAAACAATTTGCGGTTTTTTAACAGTAAGTATGGATTAAACTGTAGAATAAAAATATTAAAAGCTTTAACCGTGGTACCAAAAAATCTTTGAAACGTCTGTTGAACATTTATCTAAAAAAATGTCAGATTATGACGTTGAAATAATGTCCGTTTTGCAGTCACAATTTTTTTAGACAAGTTTTCAACAAATGTTTATTATATAATTTTTGTAGTAAGGCTGTAAACGTTTAGGTCAGCGTTTATCGGTGTGGTATGAAGATCGTGATCATAATATCGACCCTAAATCTTAGTCAGTCAACTCAAAACATTCAATTAAACTCAAAAGCTAATTCCCTAATAGTTCAAAAGTTTCGAAAGTACAAGAAAACCCATCATGTCATATAGACTACTTGCTCATACATTGGAAAACTCACATAAACGCTTTCGAATTTTCCGCGCGTCCATTCGCAATTAACCCTTGAATGAATGAGAGTCAATTTAAATGCCTTGGAAATTGTCGCATAGAATGGACATGAGCTACATAGCTCGGGTATACCTTGAAATAGCTCCATGCTTTCTTGACTGAATTATGTAGGAAGCTTGAAAAGACTTTGGAGGGAACGTTTTATTATTTTGTCTCTTATTTAAGAGGTTTCCTTGAATGGGTCTTGCTTTTGAATTGACTCTTAGTTTGTTTCGTTTGGTTTTGTCTTGGACTGAGTAGTGAAGGGTTAGGAGGCATATTTAAAACACACATGATTGCCTTTTTTAAGCCATTCGTCAAAAAGTTCAGGATTTTAACTTATAGTTTACTGACTTGACAAAATAACTGGCGTTCAATAACTTTTTCAACCTAAACCTTATTTGGCGTAAATTAAGTTAATTAGAACTATAACCGAAGGAAACTGCACTAGGCAAAAATGGTAACGCCCAGTGGTACGACGGTTAATTAAAAAGGTAGAGTTCATAAATCACTTGTTTATCACCTTATACATTTATTGATCAGTACCATAAATTCCCACACAACAAACTCAGAAAAAACTTAACATTCGCCACGCTGGTCTACCACGTATGACTAATAACTTTAAATGCATAACCTATGAGGCTATGAATAAGCCATTCGACATGCATGTTTTAAAATGACATAAACAAAGTATTTCGTAATTTTAGACGTATTGTCTTCTAGAGCAGACAGTTTAACAGTTATTGTTTTATTGAATAGAACCTCAATATTCGCCGTTGAATTTTCACTTTTGTCTATTTGGGTCGAGGACGCGCCTTGATGACGTCATGCCTTGGCACTGAGACATGCTTGATGTGAATGCCTTATTATTTCAATTTAAATAAAAGAAAATTTTTGAGGCGCTGTTTAGGGGTTAAAAGAGTAAAATGCCACGTAACTGCGGCAAGTGGTAATAGCCAGAAATAATGTCGCCATTTCGTTTTTTAAATATGATTTCCATAGACAATTTCACAAATGTTTTCCTGACAATCTTGTCTATTGTTCTGTAATTTGATTGGCTAATGCGATTTTAATGTTCCAATCTTAAATTGACGGGGTTTTTCTTGTCTTTCACAACGTAGTAGAAAAAAAAACCTGAATGAACGCGTTGCAATCGTTGCCTCAATGAATTTAGCAACGGCCGCTCGATTCAGGCGTTGGAATTTCCAACATTATGTAAATCTGAAACTATTGTAATATGAATCTTATTGCTGATATAATTACGGTTCAAATTAGTAGCAGTATTGTCTAGCTGAGTCATATTAAATACGTTTCGAACCCTAGTTTTCTCGGTAATTAATTTTAGAAATGATTATATCTTTATACTTACTATTGTTGTATCACACGTGATAAAAGAAATATAATCGCGTGATTTTCTTGAGGAAAAGCATCCTGAAGTAATATGCAAGCTCTTAAAATAGCTTTTTTGTTATCATAATCATAATTCTTGATAACAATAACAACAAGATACGATAGATCAGTTGCTACGTGATATCCACGAATCCGCATTGGCTTTCGTGGTGGATTATTAGCCCCTCCTTTTCACAGAGCCTGTGTGTCCCAGCAGTGGGAACATTATAGTATATTCATGCTTACGTTATGTAGATCTTTATATACAATATGTATATAAATGAGCTTGATTAGATACAATGAACTGGTCTAGCAGTAAATGAGGAAGTAAAACAACTCTTGCGCAAGGTTCCATTGTTTTAAGTGGGTATTGTTGTTATTATCTATTATCTTGGAGCATATCGGTAGGTAAGATTCGTAATGTAGGCAGAAAAGTAGGAAAAAACGTAGCTTTTTGAATATATTGTTTTAAAATAAAATCACGTTTGTAGGCGATTTCAATGAATATAGTGTCGCTACCGCTGTGTGAAACAAGAATTTGGTCGCGAATACGCATTAAGTGTGTATTTTGAATACAGTTTAGGTACTTTAATTTTCCGGTAAACTTTTCTCTGAAGATCTCGGTTCTCAGAAATCTTTGCAATGATTGGTAGGCACGTCTTCAACCACGATATTAGTCATCACCTCTTAGCAAACGAATAGACGATTATTTGCATAATTATATAGAGCGTTAAAAATAGTTTTACTCATCTCCAAAATATTTTAAATACTTAAAATAATAAAGCCAAAGAGGTCAGTGCTGGGTACAATTAAAAAAAATGCGTTTGACAGAAGGCAAGAGTAGACCAGGTACTTATTTCATCTTAAGGAGCTGTCAGCAAACTGCGACAAGGCCAAATACCTGCGGGATTACGGGAATGCTTGAAGAGGTTAGAGCGGCCCTGGATCATAAAAGGCAGCTGAAGGAAAAGGACGGGTTTTTAGTCAGTCAAGTCTGAAAGTCCCTTTCGTTCCACTCAGAGTGCCTCCTGCTTTTTTTTAAGTCTGTTAAAAAAAGGTAATTCACATCACGCTAATAACGTTTGGAGCCGAACAAAAGGAGAACAAATTCAAGTATAGTCATTTACAACGCAGGACACAATACTTGCTAAGATTACAGCGATTTAAATGCACCTAAAAATATATCAACATTGAAAAACAATTGCCGATCTCCGATTCTGAATTTCAAATTCACACTTCTAAAAAGTCTATTTAAGCTATTGGTCAAATAAGTTGGTACAATTTTCCAAGAAAGGCTGGCGTCTAGACAGATCATTGAGTCGAATCACGGCCTCTGAATCATCAGAGTTGCGAAAGTGCCAGGAGGAAAATGAAAGAAGGCAACGATTGTTACCGAACGAATGTTTTGGCAAAGTGTTGAGAAACTGATTCTGAGTCAAGTGAGATAATTGCTTATTTTTTGTGTTATTTTTGCATCATGTTTTTAGCAGTTTTTATGAAGAAATTGGAGTTTCTTAGTTATTATGTGATCATGTTAAACGGAGCGTGGCTTTTTACATTGGTCGTTTTGATTTAGGAATTTAATTTAAAGAGGCTTTAAATATTGGATGCAAAGTAATTATAAAAAAAAGAAAAAGACCCAAACATTTTAATTTGTCATGGGTCCAAGAAGGCACTTTAAAACGTAGTTCATTTCCATGGAGATGAATCGGCAAGGAACTCCATGGTTAACCACTATTTTGGTCAAACTCTTTAAGGATTACTTTGTATTGCTTTGTTTGTATTATTAAAATGGGTACCGCAGCAACCGTTGGTTGTCAATATACTTGTCAATGGAGGCCATTATATATTATGAGTAGTTTAGTCAGAATTGACATTTGTTAATACATCTCACAATTAATTGACACGTCACGTCAGTCAGTACACGTAACATTTACAATAATTATTGCAGTACACATTGCAAATATTTAATAATCCATATTATTGTGTGTTTACAAGAAAAATGTGTCTTTTCTGACAACTTAATTGTTCCATGACAAAGACAATTCATTTATTTATTGTATTTATTACATTACACATTTTTATATGACTTTTATGAGATGATTTTTTTTAATAAATAATCTTTTTTTCTCGTTCTTTTCGTAGTTTTACATACAATACTATTGTGTTTGCTATGTAAGTTATCAATTTTCTACACTTAAGTGTGATATGCCTGTGTCGTAGGACAGCCATTTTGGCTCTATTAGCACTTTTCTTTATTCGGGACATTTGCGTGATAATTTTCAGCTCACGGAAAATTACTATACAAGACACGCCATTTATGAAAGAAAATTTTTACAGAACAATTTTTGATAATTTTGAACTACTTTTTGAACCTTATGTGTGTGTGGTAATGTTCTTTTCTTATTAAAAGTATGAGCTCAATGTTTTATTTTCACCATTGTTTCACAACTGTTTAACTTCAAGTGTAAGAAAGAGACGAGAATAATAATTATGGTTCTCGGCTTTAGACTTTTCATTGCGTTTTCCGAATTTGAAAAAAATATGAATGGTTAAACCTTACCACAAAAAGACAAACATCTGTTTAACGCTTGTCTTAAAAAAAGTGTAACTGCAAAACGACCCTTATATCAAGGAGAAAAGTCGAGTGTTCAACAGGTGTTTATTTTTTTTTTGTGGTAAGACGGTTGGTTTTTAAATTGGAAATGATTTGGAAAATAAAACACAGGCGGCATGACAACAAAAAATTGATCATATTATAATTATTACATTAGTACCATTGTTCTTAAGCATCCAAGATCTCAATAAAAAGGTATCAATTACTTTCATAAATAATGTATGAACAATTACAACACTAATAATTATATACGTATTTCTATGCACATAATGTCAACACAGCACGTTAGTTGCACATGCTTAGTTGCTCATGCTCACCTATTTGCTTTGCAAAGAAAGAAACGTGACCATTATAAATATATGGTAACTCTAGGTATTATTAACAATTTATTTGTGAAACCAAAATCAAGCACAAAAACCAATAAATGTCTCGCTCCTGAACAAAACAAAGGGAATCGTGCACAAATCAAATTTATCGCTACGAATAATCGAGTGGGCGGCGAGTACCGATTTTATGTATCGAATGCGCCCGCGCAGCCCAATCGCGGCGGTGAAAGGGAAACTCGTTTGCGTCACAGGCTGTATAGTGTTACGTTTGTATGCGATACGACCTTGTTATACATGTAATTATTACGCATAATTGTGGCTACTGTTCGCAAGTTTAAGCGAAGTAGTTAATGGTTTTCAAACAAAGCTCTTAAAGTAAATTGATTCGAGTTTTAATGTTAAGTATTCAAGTCTTTAATGATTGTGGTTTTGAGGACATATAAAGGTTAACTTGAACCACATAAGTTGCGCACTTAATTTTAGAAGGCACCTTTTAAAGCTTACAGCTACAACTAACGCCATCTCTTAGTTTTTCTCGGAACTTTTATGAAGCTTTATTGAATCAAGCATGATATTTGGTTGACCTTTTGATAACATCTTTTACTATGATGATTAATTTTTATTTTGTCCATGACGAATTGTTACTGTTATTTGAATAATTTTTTGGTTGACTCAACTTTTAAAAATTGATGTCTATCAATATTATTAAGACAAAGGACTTCGATTAGTTTTGCGCACGTGTTCTACAATTCGGTATGAGTACCTTTACCGCCATTTTGAATTCAAAATTGTTTTTAGGTTGCATAATTCAGCCATTGTCTGTAAAAATTTGCATGTCTTATCACTTGAAGATTCATGTAGGTATTGATCATAAAGTTTCTTAAAAAGATTTTTAGTGTTTTTGCCAAAACCAGTTCAGTTGGTTATTAGTAAACATCGAAAATTGAATTTTGTCCAAATTATAATAAGCCAAAAGAATTTTGAGGAAAAGAAATAAAATAAACATGGAAACTTCATTTTTGTTTAGGTACAGAAAAACCCATTTACAAAAAAAAAAAAAAACAAATGTCAATCCTTTTGTTGTTTCTCTCAAAAGCCTAACAAACATAATACGACCTAGCAACAGACAAACATATGCAATAATCGTAAGATAAAATCCGCCATTTTGTAAGCGTCAGGGAAAACCTGAGACCTTGAAAACCGGTTCCTCTCACCGCGCCGCACGACACCGTACAAACATTTAGTAGCTAGTAGTATATATTTTGACGATTATATATTTCAGTATATATTTACTTGTGCAGGTATATTTTAGCTGTAATCTCGTTTTCGTTAAGGGTAAACCGCATTCCAAGAATTGGTTTAGGGAAATGCTGTTAATGAAAGTTGTTTTATTACGTTTACCGTAATTGTTACTTAATTATCACAATTACAATAACTGCTGACTTGATTTTTATACTAAAGGAAAGGTTGTTTGGTTTTTACCTCACTTAAATAAAAAAGTATTCACCTTTTTGCAGATTACCTAAGTACATAATTTCACGATGTATTTTTTTTGTTATTCTCTTAGTCATCACCACGGAATCCCCTTCCTTATCGTACCATCTCTAAATTAAAGCATTGTAAACCTTATAATGTTATAATTAACTATATTAATTATGCTGTGGATTTAATTCCTTAAGAATTTTCTACCAGTCTACGGAGTTCGGCAGGAGTAGAAAAGTCACGTCGAATATTTTTTTAAATTTATTGATAGCTTGACGATGAAGCACATGCCCTTAAAGTAACCGGCTCACTTTTGAACGAAGAAATGAAAAGTCTAAGCTGATTTTTTGGTGATTAATATAATTATCAAAAACTGTTTTTTATAACACTAGCAGCGTACCCCGGCTCAGATTTCCCATCTTCCCTGTAGATTTTCCGAAGACTTCCTTACATATAAAACTTGACACTATTATCCGTTTAGGTGTAGCCATTTAGAAGTTATGCACGAACAGACGGACTGAGGCGACTTTGTTTCATATGGAGGATGTCAAACATTCACTTTTGCAGTACACATTCTAAATATAGCTGCATTTTATGAAAATAAAAGTCGTTTCAATTAAATTTTAAGAGCAGTAATAAGTGTACTCTTGAATGTTTACACTTTTCTGAGCTAAGTGAGGTTATGTAAGTCACTGATTAGTATGTTTAAACTTCGCTAGCTTTCAGTTAGTGCTTATGACTTAACTAAAATATTGGTTTAAATACTTTGCTCGTTGTTTGGTATAATGACATAAGTCAGAAAATAAAATGGTTGCCTGAAAATTATGTTCCTTTCCTGTTGTATTTTTTGCGCGGAAAAATTTTCTCGAAAGATGAAAGGCTGGCTCTAAAAGAGGTATTTTTTACTCTCAATCATTTATTTTTAATCAATATTAGAAACTGGTTTACTAATGTGTTTAAATGTATTTGACAATAATTAATTAGAAATATACAAGTGTTACTAATTAAATATTTACAAAAGATAGGTACTAAACTAAAACTGCTAGGTATTTCATTAATTAATTAAATATTAACTTTGGATTATTTCATGCTTGATTTAATCCAGAGAAAAAAGACCAGTATTGTAAACAGTGATTATTATAATAATATTTCTATTATAATATACTCAGAAACCAATTTACCTACTTCTACGGCTACAAATAATTTAATAAATCATTTATTTTACTCATTTATATGTATAAAGGGCAAAGGTTAAGTTATGTTTAAAAAATATTTTGGTATATATCTAAATAATTTTATGAATATTTTTGTTCACAAATTCAAACAATGATTTATCGTCTTATTGATTTAAACTCGAGTCATGATAACCGACCTTTTGTCACATGCTTTGATAACGATAAACAGTATTGTATAAAGTTACTGATAAACGCACAAAGGGTGTGTACGTGATCTCTTGCAGTTATCATATCATAGGGCCTTCACAGGTGGATTTTAACTTTTTGTTCTAAGGCATAAAGCTGAAAATCTATCAAAGATTACAAAGCATTATCGTTCATTCGTGTTGTAGTCTTTAACATATTTTCAACTTTATTTTCTAAGGAATAAGGTTGAGAATTTATTGAAGACTACAGAGCGTTATCGTTTACTTGTCTAGGGGGCTGAGAAAAATATCTGTGCCAAATAGATTACGCTATCGGTACGTTGAAATCACACCTAATTTTATCAACAGTGTTTTTACTATTTTAGGTGTACTTATAACATTCTCTCTCTTGTCTAGTGTTACGTAAACATTTATAATTATGCTATTTTGCGCTTTTACACCACGTTAGTAAGTTTGCAGCGACTCTCAGCGATAAGACTTTTCTATTTAAAAACTTGTCCCACGAGATTTTAAAACGAATCTCAACCTGAAGATATTGTCAAAAGTTGCAGCTACTACCAAAGGAATGTCACCCTAATCCAATCTATTCTAATTATTATCCTAAATGCAAAAATGTTTTGGATGGATTTAAGACAACAAACAATGACACACGCGTTAGCATAATTTTTCATAATTTTATCACAAAAATTCGGGCGAAGCCAATGGTAAAATTAACTTTCCTTATACTATTCTGATCATCTATCCCTAGGAAATATCAAAAGGTATGATCATCGGTCGACAGACGCAGATTTTGAGACGTCTAAATGTAAACACGTGTCACGGAAATTTTACATCTTTATGTCTTAAAAAAGAAGATTTTCCACGCATTATAATAATGGGTTAACAATCAGTGTAATGTATATTTTACGTGCTCTCTGTAACGTACGCTGTTCTCCTATTAACAAAAATATCAATTAGGGTTTTCTGTGCGTCTCATTTAATTAACGTCACTAATGAATATCGTTTAAACGTTCACGCCATTGCGTTTCCCAATTATGTCACGATCAAGGATTTTAAGATGGAGTGGGAAGCGGTCGCCTCCTTCTGCGAAGCAGTCATGCTCGCGAAGGAGGAGGCGGGCCGCTTGAAAGAGAGGACAGCGTCCTCCCTCCACCCTAGCCGCAGTGGTAGACACCTACGGCGCCGGACGTCGGCAGACGATCTCCGGCACTCGGGCATGCGTAGACCATGGACTATGCCCGGGTCTAAGGCGCTTTGTGTTCTACGCTCCTCAAAGAGCTGTCAGAAATATAACAGGGTCCCCCTTATTAGAGGACTAATGCCTGCCGGGGCGGGGTCGCGGGACTATTTTATCAGGTTACCGTGGCCCACGAACACAAAGCGCTATGGAAGGACAAGGTGTATTTTAGTCAGTACAAGTCTGACAGAGTCATCTCGCCATGGATGGAAAGATTTCATGATTTTACCACTAAAAAAAAGGTACCCACCTCTATTTTCCACGATAGAGAGGGGAATACTCCACCAGTATCCGTCTTAACAAGTACATTCTACCCACAGTAACTGTGGTTACTAATGAACTCACGACAGATTCCTCTAATCCAAGAGCCAAGCGGATCCTGCCTCAGGCCGGGAAAACACTACGATGTCAAGGTGAACAACAGGATATAAATAAATACTCTTCAAACGACAATAAATAGTACGGAATTTACTACAATGGATATAAAATATAATGATATTTAACTGTATGGCAATTATTTGTAGGCTGTACTGTGTGAATTCATCAACATAAATTAGATCTTTTAACTGTCTTAGGATTTGTCGTAGGTAACATAGTTTTAATTATTATTATGCCCGTAGGAAATGTCTTAACAAGATACTGTTTGATTATAGACGGTTGGTTTAACGCCGAAGTCTGAACTTGCAATTAAGCAGGCATTACAGTATCGCTTAATTTAAATAAAAGTGGTACAAATAATAAAGTTTAATTTGCACCATCTTACGAGTATTACAATTTAGACTGCCCGCGACTGCACTGGCCTCCCTTCCTCCTATAAAGCTTTCAGTTGTCTCGTTTACTGAAAAAACTTAAAAATAAATAACCACAAAAAGGGTTAAAAACCTTTCTTTCGGAACTTTTCTTTCGGAAGTCGGTGACTTTTTTTTTATTGCCTTTTTTGCACTAAAATTGTATTATTCATTAATTGTATTATTGTGCAAAAGAGGACTCTACCTTAAAAGGGCACATAAAATGTTGCTTTCCATAGAAATGAGAGAACGAGACGCAATGTGACATGAGATGAATTCCAACCTAAGCCTTAAATATCAAATACAGTACCTTAAGTAGCTAAAGTCAATGTTTAATATTGCTTAACAGTAACTTAACTGTCCAGTAATATGCCCATAGTAGTACATTTCCTACCGTGTTTGGCTTTATATTTGTTTATAAATAAACAACAATTAAGTCCATACAAATTAGGTATATTTGTTAGATAGTTTTCTCACAGAAACCTGTACCTTAACTGTGTTAGTAAACTGTCTAAAGTGCCGTGCAGTTAAAGCCAAATTAAGTCGTGGTTTAGCAGTTTCTGAGAAAAAAATAAAAATGGATTTTTGATTGTCTGATATTAATTTGGCCAATACAAGCCAAAAGATGAGTATCGTAGATATAAAACTAATAAAATTCGTCACGGTAATTAATATTCAATTTATTTAATTACAAAAGTACGCCGACTTGTTTTATATTTTTTATGAGAGATATACGTAATAATACATACATAAAATATAGGTTAACGAATTTTTATTTATTTTTGTTTTAATAATAATTAAACACTAACGCATTACGAATAATAACCATAGTCACTAAAAGTATGACAAATACTCAGCATTTTTTTTAAACAGGTAAATTATCTATTTTTAAAAAACAAACTCCTTTATTATTCAACTAGGATACGGATGAAGATTAACGAAATATTATTTATGTAACAGTAATTATCGCAAAACTAAAAATATATCTTCATAATATTTTAACACGCCATAATGTTATCACTGTTACAAAGCGTGATTAAAAAATCCCAATCAGATAAAAATCACAAACATTTTGATGATTTAATAAATTATCAGATACTGAAAAATAAATTTCATTAAAAATGGCGCCCGAATTGTGAAAAACTTGCACTATCTTATCTTAAAGGCGAACTTTGCTCCTTGTGATAAAATGCCGCGATAAAACAATATTATTTATCGAAGTGTTGAATGATAAATTGTCAAAAAGAATAACGTCTTTCGTCGGAGACAGCCGCGTGGGGTGCAGCTGTAAAAATAAATTATAAAAACTAATGAAATGTAATCGTTTAAATAAATTTCATAATTTATTTTTTCGATAAAAAATATTTGTTGCTATAAATACTTCGGTTGCTCCAATAAATAGTCAACAGTGATTTCTGTTAATATTTAACTGACATTTTTTAACAGTAAAAGTTATTTTTTTGTTGGCTTTTAAAATTATAATTTATTTTTCGATAAAAATAAATTTTGCTAAAAATAATTCGGGTGCTCGAATAGACAGTAAACAGTGATTTTCTGTTAATATTAATTTATTTGATATTTTTAAAGTACTTTAAGTTTTATTTGTTAACGGACTTATAAGTATTAAGAAAGATGGTGCCTGTTCGGGATTATTATTGGCGAAACTATGGAGGGTCTTACTTTGTGGCTGAGGATTATCAGGTAATTTTTACCATTTTTATTCGAAAAATATTAGTTTTTTAGAAATAAGATTTTCACATTTTTTTCTTATCTCCTTAAGAATTTAGTTGAAACAATATGCGAACAATTATTCAATTATTTCATTGAAATTATTTCACATGATTTGTCACCTTTGTTTAATATATCAAGCTTTCATTTAACATTGACATTTTATAAAAATGATGACGCACAATGTTGACTGTATGGTACGATTGTCAATAACGCAATTTAGGCTTTTCCCTCTATTTTAGTCATTGCAGAGTATGCAGTATTTTAATGGCTATTAAGTCATGAAGCGTAGAGACCACTACAGTGCCTTTATACAAATTAACTAACGAAATGCAAAAGTAACTTAAGTATTATGATAGCTTTCTTAACTGTATTTTAAAATTAGTTCAAATTTTCTAAAACAAAATATTTTTCTTTAAGTCTTATCTATTTATTTTCCTTTTTAAATTCAACTTTCTGTGCAACTGTTCTGCTAAGTATGCATTCTGATGGACGCGGGACCCATGAATTATCGTGACCCCAGAACGTAAGGGGCTATTGAAGGACACCTTGGATTTTAGTCAGTACGAGTGTAACAGTCCCTCTTGCTCTGCCCTGGGTGGGAGGACGCATTTGAGGACTTTACCACGATTAAAAAAGTATGCCTTCGGATATCCCAGTGGGTATAAACCATTAATCAACAGTATATTCCAAAGTACTTCAACTACTTCGAACTGCTGACTTTATCCATATAAGTTTATGCACTCAACATTTTTTAGCGTGGGTGCTTTATGAATGGGTTTTCGCGGTGACATAAAACATAACAATGACTTAAGAAGCCGGCAAACCCACTTACATAACGATTGGTTATTTATAGATGCGCGAATCATATTGATATTGTTATTATTTTCGCGTTTTATTTGGCAAAGTAACATAGCTTCTAGAACGGTACAGTTGTTTAATTGTGATAATTATAGTTTTCTAGAAAAAAAAAGGTAAATCATAATTTAATTATCATTCATCTGCCTTTGTCCCAATTTATTTTGGATCGGTAAGGATAAAGATCAATGAATCTCTTAATTATTCTAAGGCTGACTAAGCCAGTCTCTTTCTTCTCTCCTTCTCTATTCCTCTTCATCTAGCAGTCACCTCCTTTCCTGACAGAGGATTAACGCAGAAGTTTTCATTCACTAGTAATAATATACTATCACACAACGCCATCTAGTTCCAAGCTAAGCAGAGCTTGTGTTATGGGTACTAGACAACTGATAAACAAACTATACATAGAACACATAATTATAATTAGTAAATTCTCTTACTAATGCGCACTAACTGAGGACACCAGATATTTTAATGCATTGTTTACCCGCCCACAGTCGTCCAGAATAATAATAGAAAGAAAATGAAAAATTTTCTTTTGTCACCATTTTGCACAAAAGAAAGTGCATCCCGTTGATGTCTTTCGTACTACGTTTCCTGTTTTCAGTAAAGAACAAAATAATTTGTTTATACGATACTGGTTAATTATTATCAAGGAAAACGATCTAACTAAATTAATTTGGATCGTGCTCCCAAAATGTATATTGTTATATTCTCACGTTTAGGAACTGACGTATGGCCATGTGTGTTTGTGTGTGTATGTACAACACAACATACGTTCTTTGTGTTGTACTATTATTACTGAATGAATGAACTGCGGAAGGCGGCAGATTAGTGACGTCATCATATGCACGACTCACGACTATTTCACTTGTAGCAATGAGGGTTAACCCTAACTTTTATGTAATAGAGTAATAATTATACAGATTATCATAACTGTCAAGGTGTTCAAGATATAGTTGAATTGTGTACCTATGTTAATGTAGGTATTTAATGTTAACAGCAAAAGCTTCTTTTGCCTGATGATTGATCACCATGCTTTCTCTAGGTGAATGATTGTTGTTTCATTAACGACAATCATTCTCATATAAACAATTTGAATAGCCAGCATGTAACTTTTAGTCTCAAATAAAATGCGCAATATGAATGTTACCAAAAATATACTATCAACGCTAACGTCCTAACGATAACATTGACTAAAATAACATTTTTTGGGTCACAACCAACAAAGATAATAATGTTAACACGTTCCAATATTATTAAATAAAGCAATTTCTTGCATAAACACGTCAGCAAGCATTTGTTTACGGAAAATATTACAACATTTAAATTAAAACAGGTTCAGGATATTAAACTAAATTAAAGCACAATGGAAACTAACCAAATGCAAATCACTTTTTAATTTCGTCTTTCATTTCAATTTTCATATTAGCGTCATAGAAAAGTAATTAAGTGCCTTATGACGTTAGACGAAGTCGTTCGCTGTGAGAAGTGTTAGTTATATTAGTTTAGTGGCAGCGTACTTCCCGTAGTGACGTAGTCGCTCATTGAGGCAAAGGCTTCGTGCGCGGGCGCAGAGCTCAGTGGCTGTGTGATCTATCCGCCGTACACACGCACTCATGTTGCCAAAAAAGCCGGGAAATATTATCAAGTGACATTAGTAAACATTTGGATTTGGAATCTTTTATACCGTTGGGAAAACTGTGGCTGTCAAGTATATATTTTTTGAAGTTAATGTCATCGGGCAGTCTTCACCGGCCGGCATTATAACCTGTACACTATGGATGCTGTGCAAGTTCAACCCTGTTTGGATATTTGACTGTGTGAGTGCCTTTGTTCTTCAGTGAGTGGGGGTGTGAGAAGCAAGTGAGTGAGGCATTTCAGTTACCAACCACGTGGATACCGAAATACATTACATAAGTACTTATGTGTGTTAAACTTACCGGTTGTTGTTGTTATTGTTTACACATACCTACTTATTTCGTGCATGTATCTTCGTATAAGTATATAAGTAGGATACGTTCTTTAATCACTTTGTACCGGCATTTCGAGGTTATTTTCTAACGACATCAAATCAAAGAGCAGTGTCAAGGAACTAAAAGCCGGTTGTATACATACCTCTCTACGTATAAGTATATAATCAACTTCATGCCATTATTATGTATAGTACATACTCAAGTATATATACAGTTGTCTTAGAATTCGTTTTAAAACAGGTTACTATAGGTCGTAAATCTTAGTTTATTAAGGTTTATTGGTAATTTACGTTTAGTGTTCAACAGGGTTTTATTGTCAATTAGAATGATGACATGGTTAATGATTAAGCCTTTTGAATGTTTAACTGCAGTATATTAAACCAAGATTTGTAGTCGTAAAGACTTTGCTAAAGCCATGACCTGACGACTAAAAAATAAGTAGAAACATTTCTTTACAAATTTACAATCTTCCTAAACATCGCCATGTTTACGAAGATAGACATGTTTCTACATTCTCACATTTGTCTATCGTTGACAAAAGTTCGTTTCTACGATGCCATGCTACACAGGTGCGGCTAAATAAACAATTCGAATCTAAGTTTTCATATCCTATTCAAGCCAATAAAAATCGTTAGACAACAATAAATTTAACACTTTGACATCCGTTTAATTGACGAAAACGTTTGGGAAATACCGGCTCGATTTTGTCTAGTTCTTAAAAAAATGAAACACTGGATAATTATACTAGACTGACACGTTTTGTGTTCTACAAAGAATTAAAAAAACAAGTCTTTGATTCCGTATACGGTTCTGCATTGGCATTTATGCTAATTTTTGTAACGTTTACTGTTGTTTACCGAGTCTGTAACGTTCTAGTTATACTATGTAATCTACTTAATTCATAGGCAAGTCAATTAAGAACGGACGAAAGTTTGCTGCACTTACTATTAGGACTCTATCAAATTTTCACACAGTTCCTTTAGTTTGCCTTTGCATTCCAGGACCGCGGTCCTTTAAGACAGTCCTGCGACCTACTACGGGCCTTTGAGTTATCGTTTGAGGATAACAGACGTGAGGGTCAAAATCATTCGATAGCACAACGTAGCATTCAAAATGAAAGGTTACGACGTATCCGCGTAGAGGGTGCTACGAATTACGTAGCACGTCTTGTAGGCTACAGAAGACGAGTTGCTTGAACTCGCGGTAATCTAAGGTCATATTTTGACCTTTTGTTGGTATACAATAAAGATTAGAATAGTTTTAAATTGAATTGAAATATTTAGAATTTGTTAAGTTTGCTACGAAACTCGTCAATCACAACGGTGCATGTTATGATAACGAATAAAATGAGCCTTATTGCTTCTATCCTACAGTCTCATTTTAAAATGATCAAGTCTCAATATTGAAGTAAATCTTCAACTAACTAACAAACACTTCATTCATGAGATATAAAATACCACATTATACATTTACTACTTAGTTCTATCATAAGGTCCTTAGATTTTCTCACTTGTCATTACTACTAAGATTTATACTCTTTTTTGATAACACAATAAACATAAAAAGTGGTGTCACCTTAAGATGGGGGAGCCCCACGACCCATAAATCAAAGTAATGGGCAATTTAACTTAATCTCATACAGACATCTAAACACGAGTAACACAATTGTACAAACAGTCTGTTGTGAATAAATCCTTTTTTTGTAGTCTCACTTTTCTGGGTTCTATATTTGGCTAGATTTTGATAATATTTTTAAAATCCTTTTTTGGGACTGTGAGAAAATAAAGTTGATATGAGTTAAAATTATAAATATTTATTCGTCTGTAAATTAGTTTTCAGAAGAAGTAGCTGATACTTCAAAACTTTTTTAGTATACAATAAGTCTAATAGCATAAATATAAATACTAGTCATGTCTATGTCATTACAATGCTTATGTCATTTTTGACCTTTCATCAGGCATTTATAGGAGCTGATTGTAAATGCCACTGAGCATAATTTTACTAAAAATCATAAAGTTGTCATCCAATAGTTAAAACTACTCGTAAAATCTTGCAATTAAAAACCTAACTGTACGTTAATAACTTTTCTAATACTTACATTAAGGTTCAAAATTCTATCTATTTTCAATCAGTGGAATGTTTCAAACAAATATGTTTCAGTGTTTATAAATACAAAGATTTATAGGCACTTACAGCTTAGTTTCCATTAAAAACCTAAATAACAAGGTGGAAAAGATTCACGTTTTTGCTGAACATCTGTTTTCGTGTAGTTCTCATAGCAACGCTTTTAATGAATTACGTGTAGTATAATTTTAGTTTCATTCAAGACATTCTGAATGGTATGTACAGTAGACTGCAGGTCTGTTGTACTGGTTTACTTTTAATCGGGCCTGAAGTTGTATAGAGTTTCAATAAACTAGGAAGCCAATTAATACTGGTTTTGACACCACTGATGTGTAGGCTTTTGCAGACTATCAACCCGCCCTGGTTTTACTTACGTGCAATCACATTCAGAAATAATGTTATTTTTGCTAATGTAAGAATTTAGAATTTAGTAGTCCCAGAGATAACCTCATACAAAAAAAAAACGAACAAACTTTATAATTTTAGTGTTAATAATGATGTAAACAGTTGAAGAATGCCGTGCAAAAGATAATTTAATCAATTAGGCTCTTAGTTTTTTAGTTACACATCTGTGGACATACTCGTAGCTGTCAGAAAACAATAGAATAATATTGAGTCTTCTAAACACGCTGTGACCCACTAAGATTACATGGGGCTTTAAAACATATCTTGAACTGATTTAGACCTATTGAAACAGCCCTTTTTACTTGGTTAGACTGTAATCTAACTTTGCCAGATTAAAATGACCATAAAAACGAATATCTAACATATTGCCAATTCATTTTAGAGTCTATCACAGGAATAAATTATTCAAAATTACTTAGACTACCAAAAAGTCACGTTGGTCGCATGAAAAAAGTGATATATCAGTATCTTATTCCATTTAACCATTATAAAGATTTATTGATAGTTACTATAACTATAATCTTTTTTTAACTGTGTGACCTAAAAACCATTTAAAATTGTAACAATTCGTATGCATTACAGAAGCATTTTTTACTACCAAAAACGGTTGAGCGAACTTTTGTGGAAAACCCAAGGTCTGAAGTGTAGCATGCTCTCAAACGGTCACGCTCATTCTCGACGCTGATTGGTCGACAATGCCATGACGTCAATGCGCATTGTCAGCCATTTTTTTTTAAATCGGAACACATACTTCCTACAGATTTGGCGATAGGTCGCTTTGCTATTGCTATTATTTTTTGAACCGGTTTATAAGTAACTTATTTATTATCTGTTTACTTATATAAATACAAATTGTTTTAATAATAGAACTGTAATTAGGGTAAGAGCGTCATGTATAATCTTTTTGAAATTCAAAAGAGAATAGTCTAAATTCGTGCGGAGGTCAAAATAACTGATCTTATTATTTATCTTTTTGTTCTGTGCTATACCTACATAGTTGCGCTTTATAATGGCGGTCATTGGCTTCAGTGCTAAGACTCTGCACTGTATCACCATAGCAACAATTTTGCTATTGTTCAACTGAGTTTAAGAAAAAATAATCGTCACGTGTTGTAAAGCTCCGAGTAAATTCAGAGATTTATCTATAGTCGTGAAGACAGGATAAATAATCATGTTCTTGAATTGCAAATAAGTATATAATATTATGTACTTTATCTAGGTTAGTTCATTCAAGGGTACTCAACATAATATAATATCTAAGAACTAGCAATCACTATATTCCAGGCGTGCACAGAATTGAATAATAGCACTAATTAATATTACCCAATAATACCCAGCCGTTTTCGAGATTCGCTTGAATATACATAAATGTAAGGGTTGGGTATTTATTGTAGTATAACTAGTCATAATGTAATTCTAAAAGTCTTGAACAAGAAATACTTTTATGGCGGTTATGACAAACGGTTCACCATAAAATTTAAAAACTGTAAAATCCCATATCCGTCGGAACGTTTCTGAGAAAAATCTAGAAATAAATTATGATCTATATCAATACTTCCTACTTCGGAAGTCCGGACACATGATCGGAATATCGGACATTACCTTTGACGCATGGAGGTGACTTGCGGTTAGGCATTTTATGCGGCGTTTTATATTTAGATGAACTTGTTAGTCTCTGACAAGATAAAATTGAAGGGTAAAGACTAATTTATTACGTATTTTTGGTTTTGCAAAAAGATGAGATTTGTTTTAAATTTATTTTAGAAATTGTAATCAAGTGAAAGACACTTTCAAGAAAAAAAAATGAATTTATTTAAATGTAAAGTCCAATTCCTTTTATCTAACTATTGACGTATACAAATTATTTAGAATTGAATAAAACTTGTTGACAATTCCGGATTAATTTAAACTACCTTTCACAAATTAATACTTCATGCTTTTAAGTGCATTATATTCTAAAGAACAAAAAAATGTATGTAATTAACTGCCTGCCTATTTACATATTTTTCTTATTAACAGGTCTCAGACAGTAATTATAATGATGATATAAAAAATAAAACTAGATTACTTAATAGTTTTTTTTTTCATTTGTAAAAGACTAAGTTATACTTAGTGTACGTGATTTCTTTATTTATTTCTTAGTACTTATCAGTTTCTTTGACGTTATTGATATGTTATCGTGATTTATATTAAATAGCATTAAATACATAAAGTGTATGTAAAAGTATTTACCTAGAGTTAAAGTAGTTTTAGAGTAAATAATAAATGTATAATAAAAAGTAAATTTTGTTTAAAAGGTTTTTAAATTGCAAATATCTTATCCGAAATAGCAACTCTCCAATTTTTGTGGAATATTCTGATTCTTGAACATAATTTCAGCAAATTGTCGGCAAAAAAAAATCTATTAAACAAAAGTGTACTCTTGATACCTAAATTCCAAATCAAACAACTTTTGCGCCATTACAAAGTTCATAATTTTGATCTGCGTAATTAATGCAAAAATTATAAACAAACAAACGGCCAAATTTTGAAAAGGTCACATATCTTTATACACGTCATACCAAAAATATTTGCTGTAAAGAATTTGACATAATTATTGTAATGAGATGTCTCGATTAAAATTGAATTGCCAGACACTTCCGCGAGCTAAGTATTGTCTGGGGCATTAGTTATGCGTGACCACAAGCAATGCAAATTGAGAGATTATAAGATTAAATATACATATCCTTCTTTTGCTACAGATTCGGAATTTGTCGCCATTAATTCCGAAAAATAAAGAAATTTTGACGATCAACGTCAATATTTCTTTAATGCCTTCTACAACTGTCACACAGTATCAATATAATTTAATTAATGCTATTAATCAATCAGTTCAATGACAGATAGAGTTTTTCCTAAAATGGTAATTAATGGGAAAATATATTAAATATATTTTAACTCAGGCTTTGCCGCCACTTGTTAAATACCAAAACAATTAAAAATAATAATTCCTAATCACTTGTTAGCGTTGATAGTGACATCATCATAATGTAATAAAATCATAGCTAAGACGTTTAAATCATAAAATATAAGAAACTAAAATTCAATACATTTTATGACAGTATCACGAATTGTAATCGTAATATTTTTTCTGTTAGTTGGTACTAAGAATTTACCTGTTCTATTTTTAAACTTAAACTGTCAGATTAATAAAACAGGCATGTATTTACGATTATACATATTGCTATACCTCGATAAATTGGCACTGAGCCAATTTATGAGGGCAAAATGTTCCTTTTGCAATATGTCCACAAGTAGCAAAATGTCCCTTTCGAGAATACCCCTTTCGCAAAATTTTCCTTTCGCAAAATGTCCCTTTCGCAGAATGTTGTACCTGATTGAAATGATAGATATCACTTAGCTTCACAATATGGGTACACTTTTGGAAGCACATACGTTCATTACTGGGATATCCAATTGACAAAGCCTTTAAATAATGTAACCACTGCGAGGACACAGCTTTTTTTCTATGAAAGAGAGCGTTTAGTAGGAGATACGTTATTAACTTGCTTTTATTTTCTATTCAAAACCTGAAGTGTATGTAATTTTCCTCGACAGTAATTCCGCTACAGTTTCTTCAAACCAAAACAATGTCAAACAATCAAAGTAGTTATCAAGCAATGCAGAAACGTGGGAAATATGTAAATGTATCAGCAATTGTTGAAGTGTAAAAAAAAAGTAGAAAAATAAAGCAATAGGTTGATAATCCAGCCGGACCGGTTCGGTACAAGATATTTTCGCAAAGAAAATGTCTTACAACGCAGTTGTGAGTCAAGTGTGCGGACGATGGGGTTGTCATTGCTTAGAGTGAGTTGATTTTAAACTTTATTACATTTAACAAAAGTCATATAATCGATAGAATACTAAAAAGAAATGTGGAAGAATAATACACGTTCTTTTGACCCCGAATAGAGATTACAAGAGCAAAATGACGTTTATAGTTTACACTTTAAATAAATGGTTTGATTATGCTCGGCAACACAGGTCACTGTTATGATAAAACAAAGATAAAAATTGTCTAAGACCCCGTACAGACGGTCGACTAGACGCTTTTGTTGAGTAACTCAGCACTTCGATTAAAACCAAAAGCCCGTTGAATCATACCTACATCGTTACTAGTATTAAAATCATTTAGGTATCATTAAGTTATTTTTTTTATTACCTACTCATTATTTTTTTTAACTTGAATCACGAGACTTGAAGAATGCTAGGCCGATTATGTTTTTTATTTAATTCAAAATCGTCTTAACATTAAACATGGTAGCATAAGAACGTTATTCCAGCATGCCATCATAGATAATTTTAGTTCCATTTTCGATCACTTCATAACTTGAGTTATTAGCAAACAATCTATTTATATTTGCATATTTTTTTTAAACATCTGTACGATTTCTTGGAATTGAACTTTAACGTGAGATAATAATAACATCTCCATTAAAATACAAAACGTTAACAAATTACTAAATAAATCTTATCCTATTTTCTTATTATCACTTTACTATTCGTTTATTATTATAATTTTTGGACTTAAACCTCTGTAGGTTTAGAGATCTTCGTCACTACTAAATATAGAAGATCGATTACGTAGTGGATACATAAATATACAGCTCGAAATGTGTATGTTTAAGACATCTGGATGTTAATACGTCGGCTAATGACGTCGACGAACAATGACCCATGAGACTCGATAAACCTCTAAATAGTTCCTTGCAAGCTTCCAGGGTTAGACTTGTATTAGATCTTAAGAAATTCAAATGTCTTTAAAATTCCTGTAACTGATAAATAGACGTCTAACAAAAAACAATCAGACACCGTCAAAAGAAAATTAACACGTGCACTCAAAAAACTCGTGTGAAATCCAAGAAATGACTTAAGTCGTGACTGAACAAACAATGCCTTTTTTAACAGAATCAATTGAAACAATCAGTCAGTTTGATCAACAACTAATGTTTGTTCTCTCTTGTTCACAGATGCCACAAACGGTGCCCCGGTCCGGGTGTAGCCCGCCGTCGGCGTCTCAGGGCGAGAGAGCGGTGCCCGCCTCCCCCGCTGATCTACAGCATCTCCTCCGCCTGCTCGGCGCTGCATCTCCCCCAGAATCCATGCTTCACTCCCCACCTCAACCTCACAACAAACCGCCCCCACCCTATCCAGAAGACAACTCAAATAACGTCTTCCTGGAACGACTCTACGACTTCGAGGGTTACCCTACTCCCTCGCCATCATCAGACGAAGGCTCCATCCCAGCAATCGCCCTGCAGCCCTCCTCGCCCTACAGTTCTCTTCAGTACTCGCCACAGGTGTACATCAAAGAAGAACCCAACAGACTGGCGGTTCCCGGCTTTGCGTCTCCCTATCCCCTGTCTCCATCAGGATCGTGCGTATCCTACGGCAGCCACAATCAATACTCGTCACCAGTTCCACATCACGAAGAATACATAGACATAGAGGAGCTCTTAAAAGAAAATCAAATACTACAAGACAGTGTCCAACAGAGCTACCTCACACCTAAACTTGAAGTTGAAGAGCCAAGAGATCACATTCTGCTAAGGTCAGCCTTAGAAGACACATCATTCCAGAAGAGATTAAATCTCAGACCAATTCCGTTGGAGTTGGGAAGTGTGAAAATGGAGGAGAGCAGTGGAGGTGACGATTCTCTAGTCGCGCCTGATATCGACCGTGTGCTCAGTATGGCCATCGAACAG
Source organism: Agrotis segetum (assembly GCA_036375495.1). Lineage (NCBI taxonomy): Eukaryota > Metazoa > Arthropoda > Insecta > Lepidoptera > Noctuidae > Agrotis > Agrotis segetum. The sequence goes on along the minus strand of JAQSVV010000056.1, from coordinate 3,330,862 downwards.
ACCAAGAGAGACGTGGACAACACATGCACAGTACTTGGAATCTCACCGGGTAAGTCTAAATGTTAACACCATTATTTACTTTGATTGAGAGTTGTATTACGTGCGAATAAATTTATGAACAATCATGTATGCTTTACAAAGGTATGTCATGGGAATGTTGTACTAGTACGTCTAACATGATTACTATTAGTATTGTAATTAATAATGACGTCACTAAGATGTCGGCTGAATAAAAAATGTATTTCTACGTACAGAATAATATGTTAGCTACCGCCGAGTAACGCCATTATAAACATAAATGATTTCTTAGAAGCCGCTCGGAATTACGTAAGCTGTTTATGTTGGCCCTAGCGATGATCTCGCCTTCTATTAGTGACGTCCTCGCTACATACACATTGATTGGTTATGCAAAGAAGAACAAGCGAACATGCGTACCTTAGCTCGCATTTTCTTAGAACGCATTTTCTTTCTCAGGGTAGGTGGTTAATTAGTAAGTCATTGATTACAAACAAGGTATAATGAGATTACGGTATCATCTCAGGTTGTATGAAGTCCTCCCCCACTAACGCGTTGCAGGTCGAATGCGCCGAACCTCCTCTGGCCCTCAGACGGCAATTTCTAGCATCCCGTTGTCCAGGTTAATTTGCAGATCCACACATCCCCTTATTGGCAGATTGAAAGAGTTAGATGCCTTGTGCAGAACCTTAAATCACTGGATAATAAGGAAATTCCCTTGCCCTTAAAATCCTATCGTTCACTTCTAAATTTACAAGCCCAATAGTCCAATATCCCAGATTACCCCTGTTCCATTTTCTTATGAAACTCTATATTTCACCCCAAAAATTTCCTTTGACATTGGTATATCCAAAACATCCCCGTTGGCGAATTCGGTCTTCAACGCGTTGGTGGGCGAGCGTTGGAGTGGTTTTGAATTATTTTTTACGGAAAAAGTTAACTGACATGAGACACTGGAGCTGCGGTATACTACCATAGCTCCAATATCATATTACAATTTAAATGCCCTAAAGAGTCTTCTGTATTCACTGGCGAGTGTGTGGCTATATTGGAAGCATTCTCTTTATAGAAGCTCATCATAATATTAAGCACCGTTATTTTTACGGATTCCCTAAGCTGCTTGCAAGCCTTAGCCCAAAACTCTTTAAAAGTAAACTGCACAGTTCCCTCATTTTAAAAATCAAAATTCTTTATTGTCATGCACCAAAAGTCAAAAGAAAAGCTTTTGGATTCCTAGCCACTGTGGCATCAGGGGCAACGAGTGCGCGGATATTTTGGCCAAAAATGCCTGCTCATCTGTAACGTCGTGACCTCACTCACAATACACCAGGGTTACGACCTTTTGTCCCTTCCCAAACTGAATCTACAGCGCTCCTGGCAGAAGGAGTGGGACTTGTCTAGCAAGAAGAAAGGTGGTTTTTCTACGCAGTTCAACCAACCATAAACCCAAAGCCGTGGTTCTTCAGTTTCAAAAAACTTTCCAAAACGATCGTATCAACTATCTGTAGAATCCGTTTAGGGTTCTGTTGCACTCCCGTATTCCTCCATAAAATCCGTGTCCGCGACTCCTCGCTATGCGAATGCGGGCTGGCGGAGGGTACTCTTGACCACATTTTTTTCGAATGTTCCAACAATGTCCCTCCTCTAGATTTATATAAACGTCTTCCTGTAATTAAGATCCCTCTCCCGATTAACTTTTCCTCCCTCTTAACACATTCCTCTCCAGACCTACTTGTGACGTTGATGATCTTCATCCGTCACAATAATATCAAACTGTAGGCCCTTCCTCCCCCCTAAATAAACCGTTTTTATGAATGTGGTATATGTTATATTTTATGTTGTAACATAACTTTATTTATGTAATTTATTTCTTTGTTTGTTTCAGTCCCATAATACTAACCCCAGAAGACTCACATTAAGTTCAACTGTGTCATCGAACGGAGACTTCTATAGCTCCCTTTTTTTAGTATACTAATTTGTCGTTTCGCATACGCACCACTTGCTTGTCCAATTCGCCTCCGACAGTGGCAGAATAGTCGAAATCGGCTTGTTTGCCATAATAAGAAATAGAATAGAATAGAGATTACGGTAGAATTGACGAGATGATGCCATTTAAATAAATCATCAACATGAATGTTTGAGAAATGGGTGTTACAGACTACCACACGGTATCTAATGAGATGAATCATCCAACCTTGTAATGGCAGAAGACAATAGTGATGGTAGAGAAGTTGAAAACGAGAGAAATGGAACATTGGATAAAAGTGTGTTCGTTTTCAGATCCAATGCAATGGAGTACAGGGGACGTAAAAGCGTGGGTGATGTTCACATTGCAACATTACAACCTGCCAATGGTACCTATGGAGAACTTCACAATGGATGGCGCAGCACTCGTAGCACTCACAGAAGAAGAATTCAACCAAAGAGCATCACAGGTACTATTTGTAATCTGTTGTATACATTTTGTGATTATCGTATAACCCTGGGACAGATTGAGGGCGTTCGTCAGACCAAAGTCTATACTGATTCACAAGCTACTGATAATACAATGTTTACTTAAGTTGTGTCAATTAAAACCATCAGTATAGGAGAAAATATCCACAATGCGTGTTATCATGGTGTTATCACATACATTCTTCTAGCCACGTGTCAGTTGGGGTCAAGTGATATAAAATTATCGCTTGCTGTAACGTCAACGTAGGGGCTTGGGCATTTTAATTCGTGTTTAAGATTATTCATTGTAAGTTATTCTTGATCATCTCCATTTAAGAAAGCAGCTTTATAACTTGTTATTCCCTATTTAACTCATTTGCATTCATCATTACAATCAACAAGTACTCCTAAATTTTAAGCAACAGCACTATTTATAGTCTAAATCTAAAAAAAAATATATCTCGTACTAGTTGCTGGTGTATTCATATCTAAGAATAATATTACAGTTCAATCATCGCCAGCTATTTCAGTCATTGCTTCTTGAATTTTTTACGAATGCTTACATCATATTTGGTTTTGTGTAGCTTTAACATGCTCATCGCAGTGAAATTAATGAGCATAGATGATTCATCTTTAATCTTATTTATTGACCAAAGTGCAAATTAATTTACATCTTCAGTAGACACGTTTAATACCGTAGTTTTCTTCTTATCTTGGTTTGCTAGACTGTTTTATCTGTTTATTGTGTTTTTCTAATGAATTTTACCAATTATCATTTTAGATCAGTTTAAATATCTGTAGTTAGTTTTCTTCAATGACTAGACAATGTTGCAACTTCAGTTTTGTAGTGTAATGATAACACTATCAGCACTCGAGGGGATGATGATATGACCAGTATTGTTTTAATAATAATGGATCACGACCTCCTGCGCTGCCGATATTGCCACAACATACAAAATAGATGCTGTCACTAATACCAGTAATGGCGAAGATCGTCCTCTATTTCGAGTTGGCGATACAGTTACCATTATTAATCCTGTCGAAATTGCCAGCACTTCCAATGCTGGTGACATTGCCGGCGGTTCTAATGTCAGCGATATCGCCAGCCCATCAAATGGTGGCGATGATTCCATTGCTTACGATGGCGATATCGGCAGCGCATCCAGCGACGACGATAGACCTTTAATTTACTACAATGGCCGTAATGTTGCCGAAACCGACGACACTGTGATTGTTATCACTGCGAGCGATGGTGCTATTGTATGAATATCAACGATAGTAATTATCGCTGCTGACGATGGCAATATGGCTTCGTCAACGATGATCGTGCAACTACAAGTAGTGCTAGCATTATTACAGAGGTAACAGAATAATTGTAAGATTATTTCTTCTGCTTTTGTTGATTGAATAGGAGTAATTTTTATGTAATATCCACTGTTGGGACTGTGGTCCTCTCTGTGAGAGGGAGCAGTATTGTTCGTAGGAAATATAAAATTAAAAGATTTTAATTCGGAATTAGCTTAATTAAAAACGTTAGTATTTGAATGTCAAGAACAACTCTATAGTCTGTAGTGTCTATATCAAAGAGTTTGAAAAGCTATAGGTAAGAAAATGTAAAATATTTAAGTCAATGTGACAAAATATTCTGTAAAAGTTACTCCATTCTACTATAAAATAAATCTTATTCACAAGTAATCAAAGTGCACACGTTTGACAATATGATTTAGATTGAAATTGCGTTAATTTGAGTTACCAAAATAAGTGATTTTGCATTTTCGAGGAAATTCACAGGGTATGTTTGATGTAAATAAATCCATCGTGATTAAATAAAAAGAAAATGCTTGAGTTTTTTATTGTGATATCATAATCTCGGCTCTAAAATGTTGCAATCAAAATAAATACCTATTTTTATTATTAATTATTTTGTGAATAAAATATCGTATGACCAATCTCTTCTCGCTATATCGATGCTCTTTTATATTTTGATGTGTTAACTTCCAAATCAAGAATTCTCATTTGTATCTTTCTGTGTGCGAATATAGACTTTATTACAAAATGATGCAATGGGTCTTGTATGACAACGTACTATCAACGATCTTAAAACAAAACAAAAACACTATTTTGAATGTTTTTATAGTAATTCAGTTGTACTATTAACCTTGTCAATGAATTCAACATGAATACACACTGCACTTGCTTTAATAATTTAATTTTTGTTGACTTGTTTATTATCATTACTTTTTACATTACCAAAGATTGCAAAAATAACTGTCTCATCACTGTGATTATCTTCCGTAGTTTTACTTGCATCATGAGGAAAAAGTGCGATAAAACTCATTCACTATTCTGATGTAACATACGTAATATGGCCTTGTAGGTCAGTGTTCTCTTCCCCAACCACCATTACGAAAAGTTCAACATTAATTGTATTTACGCAATTAGTAAGGACAACGAAAGTAAGGAAATCCGTTACTGCTGACCCATCTTATATAACTCGGTTGAAGACTAGTTTATTTTTAGTAACAACGTTTAGTTTTGCAATCATTGTTATGTCATGTGTTTTATTTATTATAATATGTGCAGTCGAGGATGTTGATGTTATGCAAGCTAGGTTCTAGAAAAGGTCAATTGTTAGTTGCTGAATCAAACCGAAAATCATTTGAATTTTGAATCATATCTCTTTTTGTCTTCAGTTATGGATACTTTTAATTAGTTGTGGTTGGATTTGTTCAATGTTTGTCTTGCACTTATGATAATTTGTCATGATTAATGTATCAACAATTTCAACTATTTATTTTGAGTATAATCATGTGGTAAAGTTCTTACCCTATGATGATGACGGTACAAGGAAAATTTTCATTACCTACGTAGTAATGATGAAGTCACGCGCTCTTATGGAAATCCATTTTTATGACGCCATTGATGAGTTAACACTCAAACGCTAAATAATAACTTATAATAATATTGTAGAGGTTTAAGAATTTTTTCTTTAGTTAGTTGGGATAAACCATTTGCTAACACTGTATTTTCTAGCTCATGTTTTAATAGCGCTTTTAAAAAAATCCGAACACTACACTTCAATTTCATGTTTCTAATAGGATTATAATGGTCATCAAAGATGAGGACATTATAGGTAATTAAAAGATAAATACAGACCACAAGAAAAAACAATTAAATCCAAAAGTTACTGCGATCCCAATACAAGCTAAAACCAAGAATAATGATGAAAACAGTAAAATAAGTAGAAAAAATAATGTAGCATCGTATCGAGCACGGCAGTTCCAATGGGCAGGTATCTTTGTTATCGCACGCGCCGACGAGCCGACTTTCTCTAAGCGATGAAAGTCAGCACCCTGGGCCCGTCTGCATACAAATTGCATCTGGTTTGCAGTGTGGGAAGATATAGGTGCTGAATTAGATAGGAATTCTGAGATTCTAAGATAAGGGACAACTGTGGAGTGGGTAATAGTAGTTATAAGTCAATAACGTAAAGAATTTTGATCAGTTGCTGATAGTAATTAAGTGGAGACGGAGTTTTCTAATCATGATACGTTGTATCTGGATAACATTTTAGCTAGAGATTTGAAGATTAAATGATACTGTGCCTTGTAACTACCCTTTGGTACGTCTATATCAATGCGTAGTTTGATGTTACGAGAGTGAATCGTCTAGGTTTTACGACGCCATTTAAACCATAGCTGTTATCTTGTAATTGAAAAGCCATAAGAGGAGAAAACAGAACTATCTTTCAACCAATTTACGATTTAGCAAAGGTCGTTCCACCAGAAATTTTCCGGCTACAACCCTATAAATATTTATCATACGTTTCGCGAATCTATTTCTAGTAGCAAAGCAACCATTGAAAACAAGTTTCTTAATTAACAAGCAGACTCGTTAGTTCCACATTACTTTTGATATAAATAAAATAAATCTTATCAATTCTCTACTAACCAAACTTTATTGATGACTACTTCAAATGTTGGTTCTTGGAAATCACGCGCAGTTTCCGAATAATGTGTACATTCACCGTTAGTTCTGGTTTGATCATTGTTTATTATTGTTACAGGCTGGAAGTACGCTGTATGCTCAGTTAGAGATCTGGAGAACATCACAGAGGCCTGATCATCATCAATTATCAACATCGCCAATTCCAACGCCTGCTGGTTTACCGTCAGCCGACGACATGAGTGATGGTGAGTGTCTTTACTTTCGTATATTTTTAAACAGCTCTATTCTCAATGAAATGGGGCCCAGGCTTACAAGGGAGGCCTTCTTAGAGAATCAAGTCTCTGTCTCATAATTACTGTATTGAAAAGGTGTATTTTATTATAATGCCAATTCCTTTGCAGGGTTGGCAAAGAATCAAGACTTAGCAACGGATAAGATAGGTACTAAATGTTTTATTTTATTGCAACTTTCTTTTAAGTCAGCTTTACATCGAAGCATGTTTCTTACCGGTGGTTTAACTTTACTTAACCTATCATTAATTTCGATATAATAATATGATATATCATCAATTTTGAAAATCCCATGACATATAATATAGTCTTGGCAATTTAAAGCATTAAGCGTAAATACATCTAAGATAACTATAAAAAAATATTTAACGAAAAACAAAAAACCCGACTGCGTTTAAAAAAAACTAAAAAGAAAGAAACAAGCCCGGTAGTTAAGAATTCACTCATTCACACTCACAGTCGGGGCCCATTCAAATTATAAGTAGGTACCAATCAAATCTTCCCAAGGGGCCCCGACTGTGAGTGTGAATGAGTGAATTCTTAACTACCGGGCTTGTTTCTTTCTTTTTAGTTTTTTTTAAACGCAGTCGGGTTTTTTGTTTTTCGATAAATACTTTTTAACTGTTCAGAGAATTATTGATTATCATCAATTTCGAAAATCCCGTCACATACAATGTAGTCTTGGCAATTTAAAGCATTAAGCGTAAATGCATCTAAGATAACTATAAAATTAATTGCCTTGGGGTAACCTAACTTTAATATTTAAATCGAAATTCCTACGCGACAGCCACGCCTTGTACAGATTTATGGGACATAAATTAAACAAATAAGTGACGTTTAAGATTGCATGAAGTATTGATGGTTATGAATTTATTTTCTTGCCAATCCGGGAATCAAGGTAAACTTTAAGCTTCAACATTGTATGATCTTGAAACTAGAAAGTCAACCATACATTTTAAATGACAATGCATGTCAAAAACAATAAAACCTTCACATTGCCTAAGCTACATATTCACCAAATTTGTGCGTTTTGACATCTGCCGATCCCAAGAAGATACGTTAAAATACAGACGCATGATTGAAAAGTAGATAGTGCAATACGTGGTCGAATGTAGCACGGCAATGCATCAGACACATGCATTGTGCCACAACCGTTACCAACCCACATACGGACTGCGTTACTGACAAACAAGCTAATGATCTATGGCCATCGTACGCAGTTGTAAACTCACTCTATGAGGGAATTGAAAGACAAGATATATTGAACGTAATGAGGCCAGACACGGTCTTTACTGCTGATAAACGATTAACGAATGATAAGATTTATTGCAAGACTATTGTTCGAAAATTTTCCAATTATCTTTTGGTAATCGATGATAAGTATTAATATTTATCACATTTATGGTCACATGAGAAATCGAATACTGATAAATTTAATACCATAGTAATTATAATATTGAAAAGCCACTAAGATAGATACGATAAAATCATAAAAGTAAGTCTTATCGCAATTGCATAAGGATAAAAATATGAAACAGTCCAACGGACGAGACACCCCGTCGCCCTTAATGGGTGAACAGTTAGCCTATAAATAAAAAAAAAGTGTCAGATAGTAGCACAGGAAATTGCGATCGACAATTATCTGCGACTCAGTTGTCAGTCCACTCATGCTGTTTGACATAAAGATTTATATCAGAAAGGCCCTGACGGTATAAAGTAAATCAAACAGGTTACTGGGCCAAATAGTGAATTCAGAATTAAATCAGATTCTTAAAATGCAGAAGTTGTACAAATAGAAGAACATTAATACCAACTTTTCATTGTAAGTGCCAAAGTAAAAGTACAAACAAAAGCAGAAATTGATGCACTGGAAAACATGTAAATGAAATTGATGATTTGAAAACATCATGAAATTTCGAGAATGATCAAGATTCACGTATTTTTGCATACGATTGCAACTATGATAGCTAGATTGATCATTCTATAGAATACCTGTTTAATAAATATGTATAATGAAACAAGCGTGAACTTAAAGCATTAAATCTTTGAATCGTTGACCGATAAAATGAATTGGATACTAATGTAATATGGAGCCACGCCTAGTTACAGTTAACCCATCAATCAGGCGTTTGTCGTTCTATTGCCGTTCTGTCCCTTACATGTCGGCTTCGAATCCATACACGTCAAGTCTTGTTTTTGTCTCGTTTCCCGAAGGCCTAGTTCATGCCACCGGACCCACAAGGTCGTACGCGACCAAGATAAAATTGCCGTCAGCATCGTGAAAATTTTCATTACCACCTTCACATACGGTGTAAAGTACTTCGAATTTTAATTAACCGTAGCCTGTGTCACTTTGCTCGTCTCTTTTAGTAACTTTACTCTCATTAGTAATTTGAACTTTACTGTCTTATAAATAAACGTGAACATTCATTGGTTTCCTCTCGCCATAGTTTCCTCAAATCGGCTGCAACATTCCATTCAGTACTTGGCTTTCTTCTTTAAATAGCGTGTTGCTATTCAACTGTTTTGAGTGTAGCGTTTTGTTTATATGATTCGTTTGCTTGTCAGTGTGTATACACGTCTGCAACTGAAGGTCGGCTGCCGTTAATTTGGTCTATGTTTATAGCATCCATTTTAAAAGAACGTTTTAGTCTAAACAGTGTCCGAAAGAAACTTCTTTGTTGTATTGCAAATTTTTTAGTTCTTTATAACAGCGCGTAGTTTACGAAGGCGTGTTCAGTAGGTTCATTATTTCATGGAATCGATGAATTGGTATGATTAGCTTCCAAGAAGCGATAGTGTCGTCGTGTGCTGGTGTTCTGCCTGACCCCTTTTCAAAAGTAGCCTTATGGGCCTTTTAATAGTTCTAAATTGTTAAATTATGCAGTATTTTATGCATTCAGGACGCCTTTGACATACAGACAAGCTCTTATTCTTGTTATTAATTTGCATTACAGTTTAAGTATTAATTATATGGTGAGGTGGGCTGATTAAGAATGTAGCGTTTAAGAATCTGAGTCCTACTTTTTTTTGGTATTCAATTATCAACTTAAACAACGGAATTATAAAATCTACATTCATTCTAAAATACATTTTGGGTGCTCCAATTTTAACACCATTTATCATTGCATTTACAATTCTAACACATAACTTTAAGTTCGACAATCATTTGCTAACTAATCTCTTCTTCAACAGATGAGGACTCGGAATCAGCTGGTACCAGTGCAGCAGTTGGAAGCGGTAAAGCTAAGACTGGAAGCACACACATACACCTGTGGCAGTTCTTGAAAGAGCTGCTGGCATCTCCTCACGTACACGGATCAGCAATACGGTGGTTAGACCGAAGTGAGTATCAGTACATTTAAGATCCGCACCAAATATTTGATATTTGGATTTACTTTTTTGAGAGACTTTAGTATGGATATCGAATTGAAGGCAATTTATATACCTAGGGAAAGAGAAAATCGAAATTAGACGCGAAATGGGTTCTTAGAATATTAAATTGTTAACATTTTGAAATTTATTAATCTTTAAGATTTCATAAGAATATTTCTTATCAGACATCTAGATACAGTTTTAGCAGGCAAAGATATACATTGACTATCGCATTATCGACTCAATCTTAGGAAAATATTCCACGATTTGTAGGCAGGTAGGTAAAAATGAATTTGAAAAGTACTTTAAGGTAGCCGCACACGATTATTGTATCATTTCTATTTTTAACGATTGCGTTGTTGTTATTTTATTGGAATTGTAAAGGTTTATCATTTTTTATCGGAAAACTTATCGATTGACGTAAATTCAAATCTTGACTTGAACTATTCTGTTTTGCCAACTGCTTGTGATAAGGATGATTAAGTGATAAAGATTACGACTGATAAAGGTATTAGTTAAATCGTATTGTTCATAAAGGTGTTTTTCGAAGTGAGTAATTTTGAAAAATGCATTTTGTACGAGAAGGTGGGACGGAATGTTGAAATCAATTAAGTCATGTTTATGATTAAATACTGACAGACGATAATATTCTGATAATTGTTTATGATGAAATTATTATTGATGATCTAGCTTATTGAAGGAAAATTTCAACATTTCTCAAGGTATATCAGAAACAGAAAATTAGAAATCACAAGGGGAAATTACTTTTGTAATCAATGTAATCAACCAACATCCAGAATGTTGACGATAATCTTCAGAACTGCTGATCCAACTTCAGATTTTATTCACAAAGAAAAAGTTAGATTATGCCCCTAGAGCCACAAGCTTTAAAAAATGGTATGTGCGATTTTGTATCTACCACCATACCGGGAGTGGAACTGCGGGGAATAATGGGTATGAATAAAACGTTTAACACAATAAAACTTAATAAACAATATGCGCATTTACAACTTATAATTACTCTAAATAATGATGTTGCAACAACTTGACCAGTTCACAACCTTTTATCCAAGTCACAATAAACCCAGTAAATTCTACACGATTTTATTCGTCGTCAAGTAAACAAAATTGTAATAATTATATTTGTTTAATAATTAGCTCTGGCCTTGTTAATTAGTAATAGATAAATAGCACGAACAACGTAAAATGTAAATGTTTGTGCATTTGTTATTAATGGTACAGACGTTAGCAGGTCAATCTGTACGAATCTGTCAAATTTTACCAATCGAACATTAACCTTCTACTGATCCGATAAGGTTGAAAAAGTACAAAAGAAATTTGATAGATTTTGGTAGGTTGATGTGCAGGGGTCTGTACATAGTATTTTATCTTAGAGTAATCTTAATTCGTGACGTCTATCTATTACTTTGAACGAGACTACTGGTATAATGCAGTATAGAGGTCTTAATATTGTTAGAACTCTATTAATAGACTCTTTGTCTATGGCTGTAAGTTGACTTGGATTTTCCTATTTTTTCAATTCTTTTAAAACTTGATAATCATGATAAGTGTGCAGAATTGCAGATGTCATTTGTCTTTGGCTCTTTTTCATCGTAACTTTTTTTTTTGTTTTTATCGGTTTATTGATACTGGCTGGGCAGAAACCCAGATCCGATCCGTACACAACAAAGCGGTATTTAAAAATGATCTTAAAAACACATAGAAAACCAGTTTGATACTGGCCAGTACCTCCACAGTGAACAATAAGACGTGTATGTACCAAACAAGCCTTTGTCAAGACCTGTTTTACTATAAATCTTTGATAGCTGTTCTACTACGATAATTGGCTTAAACACGGAATCAAGTCGGTCCTTTGTTTTGCCCGATAAATGACTATGATTATAAAGTAGGCGGGGTTCGTGGAGTAGGCACCATACATAATTGTTTCCCATTGGCTGTAAATCGGCAGAGGTCGAGACGAAAAAAAAAATGATGGTGCCATATACTATGTAGACATTCATGTTATTTGAGGACAATTTATTCTTGATTAGGGTCATTAAATTTTAATACCATGTTACAGATATTTCAATTTTCCAATTTGTGGTTCTATCAAACTTCTGCCTTGCAGTTTTAAAAGTTTGATTTTGGTACAGACCTCATTTTAAAATCCTACTTACCTTATTGGCTACGAAATTCGTGATCCATACACACTCACGCACATTTAAAATGGTTTAAACTAACTGCACAATAGAACCATAAAAACGTGGACAGAATTTTAGTTTTGTTGATCATAAAATAGATTTAGTCACACATTTAAGTGTTTTATCTTAGTTTTAGTAAATCCTAGAATACAATTTTTGTTAGATGTTTTCTGTATCGAATTGGCAACATCACGAATCGAATCTAAATTGAATGCATCAGTTATCCAATACGCATGGAAAATTCATTTGAACGACATTCCGTACCCAAGGTGATCTGGCCATTTACCATCTGTTCAATAAAATCGTTTTAAATAAAGGTTATCGAGTTTCGTGACTCGTTCTGACGATAGGCAGCCATTGTTACGATTTATACAATTATCGAGTCCTTTCGGATCACGAATATTTCATGTTGGAACATCACTAAGACTGTGGTGTGTATGTGGTTTCTAGATCACGATTTGAAGTGATTTGGTTTAATTGGTGTAGGTAGGGGAAAGGTGTACGAGATGATGCCCTTAAGGGAGATTGCTTGTAGATTCAATGATATTCTACTTAGCGCGAATGTAAACACGTATATACATAGTAAATTTATTTATCTTATTGTTGGCATACTCAAAATTTTAATTTTTTAGATGCTTCACTATTAAAAAAACACATTTTTAAAACGTTATCAAAGGATCATCTTGTACACCCCGGTGTCCAAGATGATCCTTGCGGTAGGGGCAAGATGATCCCAGGATCCAGGAAGAGAATAACCTAAATAAAACCATAATCTGGGTTTATTTTTACACCTATATTTGATTCTACTGACAGCCAACTTTATTTTTGACTTTACCCGCGTTTTTAGTGACAATACAGGCAACCCAAACTGTTTACTTGCTGTTCTATATGGCATGCCATTTTTAACAGCATCCCGTGCTTTGATCATTAAGTCTTCCGACCACAACCCGTGTTTAGTTTTTTTTATAATTACGAGGCATAGTCTAAAAGCAAAAATATATAAACTTAAACATAATTACATACAATTGTCCCCGTAATAGTAGGTATGTTACCGGTTTACAAGAAGATCTGTGGGGATCATCTTGTACACCGGTAACATAATCATCTTGCCCCAACATAAACTTTTTTGTTCAATGTTCGATAACTTAAACTATGTGCTTTCAACTGTTACCATGCTATTAAAAAAACAAAATAGAGCAATACACAAAGCTAACTAATACCACAGCCTAGTAAGAAAGTACCTAGAACAAATTAGATATAAATTTCAACTCACCCTTACCTTAGATCAAAGTCACGGAATATTTGTTTTTTTTCTCAAAAAATTTAATTGTCACTCTCGACACCAATACTTTTGACTGAGGCGGGGAAATATCGGAGACTACGTTTTACCAATGAAAACAACTAGATAACGCTACTGGGTTCTTTGCAATATCAAAGGATCATCTTGCCTCAACGGATCATCTCGTACACCTTTCCCCTACTGTCTTTTTTGGTATATAATTAACGTTCATGTTATGTTATTCGGCTATAAATAGTATTTTATAAATAACTTATTCTCGAATAACTGACCTTTTGTTCTGAAGTAAGTTGTGTGACGCAGGAAGATACGACATTTCTAACTTTAACAATTTTCTGTTATGACTGTCTGTAGATATTGATAAGACTATGAATGTCATCGATAATTTGCTTTTTGAATTAATGTTAAACCACTGAATTTATAACAAAATGGACGATACCTAAATTGGAACTTGATTCAGTATGATCGTTTTTGTAGAGCTTTCTGTTTTCCGAATTCCTTTCACTTGTTTTATTTTTATAAAAGTAGAAATCAACTAAACAGTAGTCGCCAAAACAACTTGTTTTTTTTTTGTCTTAAGTTTGAAAAGTAATTCATTTTTTAAACTTTTCTAAGAAATCGGAGCTTCTAACGAAAATTAAGTTTATATCAGATTAAATCAGGTCACGTTTTCATCGCGCGACAAACGGACGATATAGCGGTCGCATGCGATTAATATGCTACTTACGTTTCATTGCGATTTTGGTAAACATGGTGAATAGGTCTTTAATTATATTGGTTCTGCTATAGTATCTAAAAGACTAGGATATCAACGATTTTAATACAACGAACTAAAATGTTAAGCAATTGATAAGTCAGTTGTGAAATCTTCGATTAAAATGTCCATAAATTGTCTCTCAAGAAATAAAATTTCGCGATTCCGTGTTATTGTCAAATGTTTAATTCAAACCGTACTCCACAGGTAACGGTGTGTTCAAGATTGAGGATTCAGTGCGCGTCGCCAGGCTGTGGGGCAAGAGAAAGAACAGGCCTGCCATGAACTACGACAAGCTATCCAGGAGCATCCGACAGTACTACAAGAAGGGAATCATGAAGAAGACGGAGAGGAGTCAAAGGCTCGTCTACCAGTTCTGTCACCCGTACTGCCTATAAATACTCCTTAGTCTCTAATGTACATAATTTATTTACGTTAAGGGTACGCGAGCCGCGGTAATGCGGACGGTACGATGACTGGCTGCGTTTTGCGTCGCAATCGCAAATCGCAGCGCAGTCGCCGAGTTTGTAGACGGCCGAATTTTCACCGGTTCTTTGTATCGACGTGTTAGTCGTGAGGCCGGGAATTAATAGGCGTCTAGTACATTCCCTCCATATAATTCGGGAAAGGTAATTTTCTCTGGAATTCTATGCGATGGGACTTTAGCTGTGTTAAGTATTAGTTTTTACTAGCGTGTAAACGTTTACGATCTGATAGTTCTGTGTTAACGTAAGGTCGTTCTCGTTGAAAGCTGGTAATTTTTATCCCATATATCTATGATATATTTCTAGTACGTTCTATGAACTTTTAGTTAATTAAGAATTATGTAAATATAAGAAAAATGTGCCCTCTATTGTTTGGTACTAAGCATAGTGATGTAAAAGAGATTATTCTCGTTTGTAAGTTTTAAACCTGTTGAATATTTTAGTATGAAATATAAAACGAAGAAAAATGTCAATATAATTTTTATATTAAAAATATTTTAAAAATCGACGAGTTACGTCGCATATTGCAATAAATATAAATTAAGTTTTTAATGTTAATGATGGCGGAGAATTCGTGCAAAATTTGTTTCGGGTTGAAATTGATTATTATAATTTTGTGCCAAATAGACGATTAGATTTTATTGGGGACAAAATTTTATTGTATATTGTTTGTAAATTGGTGTCCCGCCGTGCTGTAAATACTTATTGTATAAATTATTTGCAATATTGGTGTCGGGATATTTTAAGAGTATAGTAAAAGTTTTATTATCGATTATCTTTTAAGTAAACGCAGTTAGCGTTATGATTTTTTAATAATTTTTATTATTGGACCAAACTAATGTAGATTTTATGAATCAATTATCTTTATGTCACAATAAAATTAAATGGCCATTAGATTGTTATTTTATTTTTCATGCTACACGTACCTATTATAGACGATTAAATTTTATTAATAATACATCTTTGGTAAGGTTTAATAGCTCATCTTAAATATCATTCAGGCTATAAAAATCACACCTTAATAGCTACCGTGTGTAGAAATAAAAAGAGCTATAGTTCAAACGATCCGCCTCAGTTTTAATCAAAAGAGAACATAAAAACCATTAACAAAACCAATTTTCACACAGACTTACAAAACAGCGAAATTTACGTGATTCATTACAAACATATTTTAATCTGATAAGTGTTGAAACTCCAGCAAGGCAACTATTATCATCGATATTTTTTACATGTAAAACCGCACCTACTTAAGCCATCTACGTCATAAGACTAGCATTCACCTACCACATGTTTTCAACTGTTTACAAAAATCAACTAATTTCAACGAAATATTGTTTCAAACGAAACGGTTTTAAAACAAATCATGCGCAGATCTGGACCACATTGCGTCAAATTGCGCAAAAGTGACGTCACGCGAAGCCAACTGCCAAATTCCAAGAGTGAAAGTGCCTTTCGCCGTCCTCTGGGAGGGGAGGACGACCTCTAGAGGGGAACGGGGGACGAGGAGGGAAATTGTGTAAGAATATCCACTTGATCTTTTGTTGTTTGTATTTTGTAAGTGGGTAGATGTTTAGGTGACAATGGTTAGGCAATTAATTACTGATGTTGTGAATAAACAGCGTTCTTATTTGTTTGAGTATAGGTTTGATTTTTGTTTGGAAGTAGGCGCTAGGAACACATGCCTTTTCTCATAGCGTAGAAAACATAGAACGTCATTTCTTCTTTTCTCTTTTACACAGTCCTTTCGTCTCCCTCTGGTCTAAAGCCCGTCTTCACCGCGATAGAGTAATGAGCTGGCAAGGGCTATGCGGAGCGGCGTCCGTTCTAATAAAACAGGATTGCGTCTACACCAAGAAAGAGTTCTCTTTCCGCCCTCTGAGTCATTTTCACTCGACTCTTTGGTGGTGGAAACACATGTAAGCAGTTTTCCCTTGCGAGGTAAGATAAGTTAACAGTGAGTCCGCTTAGCTCGCGGTGGTAGCCAGGCATACGGTCGGACTTAAAGCTTTGTTCTAAAATATGTAGACCACCCAGAACTAGAGTCCTCCAACCCCGGGCAGGGCGGGAGGGACTGTCAGACTTCTACTGACTAAAATCCACGGTGTCATTCATAGCCTGTTACGTTCCGGGGTTACGGTAAGGGAATAATCCCGCGACCCCGGCAGGCTTTGGCCCTCTGAGAGGGGGGCCCCGTCATTATGCTGACGCTCTTTGAGGCGCGCGTGGGACACAACGAGCCGTCGACCCGGGCATGGTCCTTGGTCGGGCAGCGAGTTGCCCTTTACTCGTTGCCCGCATGCCCAGAACTACTTACTTAGGACTTTTGTTTTACTTTACGTACCGAGGTGGACTTGCGATGAAAACAGAATAATATTATGCTTATAGCCTATGAATATTTTGACACAGCCGTTATTCACAACAACAAAGACGAATTGCAAAATAATAAATCATGTATCAGCTCGTGTCAGTGGTATGTAGTTATGAACAGTTCAAATAAAATAATCACAATTCTTTCTGCTATTTTTGAAGGAAAGAGTAACATACATCCATCCATGCATTCTCGTTTAGTATAAAAAGGAATCAAATAAGAAGTGCGCTTAGTAGGGTAGGTAAGCCTAAGACGGGTAGCCCGCCTAAAACGGGTACGCATTTAAAATTACCCGTCGTTCTTGCTAATGAGAATGTGTGCGTGCAGGACGCGTCGCCTCTCCCTATGAGGCAGTCTACCCATCTTAGTAAAGGCTTACCTTCCCTACCGCCACTTTATTATTATCTGCTATATTGTCTAAAGCATGTAGAAGGCTGATTCCCGTTTCAGCATTTTGTATTGAGGCAAAGAGGGATAGACACTGTTAGGATATAAAGATAAGTCACATTAGTAGGTACACAATGAGAGGTTTTCTTTTTGGAGTTAAAAAAAAAAAGTAGTTTCTAAGGACTCTATAGATGGCGTTGAACTGACGGTGTTACTCTAGGAAAAAGATGTATGCCTTCATTTTTGCACAAATCCACGAGGCACAGACTTCTCTTCTTTTTCTCTTGGGACATTTTCTTTCTGGCGTGTAAAACTCATAAATTAAAAAGACTGGTAAATGAATATTTTTTTCCTTTTTCCTTGTTGTTATTTATTTTCAAAATGCCATTTGTGTGATGTGATGTGACTGACAATGACATGACATGTACTTTTTGTTTTACGATCTCAAAAAAAAAATATTTAACGAAAAACAAAAAACCCGACTGCGTTAAAAAAACTAAAAACTTGTTTCTTTCACAAGTCCAGTAGTTAAGAATTCACTCATTCACACTCACAGTCGGGGCCCGTTGGAAAGATATGATTGGTATAATTTGAATGGGCCCCGACTCTGAGTGTGAATGAGTGAATTCTTAACTACTGGACTTGTGAAAGAAACAAGTTTTTAGTTTTTTTAACGCAGTCGGGTTTTTTGTTTTTCGTTAAATATTTTTTTTTATTTCACACTTTTTAGTTATTATTCAGAGAATTATTGTTTTGCTAAACAACTTTAAATCGTTATATATACTAAACTATTATTTAACATGAAAAATGATAAAGGGAACCTAAAGATGATTTTAAAATACCTATTCAACGATACCCCACATGACATAGTTCATCGACATTTTTTTTTTTTAATTTTTACAATATGGCGTCTGGTTGTCGCTGTGGTAAATTTTGATTACTGTCATGTCTTTAGTGACACTCGCAAGATTCAGACGAATCGATTGACGTAAAAATTGTCAAAATCGGCCTACGCATTTGGTCTCTAGAACGCCACATAGAAACAAACATACATACATACATAGACTGATAAACACATTACCCTCCTTTGCGTCGCGCAGTCGGGTAATTACATCCAAGTGAAAAAAATAAAAAAATGACGTGACGTTCGTTCATTGCAGTAACATATCAAGTTTAGCGCCATCTATCCATTGACAAGGGAAAACATAAAAAGAAAATCCCTCATTGGCGGATGCTGCCCCTTTTCCCAACTAAGTGTAAGTACGGTCTTTAATTTTGTATCTTACGACATAAGTAATTCACGTAAGTAGGTACGTTCACGATACCATGCACATCCGTTGGTATATCCCCTTTGTAGAATTATGTAATATTCTTCCTCATTTCTAGATATTATTCCGAGAAACCGCTTTCTGTACCTAGTTCCGTGTACTTACCCTTTGTGTAAAAACTTGAGATTTTTAGTAAGGAACCAGCGGTTGACAACCTTCTGGTAAACTGGGGTCACTAAGTAGTAAAAACAAGTAATGACAATGACAAGCCAATTAAAGCGCCGATATGCAGTTTTATTTGAAACATATTTGTATATGACTATTATATACGATTATTTCCTTTTTAGTTTACAGTAGGTACAACCGCGTGCCTCTCAGGCTATTTTATCTAAGGAACATAAATAATGCATAGCTTTTTAGGATTTGCCAAGAGGGTTTTTAGATTTAGTATTTATACATTATTTTTAGTATATACGAAACCTGAATATTGTTTGTTTAGAATCAGTAACTGATTCGATTCCAATAATTTTTACACCAAGAAAAATATTTTTTCGAAAATATTTTGATTAAATTTTATTAGTTACCAGTTAAATACAATACAAACACCGTGCGATTAGGTATTTATCACGAGTGTAATATAAGAGCTCATAACTTTGTGATTTTTTATGATTAGATTTTATAATTTTGTACATAGATTCTTTAAACAAAAGTATTGGACAGGTGTATCGGGTTTCGCATAAACATAAATAATGTTTTATACATTTTACTGTCTTATTGTCTTTGAATGTTCGAATCTGTAACGTTACATTACAGGTAAATGTTCGCGGTGAAAGCGCCCTTACACGAATAGCAATTTAGTCAAATTTTGTGATAGCAAAATATAAAACAGTGTCATGCTTAGTCGAAACTTCTTCGTGACGTCTTAAATAATCAAGAGTATCGTTTTTGTGAGAGCTGTGGGGGTTTTATTTTTCCACCAAAAGACAGACAAGTTACTTAAAATAACTATTTATTTGATGATCAATTTGAACTTTGGCACATGCTCTTTAGATATTGTGTCACCTAAGAAGTTACTCGAAAGAATAAGTGTGAATTTTAATTGGCTGGGGATATCCAATGTCTTTGTTTACTATCTATGTTAATAGGTACAATAAAATGTAATCTATACATATAATAAAACTGTAGAAAAGTAATTTTTGTACATTAAAAAAAAACTCAAAAAATATAGCCAGGGTTATAAAGGACAACCAATAGAACCCATTTCTAGCATTTTTAGAATTTTTGTCTGTTTGTCTGTTTGTCTGTTTGTATGTTTATTTGTTCGGGCATCAGGTAAAATGTACGAAAGTTATGTAGATAACTTTAATACACAACGACTGACCGTAACATGAAGTAACATTTAGTTTTTGTTTCATTGAAATCGGATCAGTCTATCAAAAGATATTTGAATTCAAAGTGTACCAGAAGTAAAATTACGGTCAGTTTACACCGAACGCGCAGTTCAGTAGCGCGATCTAGCTTGGAATAGGAAAACTACATATTCAAATATAATGGTGTGGACTGGAGTGGAGTGGTTTGGAGTGGGATGTTGTGGGATAAATTCGGATGGAGTGGGATAAAGTGGGATGGAGCGGGATGGAGTGGGGCTGAGTGGGATTGGAGTGGTATGGAGTGGGATGTAGTGGGGTAAAGTGGGATGAAGTGGGATGGAGTGGGATGTAGTGGGATGGAGCGGGATGGAGCGGGATGGAGTGGCATGGATTGGGATGTAGTGGGATGGAGCGGGATGGAGCGGGATGGAGCGGGATGGCGAGGGATGGAGTGGGATGGATTGGAATGGAGTGGGATGTAATGGGATGTAGCGGGATGGAGCGGGATAGAGCGGGATGGAGCGGGATGGAGCGGGATGGAGTGGGATGGACTGGGGTCGAGTGGGATGGAGTGGTATGGAGTGGTATGGAGTGGGATGTAGTGGCATAAAGTGGGATGGAGTGGGATGGAGTGGTATGGAGTGGGATGTAGTGGGATAAAGTGGGATGGAGTGGGATGGAGTGGGATGGAGTGGGATGGAGTGTTATGGAGTGGTATGGAGTGGGATGTAGTGGGATAAAGTGGGATTGAGTGGGATGGAGTGATATGGAGTGGGATGTAGTGGGATAAAGTGGGATGGAGTGGTATGGAGTGGGATGTACTGGGATAAAGTGGGATGGAGTGGGGTGAAGTGGGATGGAGTGGGATGGAGTGGTATGGAGTGGGATGTAATGGGATGTAGTGGGATGGAGCGGGATAGAGCGGGATGGAGCGGGATGGAGCGGGATGGAGTGGGATGGACTGGGGTCGAGTGGGATGGAGTGGTATGGAGTGGGATGTAGTGGCATAAAGTGGGATGGAGTGGGATGGAGTGGTATGGAGTGGGATGTAGTGGGATAAAGTGGGATGGAGTGGGATGGAGTGGGATGGAGTGTTATGGAGTGGTATGGAGTGGGATGTAGTGGGATAAAGTGGGATGGAGTGGGATGGAGTGATATGGAGTGGGATGTAGTGGGATAAAGTGGGATGGAGTGGTATGGAGTGGGATGTACTGGGATAAAGTGGGATGGAGTGGGGTGAAGTGGGATGGAGTGGGATGGAGTGGTATGGAGTGGGATGTAGTGGGATGGAGTGGGATGGAGCGGGATGGAGCGGGATGGAGGGGGATGCAATGGGTGCTTTGAACGCTGCTAGGTGGGCTTTGAACAACAGAGGGCGTTTATCACAAACAGCTCAAATATTCTTGAAAAATCTAAAAAAATTCTAATAATAATAGGGTTTATAATATATGAAAACGATTATCATTTATAAAAAACAAGGCGAAAATTAAGCGCTTCGCACTAAGAAAACATTTTTAAATTCCGACATCCACGCGGACGAAGTCGCGGGCACAGCTAGTAAAAAATAAACCACAAGGACCGAAAAACAAGATTCTTAAAACAAGATTCACAGGAGAATCATTCAAATGTGAGTTGTGCAATTGAGACTTAGTAACCTAAATGAGAAAGTCCAATTTCATCAGGCTAAGATGAGTCAGTGTTACTTTGTGTGAATTTAGAGTAGGTATAAGGTACCGTTAAGTTAAATAGCTAAATTATGAGCTGGCCAACATTTTTAGAACGTAGGTGCCACTGAATTATAGGGCTTCTAATATCTGTCGAAGATTTTTTACAACATCAGAATAATTTTATCTACAGTCAATATATTTTTATTAGTAATCAGACAATCTAGTGTAATGAAGAACTATAATAAAAAAATCTGCATCGTGATATTTTATTTATCTAAAAAATAAACTTAACCAGATACAACCAGGAGAATCCACCCATTTTAATGGAGTATTGAGTATTTATACAAAAAGCTTTATTTCATACTTATCGTTAGGTATTAGTTTTGTAATTATGAATTGGCTGATCATCAAATATATAACGGTTGTAGGCTCTAAGTCCTATTCAATTCTAAGTAGTAGGTTGTACCCTCAAGTAATAGGAGAATGACTGAAAAATCGTTTGATTTCTTTGTTGATGAATGCGAAATTTTCAGTGCAATAATTTTTTGTACTTACTTATATTTACTATGCGTGTGTTTTTTTCTATTTATTTACGAACTGTAAACATACCTACTTTTAAAATCGGTGTAGGTATTGTACAAATTAAAACGAAAAAAAAAAATGGTTCTGAAAAATTCATACGCATCCTTTTCAACGGGAAAAGTGCACAGAACATTGTCACTTTACTACGTTGGACAGCAATGCTGATTCTTTGGCCAAAAGACCAGTTTGGTAATCTTAATTGTGATGAGTTGACCAACCCCTGGCGACGTCTCCAAAGACTAGGTGCACACTCAGACTCAGTTTTGAGTCATCATCATGATTCTGCCTAGTAGCCTTTACCCAACTAAATTGGGGTCGGCTTCAAGTCGAACCAGATGTAGTTGATATATTAGTATTTAACATGGAGCAACTGCCTATCGGACTTCCACAACCCAGTAACTGGGTAATACGATACCCCAAGACTGGTTGTCATACTTAATAGAGCTCCTGACTAATAGTAACGACTGTCAAAGATGTAAAATAGACAGCCGGGACCAAAGGCTTTACGAACTTTCCGAGGTGCGGGAGAAAATTGCTATGACAGATAGTCATCCATCCATCCACAGACCAACCTCGGCAAGCGCGGCTTAACCCGGAAGATTGGCCTTTGCGGCTGTAATTATTTAGCCACGAGTTCCTCAGACACAGTTTTGAGTAATACTCTCAATTAAAGTCAGCCGACTACTTGAAAGTACCTAACTACGGTTATTACTTAATTTTACTCGTGTTAATGACAAAGAAAATCAATACAACGACAGATTATAATTGACAATTAGAAGACATTCGATTGTTTTAGACATGTTGTCGTCATTATTGGAAAATATTGTGCAATATGTTAGAAACAATACTGATTGGTTGAAATATTATCTATAAAATAATCTCCCTTCAGTAGTAAGTAATAGTAGAATCAATTGCCTGATAATTCGAAGATTATTATCAGACTTAAATGTGACGTTTTTATTGATAATATTGGTATCAATCATGTGGGTTTTTAAGAAAAACAGCTTTGCAATGTCGATTAGGACAACGTTGTATAAGACCCCGACGCGAGGTATAATGGGGACATAGACTTTTTAGACATATTTAATACGACACTAACAAACACTAACGTAGCACGTCATTGGCGAGCGGCTATTGCGCTACCTACGTTAGTATTGTGTTAAGTTTGCCTTAAGGGGGATGCTCCAACCAGCCCGCGAAATTCAAATTTTCTTACGTTTTTTGCAATTTGCAGGCCAGTGACATGTTGTAACTTTATCAATATGAATTGCGGTTGTAACAAGTATAATTTTAAATATAAAAATTATCAAAACATTCGCTCCACCAGCTCTCACATAGAAAAGCTGCATCATTTTAAAATCTCCGAAATCTAACTTCGATGCACCTTTAATACTAGTAATTACCACAATTCATACTTTGATAAAGTTATAACATGTCACTGGCCTGCAAATTGCAAAAAACGTAAAAAAAATTGAATTTCGCGGGCTACATCGAAGCAATCACCTTAAGTGTGTAATTTCCCATCATACCTCGCGTCCCCGTCTGAATAATACACTGTTCCCCTACATGTAAGATGGGTGAAGTAATAAAAAAAGTACTTAGATTAACACTTTTACCTACCTTTCGAACCTACTATACACCACAGTGTGTGGATAGAGAACCTTGAAAAATAATCAAACACGTGTTTTTCACTGCTTGCTTCGATAAACTCAAAACTGGGCATAATATCTCTCAATCGAATAATGGATGCGTATTTATTTATATTTCAAAAAGCAACCCCTAGCGGGGTGAAAATCGGAAAATCAGTTTGTCTACCTTCCCACGATTGATTGTTTGTTTGTATTGAATAGGCTCCGACACTACTAGAGTATTTTTAGATTTTCAGAAAGTATCCTTTATGGAGGGTGAACGAGAATTAAATTCACTGAGTTCGATGTTAGAAACACGCGCAGACGAAGTCGCGAGCGAGTACTAGTTTTTAATAAAAATCCAAAAATGTTTTTGATAATGTCCTGTTTGATAGAGTTTTCTATCACAAAAAATTACAAGACATTTTTCTTTCAATTACTTTTTGAGCGCCGGAAATTTGCCAGCAGCGAATATTTAATAAGTCAGCAGTAACAGAAATAAGTTAATAAGTCAGAATAATGAAATTGAAAAACTTTTTAAAAGAATGTTTAAGACGTATAGAACATACCCAATATGGATATTACCTATATATTTTTTGCTGTTATTCAGGCATTCAGTTTTCAAAATTATTAACAAATATGGACAAAAAATTGCCATCTTCCGGTAACCGTGACCCGGAACGTAAAGGGCTATTGAAAGATCACCGTGGATTTTAGGCAATACAGTACTGGGTCCACTAGGAGGACTCATTTTGATGATTTTACCACGACAAAATAATAAAAAGCCGACCATGATTTGGTAAAATTCGTCAAACTTATCTGAAAAGTCGTTGCTATGCAAGATTTGGAAAACATACGTAAACTCCATAATCCGTCCATAAAGATTCAAAAGGTGATTTGCGGTTTTGACATTTTTTAAGTGCTTTCCAAAGTTAAAAAAGTTTGCCTAGCAACTTTTTTAACTGTTTTTAACGATTAATAAGTATAACATTATAATGTTATTAATTCTTTACAACCAACAGGTGTTCAAATAATCTAGTTTAAGAATAATTATTTTTTATTAATAATATTTTTTTACAACAAAAGATAAAGACTGCCTTATTCGGTGCATAATTAGTGTTTAGCCATAGGTCAGCCATTTTGGACAAATTGACTATAAATACTTCGCTTAATCGCTTGAACAGATATTAAAAGCTTATGTCTAGTCTAACTGCTGTGATTTGAATAATTTCCTATGTATTTGGCTGTGGCCCAAACTAAAGGCGTAAGCGGGTGTAACGTGTGTCAGTCGTTATGATTATTTTAATAAATTAAATGTTAAGCATTTATTACTTTATAATGTTCCCACTGTTGGGACACTAGCTTGAGTAATCCAAGATCTAAAACAGTTAGAAACGACGTAGTCAAAAATGTAGATAAAATAAAAAATAAAATTTTAATGGTTATTGTAATATTTTGTTTGTATTATTTAAATTATTTAAACTACAGAGTATCTGTAAGTAAACATGGCTTCAGAAAATTATTTTGTGACATCTATACATATTACGAAAAGTGATGTAAAGTAACAAAGTTGTCAAATACGCCAGTTTTTCATTCGAAAATCAAGTTAGTGTCCTTTAGCATTTAGGTTAATGTTTTGATGAAAAGCACATTCAGTGGGTATCCCTTTACTTATATAAATACATAACATTGAGTAAAATGTATTCCATAGGAAACGAGAATTTTCAATATTTACAATCGAAGAACTTAATGTAAAGCTGGGTCCATATCATGTCCCTTACATGTAACGCTAGAGTGCCGTCCACACGTAGAATTCGCGTTACATTACACGGTGGATTACATTACGCGTTACACCTGCCGGACCCGGCCTTAGTTACGTCGCGCACTAGCTCCTATGAAATAAACATTTACCAGACCATACATTATGGCAGGACTGGTTCATCGATATGTAGACAGACATACAAACTTACACAATATTATGCTTAGACCTACAACTGGCTACGCGAAACCATAACCTGGACTAGCCTGTGTAGGGCGCAGGCGCGAATCGGTGGTCCTAGCACAAACGTGCGACCAAGACGGAAAGTGCCTATAATATTTTTTTTAGTTCCACGAATCTTTCAACTTTCGTTGTCCATCCGAGCATCATATTTATTATCTTCTTATTTACTTTATTTCTTCTTTGTTACCCTTTGTTGCCGTTCTCTGTACCCCCCGCTATTCGACTACGATGCGTCGCATCGTAGCGAGATATTTAATGGCAATCCTTGACTAATCGAACATAAAAAGAATTTTTCAATTTGAATCCTTAATTCCTGAGTTTAGCGCGTTCAAACAAACGCATCTCAGCAGTTTTAGCTATGCTATACTAGTTTCGGCGCAATCGCAAAATGTGCCGCCACTTACCTAGTAGCAAAAGGACAAGTTCTCAAAATGGCCAACTCTCTACCTAAATGTCTAATTCTTAAAATGACTAATTCTCTAAAAGCCTTATTCCTAAAATGGCAGATGATCAAAATGGATTTTTTTGGATGCGTAGTTATAAGTAATAGTTTCAATTTTTTCCATTCTGAATTTACTTTAATATCTTCGTGCATTTGTACTAGGGCCACAGAAATGTTCAGAAGGTTGCAGGACCTGCAGTGATTCAGTTAGGTTGCGCGAGGGTAAGCTGGCGGTCGCCCAAAAGCTTACCCTTTGCCTCCTAACGCAAATATCTCACATGCTGTTGTATTTGGTAGATACTTGCACAATTTTCTTGGGATAGGAGAAGCAATTCTTTAATTTTCGCGCTAAACGGTCATAACTCATGATTGTATCAACTAATATTGTAAAGCGAAAGTTTTTGAGGATGGATGGGTTTTACTTTTTCACACAAAAATTATGGAATAGATTTGGATTATTTGGAACGCAGATAGATTTATAACCAGCACGCGTGGCCAATTCTGTCTCAAATCTACAAAGAATACCTATACAAAATTATTTCATCGTAATTTCAGACACAAAAGCCGTGGTGACGCTAACAGTCTTAAGAAATCTACTTTTGAATTCAGAGTAAAACTTATTTGATAGGTGGGAGAACTTCTATCCTTAAACGAGAAGCACAAAATGAATGGAAGTGGTGGTGCTTATTTTGCCTTGTACGAGTATGCGGTATCTGAGAAAGGTTATTTAGGGTTCACACCGTATCGAATGTAGCTAGTTAGTTACAGGAATCGTCGCCACGATGAAAAAGTAAGTATTCAGTAGATTACTACAATCTGCATACACAGCAAGGCGCATGCGCGAGTCTGGACCGCAGGGCCGGTCGCCGCGCGTCAGTTGAGTCTGGTCATGGTAGGCTGAGTGGTCGTCTCATAAGCGAATTTTGACTAAGCAATATAGAACGCTCATTGTGTCTGTCACCATATTATTTATAAAATATCCCTGTCTATAAAATAAAGAGTATTCTATCTATCTATCTATCTATTCTGTCTATCACCCAGCAGTTGAAGCCAACTCAAAAAGTATTTTTTTAAATACTCAATCAACTTGAAGCGGGTGCCCACCGGATAAACTTTTCCTTAGATTATCCGTCTGTTTGTAGGTACCATTTAGAGCAGCTCATTCTATTAAACATGCAAACGTGTGTGTACCCGCTAGTCTAAATTAATTTGGCAAAAATGTATTGTTTGAAATTATTTTTCTGCTGGAGTAGCTTATCTATAGTATGTTACTTACTTGTTTATATTAGATGATTTTACTCCCGCCAATCGCTCATAACTTAGTCATATCTTAAGCCACAGTCTGAAGGTCGGCAACATTCCGAATTTCTGAGTCCAGTCGAGTTGCTCCACGCCTGGTACGGGCGGCGCGGGCGCTCCTAACTCCACAGCTATGTCTAAATGACTAAGTTTATGACTAAAGCTTTCGATTGTAACTTTTGGCTCCTTTATGTGATTTTGTGAAGGTTATTGAGAGCAGAATGGCGTGTGTAGAGTTCAAATTTAAAAATTCTCAAATAATTTAATAGTTATAGGGTTTGAAGCTACGCTTCCGGACATAATATTATTGATATTATTATGATCAGCCGTATAAAAAAGTATAAGGTAAACTAACGCCGAAAGTACATAAATAATGAGTTTTCATTGATTTTCCGCGTTTATCCTATAGGGTTTATACTTATAACTAAACCCGGAATGAACGACGGATGACCGAAATCCAATTTTTTTAGCAACTGCCTAGCATAATAATTATGTTGTTACGCTACTCACCTCCAATTAATTGTATTTTTTTTTTCAATCAAAACATTTACGCTATCAAGAACTTACTATGGCAACGCCATCTAGTGAAAGTCAGGTCAGTCAGGCCTAAAGTTAAAATTAGAAGTGCTTTTTGTGACGCTGATCTTGACCCACAACTTGAAATGTTTAAATTCTTGAAAATAAGTAAAAAGTTTTGAATATGAACGACAAAAAAGTTTATTGTTGTGTTACTGGTTGATTAACCTAATAAAAAAGTAGCACAGCCATAAAACCAAAAGAAAATATTGCTATTGATTTTTAAAACATAAAGGCATCCTGCTTATTTTCATGAACAGTGGCCAATATTTTTGTGCAAACACAAAGTCTGTCTATGTTATTTGTACAATACGTAAAACGAAACGTTTTATTTGCGTAGGCCTGCTGACGTCACAATGACGTCATCAGTGTTGACATTTGGCATTTTGGTAGCGAATCTTTGTTTTTAGTTTCCGAAAATAAAATGATTATTTAACTAATAATAAACATGAAAATGTGTTAAAACTTAAGTTAAATAATAAGTTTGTGTTACTTTCTTTGATTTGCCGTAGTTATGTATGCTTGAAAGTGTAGTGATACTATAAATAAAAATAAGTTACGAGTGATTGTAATTTGCGTGGGTTTATGCTAAAAATAGCTGATAATGAAGCCTGGAAAAAGTGTGGATGTTAAGGAGGAGATAGCAGAAGTGCATACATCTGCACGTTCACCTTCTCCGAAGCAGAAAATTAAGAGATCACGAAGCCGATCGGGGTCGCGAAAAATGTCAAACGGTCATGCTGCACCGGACGAAACTGCAGTTACAGAAGAGCCTTCAACAGACAAATCTAAACGAGACAGCTGGATACAATCTGAACATGAATCTCTCGACACTGAGCTACCAATCCATGACCAAATCAAACAAGGAATATTGGGTTTTGTTGAAAAAGAATTGAAGAATTCTGATAAGAATCCTTCTTTTGTATTTTATTCACATGATCCTAACCATTTGGACGAGAAGTTTATGAAGAGTTTGTCCAGGCCTTCTAGCGGACATAAGGAGAAGAGAAGTCCATCTTATCGAAAGAAGAAACGGCATTCATCGAGACACAGAGACCGGGACTTACATGATTTTGATATACCTGGCTCTAGTCTTAGTGCTTTGGAAAGGGTAAGCTATAATAATTTATGATTTTTAATTAATTAATAACCTATTTTACTAAATTACAATATATTTTAGAGATCAAAATTCAAATAAAATATTCATTAATATTTACATTTGTGGTAATGGATAAGTATTTTGGCCTATTAGGAAACCAATGTACCATGGCATTTGTGTTTTTTTTATTGTTTTAAAACTGTAGTTGTACAGACACCAGTATAAATATTATGTATCTATCTTTTTATGTAAAATTTTGATAGAATCGGTTAGGTTTATTTGATCACCATTATGTTCTAAACTACTCCCCACATCAAGTTGGCCATGGTTTGTTTTGGTTGACATACTAATTAAATCTTGTGAAACATACTTCAGGTGGACGATTATCTCAAAGAATACAATAAAGATGAAGTGGTAACACTCAGCGGTGAATTGGAGATAGAAGCTAATGACATGGAGAACAATAATGGTATAACTAAGGAACTGCGTCATAAACCGAGGAAGACTCGGAGAAAAGTCAGAGACGAGAGACAGATAGCAATGCTAACGGAAGAGATGTCAGCCCTAAAGTGTTTAAGACTGGGAAGAATAAGTCAGGGTCTAAAGCAGGTTTGTCTTAATTTGGTTTTTACCCCATATGGAATAAATATTTGTATGACCTACACATAATTGTTCTAGGTCTGGGTGTTTGTGTGTTTCTATATTTGTAAATTTACCAATGGTAAAGGAGCAACGTCTAGTGTGGGGTAAAGTAAATAAAAAAAAAAAAACCAGTCATTCTTCTATATCATATAAAATTAACAATATTCATTCGCTGATATTCAAGTTGCTATTAAAAATGATAAAGCGCGAGATTCATCTTATAATAAAAAAAAACAATCTTGTTGGAGGTAGAGGTTTTGTTCTAAGTTTCTATGTCCCCTGAGACTGTAACTTAAATATAACAATAAAAGAAATTAAACAGTTTGCTTAACTTTTCAGCTCGCCCCACAGACTTAACAGCCATGCTTGAGACCCTAGAATCAAGCATGCCATACCACGACACATATTTAGACAACCCTTTCTCTTCACCATCACCTCTGACATCACCAAATGATGAAAGATTGGACCCATTTGGTGCACGTAGACCGGAGAAGATTTATCTGCAAGGTGGAGGAACATTTAGAGCTGTGTCAAGGGATAGGATTCTGGAGTCCCAGCAGTCTAGAGATGGTGATAAGTATTTAAGGTGAGCTCTTAATCAAGTCGTTTTTTTTTAGGGGAACTGCCTACCTACTCTTTTGCCTCATGATTTTCTGATCCTTTATTATTCCCACTGCTTGCAATTAAACGGTTTTTTTTGTTGCATTGGCCCAAGTTATTTGATGCCACACGTCTTCGAATGTTGTCATGTTTCCTCATGACTTTTTTTCTCCACTTTTGGAAGCAGTGGTTATATTTAAATTGCAAAATGTGGTGCCTGCTTATGTTTGAACCAATTTTGTTAATTATTATTTATCACAGCTTTAAAATGCCATTAAATGAAATGATCCTTTCATTCTGTCTCCTCACAGAATCACACATTTTCTAACATTATTGTCTTTCATTCATAAGCAAACAAGTCCAATCCAGACTTGGTCTATAACTTATCTATCTTAGCTGTTTAAATAAACATAATTATAGAACAAACAATAGTCTTTCTATTTTCATTGCAAGTAGATGTTCCAAAACCTGGTTTTACTAATCACAAAAAGCTAACAATAAACTAGAGAAACTTTGCAGTCTCATACCTGCCGTATCTAGAAATGAATGCAGAAACAATCCTTATTATACAATGTGTAACGTTAATAGCGCAAAACCTCTCGTGGGGGTAACTCAGCCCAAACATTGTTCAGTAACATGGGCTGAGTTACCCCACGAGAGGTTTTGCGCTATTAACATTACACGTTATTAACAGTTTTTCAAGATCTCTTGTTTTCATGTATTTTTAAACATTTCAGATTAGGAGATCTAACACCACTGGACGTAGCACTGACTCTTCAGAAAGCTTGGCGTTCATCTGCGCCAGCTTGCCACGGTGTTCTAGGAGGATTGTCTTTGATGCACCTGCTCCTCATCAGCTATTCAGATGGCTTGGATGCAGGGCATCTGTCGTTCCATGCCGTTGTCACCATGCCTTATGTTGCTACTTACTATTTCTTCTGTGTGCTGTGTTTGCTTTCCGTTTTGGATAGGTAAGTGATATGAAGGTTTTCGGATTACTAGCTTGGTTTTTGAGTGTGCTTAAAAATTACTTATTTAACCCAGTGACACAAATAGGTAATTACAGATCTCCTAGTAAAAGTAATGATCTTAAATTATCTCAATAAAAATGTCGCATATGCGCAAGCGATGCGGCGTGGAGAGTCAGTCGCTTACTGACCATAGCAGAGTACACACGTGTTTAGTGTCTCGTAAACTTTACGTCTATTATGATTGTTTCAAAGCATTATATTTCAATAATTGCAAATAAACATCTCTTTGAAATTTGCATCACCTAAACCAGAATAAATTTCACATGTGACCTTAAAGTCCCAGCATTAAAGTTCATTTTCCCCCATTCCAGACTCGACGTAACCAGTTTAGACCTATCTCGCGGTCTACAGCCATACTTCCAGCCTATAGTCCTGGTCATGTTGTACACCGCCTGTCTATTGGTCTGTACTGCGGCGAGGATGTATGATGAGTTGATGGTCTACCAGTATGCGCCTCTAGTCAATAATATAACTAGCAACAATGTTACTACGGTGAGTGGTTAAATAAACTTGTACAGGGTGAAATTTTATTAATGAGCAATATTTTAAACTTGGGCATTACTAACGATACTAATCGTATTCCGGAACTCAAAAACATTACTAATGCAAGTATCTTCGCTTAATATTATTTGATGTTTGTTTACTTTTCGTTCCGCGCGCGGTGTAATGTGCTTTAAAAATTTGTTACTTTAAGATTTTTGGGGTTTATGATTTTTTTTTTTACTTTATTGCTTATTTGCAGTAATAAGCCTTTGCAGTGCGAAATACTTCATTTTTAAAGGTGTCCATAATGGCATTAATATTTTTGATTTGCGATTTATTAGCCGTAATGCAATCGGCATCGTGAGTAGAGCCTCAGATTGAAATATTGCCCATGATTTGGATTACACCCTTTATAATAAAGTAGCTTCTGTCCTCGGATTTACCGGCGTCATATTAGGTCTTTGGGCGTATGGAAGCCCGTCAGTTTCATTTTGGAGTGCATGGAACACGACGCGCTTTCGATTCGGGCCTTGTCCTTGGTCGGACACCGAGCTATTCATTACTCGTCGTCCGCAAGCCAGTGCTTTCGGTGGCAATATTTTGACTCGCGAACAAACAACTTTGGTTTTCCTTCCTGACGCTATAACTCCAGAACGCACGAACCGATTTCCACGGTTTTGCATTCGTTTGAAAGGTCTCGGGCTCCGTGAGGTTTAAAGCACAATAAACTAAGCTATCTGGCGGCGAAACGGGGTTGGCCGGGTTTGCTAGTAAATAGTATAAGACGTATAGATTTGACACGTGAGTTTCAGTTTTTGTAAATATTCTCACGGTACATGAGAATTTCCTAGGAAATAATGTTTTTAAAGAAAAAATCAGTCCAATATGTTCTCTCAAATGCTACACTGTTACACAATAATAATCTTTCTTCTTTTGCAACTAAGGTTCTAAATTACTGTGTCCTTGTAAACTACAAGGGTGTGGAGCGAGGTAAAATAGAACATTAGCGCGAAACGGGTCACATGACATTGGCGTGAGACACGCTAATGTCATTTATTGATTGGCGAAAGTGGTGAGGGCCATTTTGTACCATCATTTATACGAAGCTCTATATTACGGTTTATGGATTGTGTTATAAAAAACTAAGAATTATTTGATTTGAAGAATAACATACTAGGCTTGAAAGAGTGATAATTATTGAAGACTAAAATAGATTTTACCATGCTACTATTACAACCTTTAATAAATGTGAAAGCCGCGAAAGGTCGCTATTATATGCGATGGTTTGCAATTTAATTTATTGAACTGTCAATTACTCCATTCATCGCCATCTTTTTTTTGCCCTTTAACGACTCTGCCTCACTGTCTCAGGGCTCTTGAGGAGCTTCGAGTTAATAATAATAAATAATAAAAATAAGTATATTTAACTGTGATTATTTTGTTTTCCAGCCAACAATCCCAACATTCTACCACACATGGACGCACTTTTCAATATGGCGGGCCGTCCTCTCAATACTAGGTCTGGTCTACTTCATCATTTCCAACCCTCAAGATTTGGTCTTCACGAATCTCAGCAAGCTGCTACAATTCAAACATTCCCTACAAAGTATTGGATGATTCTTCTTTATATCCTAGTTTTTAAGGTAACGTCTTTCCTTGATTTATGTAGTTATAGACTTAGCTAGTTCGAACGCGTGGTATAAAAACTGTAACTTAACATAAATTCTAACCATTAAAAGTTGATATTTAGTTCGTCTTCTTCTCAGCGTGTCCAATCTTGTTAGCCAGTGTAACTATACTATACTCTAAGGCAGCGTTTCCCAACCTTTTTCAGCCACTGACCCCTAGGAAATTAAGCACAGTTTTCACGGACCCCCTTAATAAAATAAAAATTTAATTGTAATAATTGTAATACGCACGCACCTATTTCACTCACATCCTTCATTCAGTCTCGCTCACGTTGGCGCACGTTCGCCGTGCTAACTAAGGGTAGCGATTACGAGACATAAGCATTTATGTATGGTCCAGAGATGACACCGCGGACCCCATACATATATTCGCGGACCCCCAGGGGTCCGCGGACCACAGGTTGGGAAACACTGCTCTAAGGTAAGATTCACACCAACCGGCCGGATCCGGCGGCATTTTACAATGCGGTAAAGAACATTGAAATCTATCAAGAGTGAATACAGTTCATATTTGCTTGCAAAGTTATCTCCGTCGGCATTCCGGACACGTAGCGTAGTGTCCCGTAAGTTGCGTGCAAATATGAACTGTATTTACTGTTATTAGATTTCAATGTTCTTTACCGCATTGTAAAATGCCGCCGAGTCCGGCCGATTGGTGTGAATCTTAGCTAACTTCGTCATCGACGAGCTCGTCCACGAAACTAAATTTGTTTTTATTCTATTTTCAACTTTCTGCCCTGAAGTATAAAGTTGAAAATCAAATAAAGACAAGACAATTCTCTGTGTTATAATAAGTTTATTTTTATTACTGACTAATGATTACTTTTATTATTATCGGAATCTTTATAAAGCAGGGTGGTCATATTTTTTTTTTAACTTTTGAAATAACGTTATGATTAAGAAGCGCGTTCCTGCTAAGACCAATATTTTATTTTGTGATTTTAGCATTTACGAAAATGAGAATCTCATTCCAAAATTAAATGACAATTTATGAGAAGTATTCATGACCAAAGATATTTTCAAAGATCTCTTTAATAGCTTAGTTATAAGAAAGCTGCTTTAAACCTACTTTATTATGCTACAAGCAATAAAAATGGTATTCATAGCAAACCTGGCAAAACATAGAGTATTTTGTTTAAGTACAATTATGTTGAAGCAGGTAAAAAATATTAATATTTCACAAACTGTCTGTATTTTAACTAGTCACTGTTGCATTTATTTTGAATAAATAATAATAGTTTTATGTTATTTATAAATTAAATTTTGTCTGATACCTCAAACAAGGAAGTGATTAATTATTATTCAATGTATTTATTTCGAAGTCATATTATTTATTTTTATATAACAAATTATAACGCATTCTAACCAAAAAATGTTTACAATAAATACATGCCAAATATCCGAAGTAAATATCTATATTTTTTTAGATAACTGTTATGAAGTTTATAAAATGGTATGAGTAGTCTTTTTTAGCTTATTGTAGCGTTCAAACACAAGATTTTGCTTACTTTCATAACATTTCCATGTTTATATAATAATATATAAAATATAATAAATACATTTATGTATAGTAGTCTCTTCACAGTGAACATTAATTAAATTGCCGATATTTCTCCGAATTAAAAAACCAAATAAATTAATGTTTGTAAATAACCTGGCTAACAGAAGCACTTCTCATTATGGCATTCAATAATAATTTTAATAAAAATAGATTTATTCCATACAATTTCCTATATAAAGTGCGTATCTTAAAAAAAAACTAAAGAAATTTTTGGAGCAGTACCGGCTATAGATACAATAAAATAATTATAAATAATAATGAAAAAACATCAATCTAGTCTGTTACTTTAAGGGACCATTGCTAATCTAAATTATTTGCGGCAGCTTCTTAAAAATAAATTATATAAAAACTATTTAAACATTCACAATAGAAATAATAATATAATTTATAACTATCGCCTAATTAGAAAATGTTGAAGGAATTGTAAAGTTTTAATAATACCTAATAAGAATCTATTAGGAGTATAATACTTTTTAAATAATTATTTTTATTTTATTTCAATTACACGTCACCTCATTTTTGCCACAAAAACTTTGAGGACAAGAATATTACGTTAGGTACAAAATAATATTATAGGATATAATTTTACCAATTCCCAAGCATCAAAATGCAAGCATTTTTATACCTCTTTTGTAGATATTTTGCCTGTTACTGCAACCCACCAGAGACCTTATTCTAAAGAAAACAAAATACACTTTGCTTTAACATTCATTTATATACAAAGATAAACTCTAACCCCCTTAGTAATAAACGTGGATTAAAGTTACAACCAGGATAATCTTCGGACTAACCATATATTTTTAAGTATTAACCTTGGCGTAACTTTACTTCTCGTTTTATTAATAAGGGGGTAACTGATTCAACCAAAATGCTAGTTTTGACTAGAAGACATAAAAAAAAAAATGATAAAAAATCCTAATCTGTTATTGTTTTTTTTTTTTATAATTTCGCCTGTTAGATTACATAGTCTGTTATTTACACAAATAACGCATTAAATGTTAGATTAAGGAAAATAATAAAGCACAAAGAAAAATGGCAGCTAAAACAAGTGAGTATGACATGACATACAGACTGAGTCGCCGCTATAAGCTAGAAAGAGAGCAAATATCATGCTATGAGTGGCATCATCAAATTATTTATTAGAAAAAATAGACGTTAAGATACTTCGTAAAATAATAAATATCATAGTTTTATGAAATGTAAACACTATTTTAATTAAATATATTGTTCTAGTCAAGTTGTTTATAACAAAAATGTACTCTAGGTACTTGTAAACCTTTCAAGTTACCGGTAAAAGTAGTGGTTCAACCTTGCATCGCTTTGGTGAAATTATATATTTGTAAAGAACTTGAACATCTTCCTGTAATTAAAAAAAAAGGTATATTGAAAGGTTTTACAGGGTGTTAAGAAAGATGACACTAGTGTCGGATTGAGGTGAAGCCATCGACCACATCTTCGGTTACCATTAGGTGATGGAATGGTGTAAACATAACCCTATCGCTAAAAAGAAAATACCATCTTTCGATCCCGAAAATTGGCCGCCATAGCTTTTACTTTAAGAATATCAATACGCCCTTGTTAAAAAAATATTGTTTACGCATAAAGTTAATACTTACATTCTTTATTTTGTAAAATAATAATATTATTAAAATTATAATGCCTACTTACCACCATTTCTCTCGATGCGACACAGGTGCCTAGTAAGAATAAAATATATCAAAATTGACTTAACTAATAAAGCGAATAAAATATAATAATGTTAGATTTACGATCCATTCCTGTATGTATGTGAACGTTTAATATATAAATTGTAAAGCACATTATATAATATTGACTGTTGACAGATATAATTGAAAATATAACAATTGATTTGTGATAAATTAATGAAAGTGTTTTATTCGATTTTATATTACAGGGTCTGTTAAAAAAGAAAAAATATATAAAATAACGAACATTTAATTTATTTTTAATTATTTTATTATGTAATTGAATAAATTGAAGAACATTTTAAAAATAATGGTTAGTTATAACAAAAATATGAAAAAGTTAACAATATTTTCTTTATCCCCCTCTCGCAAACACATCGTGATTATGACATAAATTCAAATATCATTAACTAGTGTTATAGACATAGCAGTTTGTGTATTCAGATACAACATTAAAAATATACAAACAAGTGTCTTTAAACCAATTTCGCAAAAAAATTACACCATTTCAAAAAGTAGCACTTTCTACTTCCACATCATGAAAACCTAGTATGAAAATTGTAACAAAGCTACAATATACGCTGTGCATAAACCGAAGAAGTTCCATACAAAGCTTATGTCAAGGGGGAACCCGTTCCACATGGTGAATTTGGCAGAACAAGCGTCAATGTAGTCCAGAGTGTTGTATATAGACTCCCTGAGTTTTACGTCTGCAAAATAAAAATAAACAAATATAATGGTTGAGCAAAATATAATCACGAGTCGACCAATGTTGGCGTTAAGTGAATTCCCTTTTTAATTACTAAACTGCCTACTTTAAAATCAAAAGAAATATCTGCCCAAATGAATAAATTATTTCAGAAATTATTGTATTTTCTGGAATAATAAAAAAAGTTGTTTGCGGGGTTTAAAGGACCCTAACTAAACCGAACTTCGGGGTGTCCCTGAAATCTTGCTAAAGCGACTTTTAGATTTGGTGAGAATTTTTCATTTTGGCTGGATGGATGAACATTTAGTGCTCCCGCACACGGGCCACAAAACGCCGCCACACGCCACTCAAGCGATTCCGCATCCCTCTCTGTCTAAAACTACGTCTGTGGCTGCTTCTAGCTTCTCGTGGCGTCGTCTGTGGCTGTGGCTCGTGTGCGGCGACACTTAAATTATGGCATTATAGCCAAGAGCTTCGGTGTTTTTGACTTCGAGTACTATTTTTCGAATTTTTAGGTCATGGGACCATTGTGATTACTCGACTATCCAATGTTTGTTATAATTTTAGTTCTAATAATGAAATTGGGTGGAAAGGTACCGTGTAGATATTGATAGAAGACTTTTCTCCGACACCAATAATTATAATTCGATAAATAAATACCTTCGTTCAATAATAACTGGTCAGCAAGCACTATTTTTACTTCATCCAGATCATTCGCTGCTAATTCCATTAAAAGTGCTGGTACACACAAAATTAATACACCGATAACATTTTCTATAATCCAGGGTACTAAAAATGATGGATACTGAAATATTGAACAACAATTAAATTATAAGACAGAAGTAGAATTTGGAATAATATTTATAATATTTTAACTGTGGTTACGAGGCTTGTTTATTACTTGGCAAAATTATTACAGCCGCACAGGACCATCTTCCGGGTTAAGCCGCGCTTGACGAGGTTTCTGACCATCCGTCATAGCGAGTTTCCTCCATGCCTCGGAAAGCGCGTAAAGCCGTTGGTCCCGGCTGTCATTAAATTTGTAGATGTTTGACAGTCGTTTCTATTAGTCAGAAGCTCTAAAAGTCTGACAACCAGTCCTTACCATGGGGTCTCATATAACCCAGTTGTGGAGGTCCGAAAGGAAATGCAGTCGCTCCATGTAAAATACTAGATATTCACCTACATCTGGTTCGACTGGAAGCCGACCCCAAAGTAGTTGGAAAAAGGCTAGGTAGACGATGATGTGGTCTAAAAGTTTCATTTTTTTTTGAGAATAGAAAATCATCAAATGGCTTCGGTCCTAAGTGAGGGGGTAGAGAGGTACTGTCAGACTCGTATTAACTACAAACCACACTTTTCCCACCCTTTACGTTTCTGGGGCGAGGTAGATGTTACCTTGCCCCAGAAACGTACCCCCAACTATAATTTTTGAGTGATTAAATGAAGTTATATAATCGTGCAGAACACATGCAAGGAAGATCTTAAAGTAGGTATACTTACAATTTGATTTGCAAAGTCAAGGACAAAAACAACGAATATGATTTTCGAAAATTCGCTCACATATGCAAAGATCATCTGAAACAGTGTGATAAATAAATAACTGTATACGTAAAGCTAGCTCTCACGGAGCGTTATGTCACGAGTCACGACGAATATTAAAATAATCGCCATTTGCGGATCTGACGACGTGATATTACGCACGGCGTACAACCAGCTTTAGAAAAATTAAAACGTTGTAACGCCGGATCTACACGTTGGCCGTGTTAGCAAGACGCAAATAATTCTATCTTGTTTCTTAGTATAGCGCCGTCTCCTTCTGTTCGGCAAACACGGCCAACGTGTGGATCCGGCGTAAATAATTGTCAGAAAACGGAAATACTTATTTAGAAAGTACCTGTAGCTTCAGAAACTTGATCGTTGTGTCTAAATTTTTTGATAATTTCATGTAACCTTTACAAAAATTAGCGACGTGCTCACTTTTTCGAGCAGGACTCAAGTTAATTTCTTCAAAATTAACTTTTACAGTTTTGCATAAGGATTGTACTGTTTTTTGATAATTTTCAACAATATAAACTGTAGTCAGTCGACCCGAGCAAAGAGCACAAAACTTGTAATAGAATACAGCTGCGGTTGTGTAGGAAATATCTTCTAACGATATGTAGTAACAGATAAGTTCACCGATGAGTGCTATGAATAGCAGAAAATGTGTTACTCGACAATGCAATTTTTTCTGTAGTGTTGATAAAGAATCGCAAGCTAAGTTTGAAGTGAACATCATTACATAATTTTCTTCGGTAATCAACGATACTAAAGCATTCACAGTTATTTCTAAAGCCACCAGAGCATCGTAAAAAAATACTGAGGCACCTATCACAATATAGTCGTCAAAAGATAAGTAAACTTGGAAATAGCCGATTCCACAACAACAAACACAATAAAGTTTTAATAAAAGACAAATAATAGTAGAATTACTGCACTTGAAATAAAACCCAAATAGAAGTCTAAACAACATAATTCCATAAAAAGAGAAAAACGAATGTTTCCTTTGTGTTCTTCGTAAAGAAGGCATTTTAATTAATCTGACGATGGAAATCTGCGACCAAGAACTTCAAAATTATTTAAATTGTTAGGTACAAGTACCTAATGAACTGCGGAAAACAAATAGATTATTTTGAGAACCTTTGCAACTATTTAAATTCATCCAAACAGCTGGACAAGCCACTTGCTGGGAGAACGAGTGTAGTAATGTACCATTATTCCATAATTATTTTATTTTTGATAAAGCAAGAGAGCTTTACTAATACCAAGTTTCACGTACCTATATAAGCAATAATTGTATGTTGTATTTCTGTAACATAATTAAAAACATTGAAATGTAGCTTCATGACGGAAATAAAAGCGAAGGCCAATGTGAAGTAAACATATATTATTATTGTAACACATATAAAAACAATCTTAATTCAGGCGAAACAAAATGCAATTTAAAAAAAGCAGTAGTAACTTTAAAATATAATATCTAAGTAGATGAATCACACAAAACAGTACCTACCTAGATATTTTTTTATAACTAGTAAGTAAATTGTAATAAAGCTATCGCAAACGATGTGCATAAACTGAAGAAACTGAACACAAAGCTTATATCAAACGGGAACCCGTTCCAAATTGTGTTTTTAGCAGAACAAGCGTCTATATACTCCAGGGCATCGTATATAGCTTCACGGAGTTTCATTTCTGTAGGGAAATTAAAAAGTTAATTTTATGAACTAAGCAAAGTAACAATGATTACTAAATAGAAAAAAAAACCAGTCAAGTTCGAGTCGAACTCGCTTATGAGGCATCCCGAACCATTGTAGTTGTTACAGCGTAAGCGGCAACAGAAGGGGTGCTATGACAGGAAACCTCCACGTGCGCCCGTGGACTGGAGTTCCCTCTTGGATACGTCCGGGGGGAAGACCAGTTTTTCGGGCCGGTGCACCCTGGGATGCGGGCAAAAACTCTTCCTTAGGCACTGTGTGCCTAAGTGGTCTCTTTGCCCGTATGCGAATAGCCTGTCGTGTGGATGCTCCAACGCGTGTCCCTCTGATCAGCAGAGGGCCCAGCGGCGGAGCGGGCTTGTGGACGGTGAGTGATGGGTAGCTCGCCGTCCGACGAAGGACCAAGCCCGGGTCGGTGGCGCGTCGTGTTTCGCGCCAAATGCCTGCTGGGGTCGCGGGTTTTTTCTTAACCCAGGT
Source organism: Agrotis segetum (assembly GCA_036375495.1). Classification (NCBI taxonomy): domain Eukaryota; kingdom Metazoa; phylum Arthropoda; class Insecta; order Lepidoptera; family Noctuidae; genus Agrotis; species Agrotis segetum. The sequence goes on along the minus strand of JAQSVV010000056.1, from coordinate 3,289,222 downwards.
TACCGTGGCCCCGGAATGTAAAGGGCATAGGAAGGAACACGGGAACACGGATGAGTCCTCCCGCCTTATGTAGAGTGGAAGGAACAGTCAGAGTCGAACTGACTAAAATTTCACTCTATTCTTTCTTGGCTTTAGCCAGACTCATACTGACTAAAATGAACTGTGTTCCTTCAATTGTCCTATACGATCCAGGGTCAAGGTAAAAGTTGAAGAAGTCTAAAAAAAGCTTTATTCAACACTAATAAATTTAAAGTTGGCGATGATTTGGTCAAAACTATTCGGCGTTGGTCGAAGCTTTGGTCAATACTTTTCAGTAGTAGGTCAAAGGCCTTCCAACGAAGCTGTTTGGACAAGCTTGAAATAAGGTTTCATTGTTAATACATTGTTTTAAAATTATAACATTTAATAAATACCTTTATTTGTTAGTAAATTGTCAGCAAGTACAATTTTTATGTCATCAAGATCATTTGCAGCGAACTCCATTAAAATTGCTGGTACACACACAATAACAATAGTGTAACATATTTCTAAAATAAAAGGCGTTACGACAGCAATTGACTGTAACAAAATGAACTCAGTTGTAGAAAACAACGCCAGGGTTCCGGCCCTTTTTTGCATACCATGATCAAGAACACAGTTAATCAATAGTTATTTTTACAAATAAGCTTAGGTACCATAGTCACGAGTTTGTAAATACCAATTTCTGCACGTGTGTAATAAGTACAAATACAATGTTTTTCAACACATTTGCGAGCAAACATTAGTCTCATTTAGGTACTCATAAGTATTAAAGTGAGACAACGTATTGAGCAAAAGCGCTTCCAAGGAGGTTCGATCAGTCAGGCTGTTTATTCGCATAATGTCACTCTTTGGTGGAATTCTTTTTTTTTTTAAATGGAAATTGAAAAAAGCCGTAAAGAAAACGCACGGTGCTATAAACGGGGTGTGCCGTAAAGTAGGTACTTAGATGTGAGTACCTATTTTACCGCACGCTCCGTTGTATGGTGCGTAATTTTTAACTTTCGAACAATGTATACAGGCTTTGTTACTGCAATTTTCGAGCAAATGTGTTGAAAAAAAAAACTTGTTGGTGATAGAGCTCAGAAAATCAGTTTACTTACAAAATCAGTAGCAAAGTCGAAGTAATACACGATGAACAGAACTCTTAAAAATTCACTCGCATATGTAATGGTCACCTGAAATATGATTATGAAATGTTTAGATTTTAGGGAGAACACCCTTTATTCCGAATTTCGAAGTTCCGATTTTCAAAACTCCAAATATCTATCATAATATTAGGAATTACAATTATCTAATATTATTATATTAAAAATCACGAAATTTACTTTTTCGAAAGTCTTATATCCGAGAGATTTTAGGAGAATTATTAATGCTGTAAAGCTGAAGAGTGGGATTCAGTGCCGGATTTAAGACTACTTAATGCCCTAAGCAATCTAAGCATATGGTGCTCCCCGTATCTACGAAAAAGTAGATTTTGCTCTTAATTTATTTTAACGTACCTACTCGTAGTCTCGTATATTCGTGATGAGAATCCGGTTCCATTCGATCCGGCTTATAATACCCTAAGACGTGATGCTCTAAACAATTACTTACCTGTGTTTATCAGGTTAAACGTAGCACATTCATAACGTTATGGCCAACATCACATTATGTCTTATGATCTTAAGAAGCTGAGAACTGGTTGAAACTGCGGAGAACTATACTAGCTAGTATTAGATAAAAACGTACCTTTAGCCTTAGAAATTTCATCGTGCCATCCAAAATTTTCGATAATTTCATGTAGCCTTTACAGAAATTTGCGACGTCTTCGGTTTTTTGAGCTGGACTTATATTCGTTGCAAGATCATCTCTTAGCGTTTTGCACAAGAACTCTATTGTCTTATGATAATTTTCGGTGATTTATACTATGGTCAGAGGACTCGAGTTTAAGGAAGTTAACTTGTAAAAGTATGCGAACAAGCCAAATAAACGAAAATTTGCAAATGAGAGCCAAAAAAAGACACACTCAACAATAATTGCGGTGAACAACATAATAGCCGTAACGAGACAGTGTTGTTTTTTCTGCAATGTTGTAGAAGAAATGGAAGTTACGTTTGAAGAAAAAATCATGACATATTCTTCTTCGGTAATCAACGATATCAAAACATTTGCAGTTATATATAAAAGTGCCGAAGCATCGTAACACAAAGTGCTGACAGATAACTTAAGGTATTCGTCAAATGCCATAAAAAAATGTAAATAGCCTATTCCACAACAACCGATACAATACACTTTAAGTAACAGACAAATAGCAGTAGAATTACAGCATTTGAAATAAAATCCAAATATTAGTCTAAAAATCATAATTCCGCGTAAAGTGAAATTATAGATTAAACGAACTTACCTGTAAGTGAAGTTCTATCTTAATTATATGAAGGATTCATCCGAAGTGATTAGCATAACACATGTAGTATCGCCTACTAGTACATGCCATTCCACACTATATTGAGAGTATTTCAATAGTCTTTTTTTTTTTTTTTTTTGCTGTGGGTAGTTTAGTCTACTTGGATACTGCGCTCGCAATTCGTGTCATTTAGTTTAGAGTCTAACCCGATATTAACTTCATATTTTACGATTGATAGGGGTACACCGAACTCGTTCGGTCTCTACTGGGTGGGAGGGTTGCTAATCACTTCGGATGAATCCTTCATATAATTAAGATAGAACTTCACTTACAGGTAAGTTCGTTTAATCTATAATTATATTGTGGATTCATCCTCGTGATTAGCATAACACATGTAGATTTTTAGAGATATGAATCGTAAAATATAGTTGGATGAAATACAAGGCTTGAGAATTATGAATAAGGTCAATAATTTTCAGGTAACTGTTTCTGTATAGCTTGTGCTGTGAAAAGGCAAATTTCGAACGTTTTATCAAAAAACGGAATAAATAGCATTGGTTGATCCAATTCTAGGACTGTTTATAGGAACGGAACGGGAATTTTAAATGAAAGGTCCCATACCCTTCATTATTAGACATTTTAATTTATTATAAAGTTTGTTTGCACCCTATATGTACAGCGACCGTACGGAGAGCTGGGTAGCATTTTTATATATAAATACAATATATCTTATTAGTATTATTATTTTTAAATCATAAATGTTCCTCGGGGTATCATTTATTAAGATTAAGTACCAGAAACATCTCGGGGCTGTCCACAGACAGAGAAGGTACGGAACTAAAAACCTCATAAAGAATCTTTTAATATTTTCATTCCTGGGAATGTTTTCTTTAGTAATTAAACTTAAGAGCTGAGCGGTTTGAATTTAAGGTTCCTTATTGGCACTATTATTATACATTCATGTAAAGAATTTCATAATATTTGGAATTGATACCTCAAACATGTTATAAATAAATAATAATGAATGAACCACCCTTTATCGCATCGTTTTATAGATGACGGTGGGGTGGGATACCTCTTTTTGTTATCACCTCGCGGATGAGTTCCCTGCCGCTGAGGTAATGGTGTTGCACTTGTGGCGCCGACTGAAATCAGTAGTTAAAAATAAATTTTTAGTTACCCGATAACACGATTTTTAGACACCACAATCCTTTAAATAATCACGGCCATGTTGACCATTGTGGGTCAACCATTAAACCCTTGGCATTTTCAGACTGTTTTTACATCATAGTAAAGAATTAAACGCATATAAATAAAACTCAGAACAAGAAATTGTAAACTATTTACAGCATTCGGATTTGTATGCCAGGATATGAATATTATTTAATCGACTAGCGAATAAATCTATGTTTGGGGGACTATAAATATTATTACAAAATTTTACAAAGACACAGTTTGCAAGTTGTACTCCACATTTGAATGGATACATACATCAAACTCCTGATATGCTTTAAAGTTCTCTGAAGAATCAATAACTAAAGCGAAAATCATATAGGTTAGCATTAGCACCATTGCTTATTATTGCTAAAGTTACCTAGTTACATTTGTCACGTATAACTATGTAACTTTTATCCCTGTTATTCTGTTGACGTAGGAAATTGCGGTGTTGATTGTCAATCTGATGACTTATCTTGGAAAATATTTTAAGGATAAGCAGCCATAATTTTTAGATACCTATAATTGATAGCTCTCTCATCACCACACACAATCCCCCCCCCATTGTTGAGATTCAAGATCATACTTATCTCCTTTAATTTTACAGACAATGCTTGTTAGCTTGACTCCACTATACAGTCATATTTTAATAATTTGGTTATCATAATGATAATTTTTACTTGTGTTTTTTATTTTCTTTTAAATTCTCGGTATTTTAAATCTTCAAGTTTTGTATACTCGTACAGCCTGTTATACTTATATACTTCACGGCTGGACAGGTACGTGCTAAGATATCGATAAAACTTGCATAAGTTTTTAAACTTTGCATTGAATAAGATTTTTCTCTTTGTGATTTTTTTTTTTTAAAAATTATTTTGTTTCTTTTATTTTTGGTAGTGTGACCTGAAATTTTCTCGTATCAAAAGCACCTAGATATTTGAAAAAGACGAAAGGATTGGGATGACCTTTTTCCCTAAGTATGATAAAACAAAGGCTCGTGGGGAGATCTTTGGTTTCCTCCATATAGCAAATGACGTCTAAATATTCATTGTAAATATAAGTGTTCACCTTAATATTTTCATGACTGCCTTCATTAGCTTTGTGAATACAAAACGGAGCAGTATTGTGGGCGAAAGGTAAAGTATTAAATTTAATAACCCTCCTGGCGCAGTCGGGTAAAAAATGCTCAAATGGAACCGGAGATATTTTCTATCCTGTTTATCAATTATCCTTTATGTCAAAAGAACATAACTCTTGATATCAGTTTCAGTACTGTTTTATAGTCTTCCAAACTAAAGTGGTTACTATCAATAAGTCTATTCACAGATTTTTATTTCTATATTCATGTAATATTTTTAAATAAATGTTTATATAATATTATAAACCTGAAGAGTTTATTTGGTTGAACGTGTCAATCTCAGTGAAATATGGGTTCTAATTGTTAAACTTTTTCCGTGTTAAATAAAAATAGACTATATCTATTTATCTAAGAAGACTATTATGCTAATATCATGCTAACTTGTAGCATGTAATGTCTTGACCAATAGTAACAATGGGGTTGAAACCACAGGAAACCGCTTATATAAGTTAAGACGCATCTAGCTCTTGTACTTTAGTATTAAAAAATATTTTTGATAATTATTGGCCAGACTCATGCTTTACATATCCATGAAGTAGCTTCTAACGATAACCATTTATCGATGGCTTCATTGAAATAAGTTCATTTTGAAAAGAATTATTCCTGAATACTCGCAGGTATTGCGTGAATTTAAGTCCGACAGAAAAAAGGGGATTTTATAACTCTTTTTATGTACTTATACATATGAAAGGATCTTTGGATCCTGCTTGATCATCAAGCATTCTTATAGAAGCATGACAATCAAACAGCAGGTCACCTGGTTCACCTGGTCTGAAGTTTCACCGCTGCTGTTGATGCTGAGGCTGCTTGGAGGAGCTGGCTAGTTGATTGGCAGTCGATGTCCACAAACTGTTCCATCCTTTGTTCAGGTCAAACCCTGCACTGTGCGCTTGGATTGTTTTATTGCGCAAGCGTAATCAATAGTATGAAGACAGCTGCTTTTATTTCCAACTTCAATTTAAAGGATTGGACCTGGTTCCTGGTTCACCTCAGGCTGCTGAAGTCTACATCTGCTTGTAGATCAGGAGAATCGTTGATATTGGTCTGACGTAACAATTTCATTGTTTAATTTTTTTTATTATATTCTCCATGTAAGAACGGAGACAAAGTCCACTGAAGCCTGACGATTCGAGTCAATATTTGATTGTAAGAGACAGTCCCAAGTTTAATAACACGTACTGTCCGCAAACAATTTTACCAAGCACCATGCAACAGTCCCAATGTACTGTTCGTTGGGCTGGAAAGTGACTACGATAGATTTTTAAGGCTGATTTGTGTAAAAAGGGGACATAACGTCCCATGTAGCCTTGCAAGTCAATATTATATTGTAAGAGACAGTCCCAAGTTGTAATAACAAGTACTGCCCGCAAACAATTTTACCAAGCGCCATGCAACAGTCCCAATGTACTGCTCGTTGGGCTGGAAAATGACTGCATTATATTTTTAAAGCAGATATAGATCTGACATGGCCCTTTTATTGTGTGAAGGGACTAGGGAGACATGAAGTCTCCTATTTGCAATACGAGTCGATTTTTGATTGTAAGAGACAGTCCCAAGTTGTGATAACAAGTACTGTCCGCAAACACATTTATCAAATAAAAATTTCTAAATAAATAAATAAATCAAGCTCCATACAACAGTCCCAATGTACTGCTTGTTGGGCTGGAAAGTGACTGCATTAGATTTATAGGGCTGATATAGGTCTGACGTGACCGTTGCATTGTGTAAAAGGAGACAAGGTCCTGGCAATGTTATTCAATATTCGATTGTAAGAGACAGCCCCAAGTTATGATAACACGTGCTGTCCGCAAACAAATTTATCAAGCACCATTTAACAGACCCAATTTATGCAAATCAAAATTATATTTTAAGTTGTGATGAAACATACTGTCTATAAATTAAGCACCATAAGACAGTCCCTATGTACTGCTCGGTGGTGTATTTTAACCATAAAATGTTTAGAATAGATCATTCGAACTATTAAATTCTTTATTCACTTGTGGGTTACATAATTATAGTCTAGAAGACTGAAAACTGAATACTTAAAGTTGAAAAATAAAAGAACGGAACAGTCTCAATGTAAGCAGATACTGTCCGCAGACTATTATTTCCTAATTAGGAATAACAACATCTTAAAAGTATGAAATTCTGAATTATTTTTTATAATAAAATTGAAACACTTGGCCAACATTGGTGTAAAACCATAAAGAAAACATTGTGTAAGCAATAATGTAAATATTATTTTGCATGCTCTAAGCAGGCAAAAAAATGGTTTGTGTTTAAATTACCAACTGTAAGGTAGGTAGGTAGATACAATTTAATTATCAGGACAAATACATTATTTTTAGATTATTTTGGCCCTTATTAGTGTCCGTAGCACTAATTTCTTGAGCAAAAGTAAACCCACAGGTATATGATATTCTTAATTATATATTTAAGGACTAAACGAGACGGATATGTCGTCCGTTTTCATATTAATGGATCTAACAGATCATTACGCAGTCTAATTAATTTAAAATTTATTGCGTAATTAGGAACACTCAGATTATAGGATGGAAGAAAAGAAAACCTACCTTGTGATGGTGAACGGGCAGCACAAACCTGGAGACGATAACTCGTAGTCTTCATCACGCGATCGACGCCGCCTGATCTTCTAATTTTTCGTTATTAAACGATCACACTTTTTCTTCTATGCATTATTTTAATTTTAAACAATAACACTACACTTTAAAATTAACTTTTTTCGAACGAGCGCGTGTGGAACGGCGGAGCACTAAAACGCGAATGACACGAATTGCGAGCGCAGTATCCAAGTAGACTAAACTACCCACAGCAAAAAAAAAAAAAAAAAGACTATTGAAATACTCTCAATATAGTGTGGAATGGCATGTACTAGTAGGCGATACTACATGTGTTATGCTAATCACGAGGATGAATCCACAATATAATATGAATTCATTTTAAATAGTCCTTGTAAAGAAGGCATTTTTTAAAAGTATGATTTCAGAATACTGCAGTGCAAGAAGTCTGAAACGCTACTCAAAGTAAGTATGAAAACGCCGACGTAGTTAGGGCGCTTTCACATAAGGACTTTAGCAGAGCGCGACAGTAACGAAAACCCAAACCTTTTCACCGACTTATTTTTGTCGCCCGAAGGAAAAGTACCGTGTCAGAATAACATATAAATAATAAGCCATCAAAATAAATAATAAGAGACACTTGGTGCTTTTTATTTTAGAAATCAGGAATGAACAATGCACATAATTCTTGCCAGATCTTCTTTTTAGGGTCCTGTTGTTTTAATTATTACATCTTGAATGCTATAAAACAGGACGCATATGAGCTTATACACAACAAATCTTTCGGTTTCAAGCTCGCTCATTGCACGGTTAAAGTATGTATATTCATAGGTACCTATGTACTTGCAATTCTGTGGTGGACGCCCAAGGCGACGGACGTTGCAAGACGATCTCCAGCCACCGTAGGCGCGGGCATGCGGGTGGTGAATAAAGAGGGCAACTCGCTGCCCGACCATGGATTATGCCCGGGTCGACAGCGCGTTGTGTTCCACGCGCGCTTCAAGGAGCGTCAGCATAATGACAGGGCCCTCTCTCAGAGGGCCAAAGTCTGCCGGAGTCGCGGGACTTATTCCATCACCGTGATCCCGGAACATAAAGGTCTATTGAAGGACATCGTGGATTTTAGTCAGTACAAGTCTGACAGTCCCTCCCGCCTTGCCCGGGGTGGGAGGGCTCATTATATGATTTTGCCACGTTAAAAAAAAATTACCTACTTGCAACTCTGAAGAACTTAGAAGCGCGACTGCCGTGGCTCTGCCTCGCAACTGTCTTATTGCTTATCTTTCATACTATAATACGAAGTCACTTCACGCAGTCTGAAAGCTTACATCTTTCAAACTATGCAACATGTTAAATGCGGTTTTCTTCGTTAGACAGTGATTCAAGAGAAAGGTGTAGGTATAATGTATCATGTGTATCCTTACATATTTGTAACCTTAATAAATTTAATATTCCTTAGTCTCGCCTTAAGACGTCGTGTTTGAGTCGGTCCAGGGGCCGTATTACAACCATCTTAAAACCAGGCTTGTTCCAGTGAGTGAACGAGACGGCGCTAGGTGACTTGTATAGCTTTGTCACTACTACCGGCCACAGGCAAGATAAAAAAATAACAAAAAATCTACGTTATAAACTGCACCAGTGTAAAGTCAGGGCTATTCACTAGTAGGTAGGTATCGTATTAATTACTTACATGTTGCCATGAAAAAATAAAAATAATTGCAATTAAAAATATTAAAATAAAGTTACGAGACAGAAATACAGGTGACGATCAATAACTATAATAACATAATATACAGGGTGTTTGGTGCATCCTGTGCCAAATTGAAATGGTCGACAGAAGGGGTCATCTGCTATATTTTCAGACTCCCTAACACCCCTCATGCCCTGTGGATTTTTTATATTGTCTTTTATTGTTTTACTAAAAAGGCCTAAATTTTACATTGAAATACAATTTTCTTTTTAAACATGGGGCGTAGACTTTGAATTTTAATTTGACTTCGATGTGTATATTTTAAAAATACTTTGAAATACAAAATTAGTGACATTAGTCTCCTAGTTTTTTTTTTTTGCGGCAACAGAAATACATCACATTTCTGTTGCCGCTATAACAAAGCATACTAAAAACCAGAATACCTACAATAAATTTTAAGGGGGCTCCCATACAAAAAACATGTTTTTTTTGCTGGTTTTTTGTAGGTAGATAATGTTTCGGTGGCTGTTTCTCATGTTTAAATTTTCACAGATGATATATGTCTATTGCCGCTATAATAAAAAATACTTAAAACTGGCTAAGTGTTGTAGCCTATATTCTGGTTTTTTGTATGTTTTCTTATAGCGGAAACAGAAGTACATCACCTTTGAAAATTTTAACTCTCTAGCTATCACAGTTTATGAGATACACTCCCAAAAACTACTGAAAGGATTTTGATTCGACATTGACATTGACGGCACAGGGTTTTCGGGGTTGCAAACTTGTGTGTTAACTACTCTCAAGGGACCTAACAACGTATAACAAAATCGTAGTTATATGAGCGTTTGCAATGTTTGATGTCGATATTGACCTGTACTTTAAAAATCAGCTGATAATTTTAGAAAACAGACAATGGAACTTCTCAATTATACTGCACACTTCTATGTAAAAATACCGACTTTTGGTTCAAAACTCGGTAACAAGAAGAGTTGTATCAAACAAAAACAAAGGTTCTAGAAAATTCACCTAAAAAATATTTGTCTCTGGTTCGTTTGTATCGGGTTATTGAGTAACTCTCGGCTGCCTCTGCATTTCTGTTATTTGAAAGTAACGAACTATAAATTGAAGCGGAAAAATTCTACTTTGATCCAGTTTTAACGAAAGGGTATTTTTGTGTGTCAATTTTCTTTTGCGAAGTATGGTCTGAACATTCCTACTATTTTTGATGTGACACATCTTTGCTATTGCTTTTGTTGGAAAATTTCAGGAGTGGAACAGGATAGGCATGTCGAAATCATCAATAAATTGCATAATTTTAATAAATAATTATTTCAGCTAGAGTTTTGTAAAAATAATGGAGACGTACCCACTTTGTATTTTGTTAAATCAATGCATTTTTACATTAAACGCATCAAATTTCGACAGTGGGACATCAGAAGCAAATATTTTTCTATTTGCTTGTGACGTATTGGCAATTTTATGTTTACGTAAAAAATACGTAACTGACGGACTGACAATTTTTTTTTTATCAAATACCCTATGGAGGAAATCGAATTAGGTTTGAACAAAGAGCGTGCAACATAAGATTCGCGGGCGATGAATGCAAGTGGTAGATTATTGTTCGGCGTGGTGGTCTTAGGAAAAGCCCTATCCCAAAGCCCAATCTAAAGAAGAAAGAAGAAGAAAGCCTTAGGCACAAAAAAATAACGAGAATACAATAAATAAAAAAGAACACAAAAGTAGGTACCGTGTGCTCACGGCCGTGTCAAATAGGCTCTGGGAGGTATTACAACGCCTTAAAACCAGGCTTGTTCAGGCGAGTGAAAGTGACAGAGTTATACAAGTCGTCTAGCGCCATCTCGTTCACTCACTGGAACAGGCCTGGTTTTGAGACGTTGTAATAACCCCCCAGTTCAGTGAAAAGTCAGTCTAGGGAACGTACTAAGCTGCAGGCGATCTTCGTTCAGCAGTGGACCCTTTCCATCTGATGATGATGATGATGATGGATGAGCTTGACTCGTCGTCGGGTGGTAGTAACACTTCCCGACCTTTAAGACAGAGTAGGACCATCAGAGCCAGAATTCATGAGGTAGATTAGGTTCAAGTTTTGTGTAAAATGATTAAAATAATGATGATGCTAGTTGAAAATGTCGTAAAAGCTCAAGTGACCTGAGAGCTTTTATTGAAAACGCTGCTTAATCCTTTTGAGATTTGTATCATATTGAAATGTACGCATAAATTATACTCTACTACCCGTGTGAAGTCTGGGCGGATCGCTAGTCATTTTAATACAATATTGGAAACTTTCGTTTGACTTTTACCTACATATTTTAAGTATTTCAATTAATTTCAAGGGTTTTAGAAAAGGTTATTTTTTTCCTTTCAATCAATCAAAAGTTTATTGTGGATCATAGGTAGGTATGTATAGTCGTATAATACAGTTCTTAATCTATGTGTCCCTGTACTCTTGACATAGTTAAGTAAACTAATTCACCTACCATAAAGACAGTTCTTTTCTGCTGGAAGAAATTAGGTACTTTTCTAGTTGTCTTGTTTCCTAAGGATATTATCGTAAAAGGGTCACATTGAGGCCACAAAATTAGGGTCCCTGATTACGGAAGTGGACCCTGAAAGTAATATTGAGTTTGAATGTGTTTGGCACTCGAATAGGTCACAGAAGGGCTACATCCCGTTTCATCGCCTAAATAAAGTACTTTTAGTGATTGAAACGGCACTCTTTTGCCAAGTGAAAAAGAGTTGCGTTACGCAAGTTTTTTATTTAGTTGATGAAACGGGACGAAGACAACAGAAGTTTTTTTTAAAGACTGGAAATAGGGAAACAGTATATAAGACTACAACTTACTGTAGTAACAGAAATAACACTAGACTATAAAAAACATTTACACGGTTCGATTTTCCTTCTTTTTTTTGGTGTAAAATAATCAACCATTAAGTCCTATCGCCCTGGGTGGAGCGGAAGGGATTTTCAGACTCGTATTGACTAATAAATCCATCGAGTTCCTTCAATAGCCTTTACGTTCCAGGGTCACGGTTTCCCGTGTGGACAGTTTCACACATACAGGCTGCGGTTACATTTGGGAGTATGATTGTTACAAATCTAAGAATGCGTTGCTTATCATGAGAAAAAATCTTAGATTTTTATCAACTAAGTACCTACTAGCTGTTGCCAGCGGCTTCACCCGCTACAACTCAAAAATTATCCCACGGGAACATAAAATCAGCAGTCGATGATGATGAAATCGGCAGCTGATGGATGCAAGTGGCGAATTGTCGTTCGGCGTGGCGGTCTAAGGGGGAGGCCTATGTTCAGCGGTGGGACGTCTTCCGGCTGATGATGATGATGAACATAAAATCGGGATAAAAACTATCCTATGTGTTTATCCAGATTATAAACTATCTGTGTACCAAATTTTAACCAAATCCCTCCAGTGGTTTTTGCGTGAAAGAGTAACAAACATACCTTCATACACATACAATCATACTTACATCCTTACAAACTTTCGCATTTATAATATTAGTAGGACGTAGAAAATCACCTTTTTTTATAATTTGCCAATTTGCGAATTGGGCATTTAAAGAACTGGCCATTTTGAGGTTGGTATTTTGCGAATTAGGCTTTTTGCTCCTAAACCATCGAGCCGTGTAAGTACCTAAAACTCCTTTGGTCTAATCCTAAACCACGAATTCGGGACGAAGCGAAGCCATCCCGACTATTTTCAGAGCTTCTTTTGTCTCTGCTTTAGTAAACATTCTGCCCCACTCTACTTACCTAATTAGTCATGTCAATGAACCTAAAGAAAAGAGTAAGTATCAAGAACGGCTCCAATTTTGTTGAACTGTTCATACTTTTTTTAATGTTGTTTTTTACTCATTTTGAAATCATAAACATTTAAGAGGGGGGGAATAAATCTCGGGAACGGCTCCAAGGATTTTCATGAAAGTTACAGATTAGTGGTTTTCCGGCTCAAGGAATCGATTTATCAAGTCCCAGGTTCGAGAAAAGCTCGATTCCCAAGATATAGACATTTTAAAAACCGAGCGAAGCTCTGTCAACCAGATATTAATTATATTATTTCAAAAAGAATTACTTAATTTTTATCAGTGGGTCCAATACTCCAAATGACTAAAGAAGCAAAATAATTAATTAGGTCATTATTTTATCCCGCGGGATTGATGCATTTTATTCAGTATTGATCCCGCTCTCGACCGAGTGGTGGCAATATGGTTCGCTATTATATAGCTACTAGTTGTTCTTGATAACAAGCTGCAGATTCCAATGTTTAACCACCGCACGGCATCAAAATAGATTTTCTCATCACCCCTTTGAAAAGCCCGCTGGAGAATAGTATATGGTGGGCAGTGATAATACAGTATGACGAGTGGTTTAAGATGACCACTTTGCTACGATATTTAAGGAATGCGAAGGCATGCAGACATGCGACACTACGCATCTTCCGCTTGTATGTATGCACTCGTGAGGAGAGGCAGTGCAAGTAGTGGTGCACACCGCTTATTTTAAACTCTTTTCTCCTACACTCCATGGTGAGCGCTTCACTAGACTCGTGGCATTTGTAGTATAAGTTATGCTATATTGTTGCCTAATTTTCTCTGGCAAAATAGCATTGTCTAGAAGTTTATCGGCCTAGTTCCAACTAGACTATAAAGGGTATTGAGTGGGCCATTATTTTCGGGAGACACTCCAGTTCCAGACAAATGATTGAGTTACCACAGCTCACTAGCCTTAATTATTTTATTGTAAATGAACTATGCCATTCATATCAATATTGTAGTTCATTTACCTGACAAATGAGATATTATCTGATAATCAGGTCAGGCTAGGTCGAAAATTGTCGCACGCCATTGCGGCGTGCCTGATTTGAGCGCCGTATCCCAGAAGTTCCATTATGGAACTTCTCGGGGTTTTTTTCTCCCAGTAGTTCCATTTAAGTAGATACTTTTTCACCTAATCCCGGTAGTTCCGTTTGACATTTGAGTCTCCAGAACCTATGCTAGATCGCACGAAAGCGCATCGCAGAATTCGCAGAAAATAATAAGCATCGGAAATTCCTGCGATGCGTCGTCGCAACGTATCGCATTGCGCTTTTGTGGGGGAGCCCTTAATTACCATCTTATATGTGGAATACGGCGGATTCGATTCCTCGGATTTTTTTTCGCAATACTAAAGTTTTTATTAGAGACAGCTGAGCAGGTCAATGCTATTGTGAATTCTAGACTGGAACTGGTTTATTCGGAATTTAAAACGACGGGGATGAATTAAGTTTGGATTAGTAATGTAACCGCCTTTCGACTGCGGTTCTTCAGGAATCTCGTTGGTTCCTTTATTCAGTTTTAGCAGTAAGATTTGCCAATTTGACCAATTTAGATTGGTTCAATTTGATGCAGAAGAACTTGAGTAGTTAGAACTCATTAGAATTCCCCTAGCAGAAAGCATTCGGACGCGTCTTCTATTGGACAGAAAGACTTATATAAATGTAAATGCGCTTACGGCATTGTTCCGTTGTTCTTCGTGATAATTGTCTTAATTGTTCGTATAAACGCGATTATTATAAAAGAGTCACAAATAAAAATTATTAATAACTCTGACCTGTAATATAACAAAAGTGCACAATTTGATGCTCTATTGTCTTCGAATGTTTGTATCTATAACGTTACATTACAGGTGAATGCTCGCGGTGAGGAAGCGCCCTCAAACAGTGTTCATGCTAACAGAGATGAAAAACCAAATAACAATGAAAGGGTGAATGAAACATGGCCGAATTGTAACAGGATATTAAAACTTTTCGGGTTATTTTTTCCGCTGCGTATTCAGAATACGGCAAAAATTTGTAGGTACATTTTTTTTCAACGTTGTGAACAATTCCCGCATTTTCACTGCACAATTTTCGCTACAAGAAAGCGAATTATTTCCGGAATATCTTTTACTGAAGGTATGTCATGTTTGCGTCTGCATGATTTTGCCACACGCCTGCACCACTGCGTTAGCCGTGCCCCATTGCACTGAATCGGCTTTCTTCCTTCTTTTTTGTTTTAGGATGAGGCTATTCTCTTATAAGCCTACTCTACACTACTCGCGCAGTTGCCTCGACGAAGTACTCGTCGACGTTGAACGAAGCCCCGAAGTATGTGACTACACACTGCAACAGTGCAACTTCGCGAGGAGCTCAATGAGCCCTTTGACTCGGTCGCAAAAACCTAAGGTTCAGCTTACAATTCGGCCATAGAGGCTTTATTCCATGGCATAAAAAGCATTTGAAGGATCAGGGTGGATTTTATGTCTGTGAGAGTCTGTTGTCACTCTAACATTTCCAGCCGCACAAACTAGGGTGGAAGGGCCCTTATAATGATTTTACCAAACCGGAAAAAGGTAAAAAGTCTCCTCTGGAAACCACTAGCTTCTAGCATAACTTTGGACTTAATGTTGAACATTTAAGTTCAGGTTTCCTCACAACGTTTTCCATCACCGATGTCAGTTATGTCCAAAGTAAATTAAATTATGTACGTATGCTTTGAAAATGACACATTGACATTAGTAGAGTAGATTTACATTAATAGATACTTACCTACTCGCTATTGAACTCACAACCTTCTGTTTTTTATTTATTAATTCGTGCTGCTTAAACAACGTGTAACGTTAATAGTGCAAAACCTCTCGTGGGGTAACTCAGCGAATTTTCAAAAGTCTTGGAACAAACATTGTTCAGTAACATGGTCTGAGTTACCCCACGAGAGGTTTTGCGCTGTTAACGTTACACGTTGTATAACAAGTTGGTAGAAAACTATGTTCTTCATTATTATTTAAATGCTGAGCGGAACTTGGTAGTGCTCCTTACTCAAAGGATAAAATTATACATTCATTATTTTTGTTTAAGTACTTCAAAAAGGTGAAGGTAGAAGTCGAATTTAAATTCCTGGTAGCGTTGTTGGTAATGGAAAGAAAAAAAGTGTGTGTTTTTAAACATGGGAAAATATTTAATCTGCTATTAAATACAACGTTGTATAAAGCGTTTAAAGCTTAAGTAATAGTGTTACACACACGTGTACGTACACGTGTGGACACGTGGCAACATTTCAGCGGCTAATGTCAGCCTTAATGTTGATGAAATACGTGTCAAATTACTACTGAATATACTTGGTACATGTTTGATGAATTACAATGTATTTATACTCGTAAGCTACTAAATTGTGGATGTATTATTAAAAGCTGGATTTCCACGGCGCGTAATGTTGCAGATGGACACGGACAGCCCGCGTCAACGCACCATGGGAAGATTTTTTTATCCTGTGTGTAGCTGTGTAGCTAGTATTATCTGAACTTTGTGTAATATA
This sequence comes from Agrotis segetum, assembly GCA_036375495.1. NCBI lineage: Eukaryota > Metazoa > Arthropoda > Insecta > Lepidoptera > Noctuidae > Agrotis > Agrotis segetum. Next base: position 3,272,828 of record JAQSVV010000056.1, on the reverse strand, counting down.
AATAAACATCATTAACAAAACTCATAGTTTGTTTTAGATATACAAAATATTATACAATTTTTTAGGGTTCCGTAGTCAACAAGGAACCGTTATAGTTTCGCCATGTCCGTCCGTCCGTCCGTCCGTCTGTCCGCAGTTTAGCTCAGAGACGCACAGTACTAGAGAGCTGTAATTTGTTGTAAATATACGGATTTGTTGTGCCAAGAAAGTGGTAAAATAAAATCTCGTAAAATATTTTTTTTTAGGGTACCTCCTGTACATGTAAAGTGGGGATGATTTTTTTTTTGCGAGTACCCCTTATTGTGGGGTATCATTAAATAGGTCTTTAAAAAATATTGAGAGTTTCCATTAACAATTTTTTGATTAAAAAATTCGTTTCTGAAATATTAAGCTTTAAAGTGCTAAATTTTGCTCGACTCGAGTGTCCCCCCCCTCTACCAGCTAAACGGTTGTGTTTGGGGGTGTGAAAAAATTCACAACAGTAGTATATATAACGAATTTTGAAAGAAAATTATCATGACTAAGTAGGCGTTACAACTTTACGAGTAATAGTCGACCAACTTATAAAATGTACTTGGATAAAATTTTTCTTAAACAAAATGTATCGGAGAACATGTTCATCAACTGCAAATGTAAGTTTGTCAACTTTATTTTTACAGCTTTAATAGGTATGTTTTTACGGTATGTTTTTTGGGGAAAGGTAGGTTTTATCGTCAACTATTTTTAACTAACTTCAAAAAAGGTGGAGGTTCTAAATTCGTCGTAATCTTTTTATTTATGTATTTTCCCCGATTTCTCAAAGACTCCTGGACCGATTTTGAAAATCCTTTTTTTTTAATTTAATTCAGCGAATCAGTTTAGTTAGTTCGCATAAGTGTTTTGATGGGCAACTACGGAACCCTACACTGTGCGTGGCCCGACATGCACTTGGCCGGTTTTTGTAAGTTTGTAAGGCGTACAACTTATGGCCCATTATTGAATTTTTTTTGGTTGTAGCCTACATATTAGTTCTTTAGTGCTTTAAATAATAGTTATCAAGCATGTTAAGAGAGTTCTATCAATTTTTGTCTAACGTTTAGCAGTCGCTAATACATTTTCAACTTTATAACCCAATGCATAAAGTTGAAAATCTATCAAAGATGTAATCTTTGAACGTTTTCGTTTGTTTCGTTTGCTATTGCTTAGCAGTCTTTACTAGATTTTCAACTTTATGCGATGGGGTATAAAGTTGAAAATGTATAAGCTAATGCTGAACGTTAACGGTTGCCGCTTGCCGTTTGGCTACAGTTTCTTGTCCTTTTGCGCTCGGTTGCTATTTTATGAATTAGGCTTTTCACGTCTAAACCAGCGAAACAACACGCGAACGAAGTCGTCGGTAGAACCAAGTTAGGTATGAAGTTTCTTTCAAACTTTTGCAGTTCAATGCTCAATTGAAGATGTCTGCTTACATTCATACAACACTAAAAGTCATAATAAATCCAATTGGAAATAAACTATAAATTGTTGTTGAAACTATTGATTGCCTATAAAACTTTCTCAATACCCGATAATATTTAATTAAATCTTTTCTTTTCTTGACTAAATGTAAACTTGTTAACATAGATAGAAAAAGTTTATTGTAAAAGTGTACTTATAGATCAATTCATTTAAATTTTCGTCTTTTTATTACTACATATCTAGTATTAATCTTTGTTTCTACATAAAATTAATAGATTTAAATAAATCTAAAAACCCACGTTTTTAAATGTCATAAAAATAAGAAAATAGCGTTAATTATTTAAGGGATTATATTATTATAAGGGATATATTTACATGACGTGTATAGACCGTGGGTGTAACTTGCAAAGGTACGCCCCCACGTTTTGAGTGGCCCCTCTCTCAGCCCGTTTCGTTTTCGTGACAGCATACCCTTTCAATTATGATAACCATATCATGGGGGTGTATGAGGATCTCAAACAGCCAGTCCGCCATCTTGGGGAGGCCGCCATATTGGATTTGTTCTGACGTTTCTTAGCTAGTAATGTATTGCCATCAGAACTCAGAGCGTGTGCAAAATTTCAGCCTGCTAGCTTATCGGAAAGTGCCTCAAAATTGAGTTGTAAAAGTCCAACCTGGAACGACAAACAAAGAAGAAAAGTGAGTGTAAGTATAAAAAAAAACGTTTGAATAATAACCGCACAGGTCGATCATCGCAATTATGCCTCATTTGCCGAGGTTGATCTGTAGACGAGAGTGGCCATCAAACAAGCGAGGTTCCTCTGTTCCTCGGAAAGCACGACGAGCCGATGGGCTCGGCTGTCATTCGTAGATTTGACAGTCGATACTGTTAGGAACTTTATCGATGCAACGCGATTCGAACGAATTCCAACTACCTACAAATGAAAATCAACCTTACCACTATGACATAATGATCAAAAACACGTTGTTATCTATGGGTAGATGAAATGAAAAAAATCTCTCTATGCCTCTGTTAATTAACTATAGGCCAATTGTGGGCTGATATTTTTTGTCTCCTTCTGTATAGATCTTTTTACTGATACCTAAATTGTATAAATTAAGTCCTAATTCCTTTGACAAACACATAATGAATAGACAGGTAATGTAATGAAGCAATTTGTAATTAATTCACCGTATTTACTTACATAAAGACCGCAGATTGGAGTATAAACGGAACCTGGTCTGCAAAGCCTTTGATTAAATTGCGGATTAAAAGGAAATTGGCTAACGTAATGATACTCATTAGGTGCGTCTACATAGAGCGAGCAGCCATCCTCAGCAGGCTGTTTGCTTTGTGAGGACGCGCCTATTGGGCCTACCACACGCACAAGCTTAAGCTACCACAGTTTTTTCTGCGCAAGAAAATACAAAACACGGTCGGCAACCACAGATAGAGATATAATATCTAGACTAGCACTTCGCCCGCGCGTATTTTGACCCTTTCCTCTGCGAATTTCTACTCCCAGCCACTCCAAAACATTATACTTTGAGAAAATCCAAATCAATATCCAAAAAATGTCTATCAACCCCAAAAACAACCCCTCAGGCGGTCGGATTTCACAAAATCCCGTCGGAGGTAGAACCTACGTCTTAAAAAACCCATAAACAAAATTTTAACTTCCATCACAAAAAAAGTCAGGTCTTAGTGAGCATCTATGTCCTAAAAACCTCTATGCATATTTGTATTTTACACTTGTAATATTTGTATTTTACACTTGTAATAAAAAAGTGTCATGAAAAACTAAAAACCCCGAAAACATCTCCTTAGGGGTGGAGTTTCAGAAAATCCCGACATAGGCAGTACCTACGTCTTCAAAAAATCCCTATGTAAAATTAAAAACTCCTATCTATCAACCCCAAAAACAACCCCAAAGGTGGTAGGTAATTTCGCAAAACCCCATCTAAGGGATTCCTAACGTCCTTACAAAACCCCTATGCACAAACACCTAGCACTTATAGTAACGAAAGTTTCATACAAACTTTCAACACCAAAACAACCCCTTAGGGGTCGAATTTCGCAAAACCACGTCTACCGTCTAAGTACCGCGTACGTCCTTAATAGAGTCCTCATGAAAATTTGAGACCTCTATCTATCAACACTAAACACAACCCCTTAAGGGTCGAATTTCGCAACACTTCGTCTCAGTGAGCACCCATGTTTTAAAAAAAATCCCCACGCAAAATTTGAGGCTCCTGTAACGAAGCACTAGTAGTAACGAAGTTTCCCAATATAGGTATACTATGTACTCCCCATCGTGGCCTGTGCCTCAAAGTATTTTTTAGATTATTCGTTAAAATGAATAGTTATTCTTTTAATACATAATTGTAAATCAGTCTTAGATTTATAACAAAAACAAAAAATAGAGTTTTTCCTTGATAAAGGAAAAATACAATTATTTTTACCAGATCACCGATTATTTAAAAAAAGTACAGAATATTATGCATTGAAAAAAATAAAAAAAAAACCGGCCAAGTGCGTGTCGGGCCACGCACAATGTAGGGTTCCGTAGTTGACCATCAAAATACTTATGCAAACTGACTAAACTGATTCGCTGAATTTAAAATAAAAAGAAAAATTTTCAAAATCGGTCCAGGAGTCTTTGAGAAATCGGGGAAAATACATTAAAAAAAAGATTACGACGAATTTAGAACCTCCTCCTTTTTTTGAAGTTTTTTAAAAATAGTTGACGATAAAATCCAACCTATCCCCAAAAAACATACCTATTAAAGCTGTAAAAATAAAGTTGACAAACTTACATTTGCAGTTGAAAAACATGTTCCCCGATACGTTTTGTTTAAGAAAAAATTTAATCAAGTACATTTTATAAGTTGGTCGACTATTACTCGTAAAGTTGTAAAGCCTACTTAGTCTTGATAATTTTCTTTTAAACTTCGTTATATATACTACTATTGTGAATTTTTTCACATCCCTAAACATAACCGTTTAGCTGGTAGAGGGGGGGGACACTCGAGTCGAGCAAAATTTAGCACTTTAAAACTTAATATTTCACAAACGATTTTTTTTATCAAAAAATTGTTGATGGAAACTCACATTATTTTTTAAAGACCTATTTAATGATACCCCACACTAAGGGGTACGCGAGAAAGAAAAAAAACATTTTCACTTTACGTGTACAGGAGGTACCCTAAAAAAATATATTTTTCGAGATTTTATTTTACCACTTTTTCGGCACAACAAATCCATATATTTACACCAAATTACAGCTCTCTAGTACTGTGCGTCTTTGAGCTAAACTGCGGACAGACGGACGGACGGACGGACGGACGGACATGGCGAAACTATAAGGGTTCCTTGTTGACTACGGAACCCTAAAAACACATTGGTACTTGCCCGGATTTCACACACAACCTCGGGCATGTGTGGCAAAGTAATAACCTAATGGCCCTCACGGCTTCATACCTCACAGCAATCCTCTTAGTCTACTGGCTGACTAGTTTATTAACCTAGCCATTTTCTACACTGTCAGACTCGCTGACTAAAATCCACGGTGTTCTTCAATAGACCTTTACGTTCCAGGGTCACGGTAATTCGATAAGTCCCGCGACCCCGGCAGGCTTTGGCCCTCTAGAGCCCCCGTCAGCTCATTTTATGCTGTCAGTCTTTGAGGCGCGCGTGGAACACAACGCGCCGTCGACCCGGGCATGGTCCATGGTTCCGACCATGGACCATGCCCGGGTCGACGGCGCGTTGTTGAGTCGCCCATTACTCGATGCCCGCGCTTACGGTGGCCGAAAATCGTCTGCCGGCCATTTTCTCCACTTGAATAATGGCGCATTTTCATTAGTTGATACGGCCCGCATGCGGGGTGCTACAGTTTTCTGGAACGCATGTCACAGGGCCTGCATTCCAGGAATTACGTTCCTACGGAATAATTTTCGATTTCAATGTGAGCAAAGCTCCGGGCAACAGTTTTTCTTCAAGCGTATTCAAATACGCTTGAAGAAAATCTGTCATATCCATAAAATGTACTGGGATTCACTGACTACAGCCAGAAGATACGACCCTATTGTGCTTCTGACAATGCCTTTTATCCAGGTACCTTTTGATAGAAAGTTAGTTGGAATTAAAGTATGAGAGATAGCTTCAAGGTACAATGAAACTATTTAGTTCGTTTATCAGCTAATTTTCTAAGAATTTTGTTGTAAATAATAAACTCTTTTTAAGTTTAAGATCACAACAGACTGTCAGTAAATAAACACTATCAGTACCCGTAGCATGAATTTTTACTATTTTACTTTACAGCGTCTTTCCAGTATTTACATTACAGCGTTTTTGTATGAAAAACCGGCCAAGTGCGTGTCGGGCCACGCACAGTGTAGGGTTCCGTAGTTGCCCATCAAAATACTTATGCGAACTAACTAAACTGATTCGCTGAATTTAATTTTAAAAAGAAGAATTTTCAAAATCGGTCCAGGAGTCTTTGAGAAATCGGGGAAAATACATAAGAATAAAGATTACGACGAATTTAGAACCTCCTCCTTTTTTTGAATTTAGTTAAAAATAGTTGACGATAAAAACCTACCTATCCCCAAAAAACATACCTATAAAAGCTGTAAAAATAAAGTTGACAAACATACATTTGCAGTTGTCTCCGATACATTTTGTTTAGAAAATATGATGTCCAAGTACATTTTATAAGTTGGTCGACTATTACTCGTAAAATTGTAAAGCTTACTTAGTCATGATAATTTTCTTTTAAACTTCGTTATATATACTACTATTTTGATTTTTTTCACACCCCCAAACATAACCGTTTAGCTGGTAGAGGGGGGGGACACTCGAATCGAGCAAAATTTAGCACTTTAAAGCTTAATATTTCACAAACTATTTTTTTTATCAAAAAAATGTTAATGGAAACTATCATTATTTTTTAAAGACCTATTTAACGATACCCCACACTAAGGGGTACGCGAGAAAAAAAAAAATCCTCACTTTACGTGTAAGTACTGGAGGTACCCTAAAAAAAATATTTTACGAGATTTTATTTTACCACTTTTTTGGCACAACAAATCCGTATATTTACACCAAATTACAGCTCTCTAGTACTGTGCGTCTCTGAGCTAAACTGCGGACAGACGGACGGACGGACGGACGGACGGACGGACATGGCGAAACTATAAGGGTTCCTTGTTGACTACGGAACCCTAAAAATGGAACAGCGCCTCTGGTGTACGAAGCCAGAACTATTTTTTTCCTTGAAAAGCAAATTGTCTTTTAGAAATTGTCATAGTTCCAGTTTACTTTACGTCTCAAATACTGAAAATTCGTGCTAAAGGAATAATAAAACACCCGACGTACGCGGCGAGGTCACAAATCACAATTTACAAAATGGCCAACAATAAGATGCTTATTACAAATCGAAACAAGCTTCGTATAAACTCATTCAATCGAGAGATATATAAAATCCTGACGTTTGTAACCCTTTATTTCTTTGCAATCGTAAAGTATATCGATTTATCGTGAATTCAACCATTTCTATAACATATTCTAGCAATATCGTCGCTTCTTATTGAAAAATTCTTTGTTATTTACATATTGTGTTGGCTCGCGTTTTATTTTAACCTTTTAAACCAGCCACTTTCAATGCGAATTACGACTTGGGAGACCTATTTTAAAGTTTAATTTTGTATGTTTTGTAAAACTGAAAATAAAGTTCATTCGAATTCTTTGATCTTGGTGCCTTCAGTTAAATGAAAATAGGTACCAACTATGAAAGAAAAATAAATTTTAAAAGTGTTTCCAACAAAACGTAAGCGTAACACAGTAAAAATATTTTTCAGCCTTTGTAGCCTCTATTCGGAAATACGATAAGTTTTAGCTTAACATAGTAATGTATGATATGGCAAACCTTACTTCCAGAGCTCGGTGAAGTTTTGAGGCACGCTGAAAACTTGCTCATTACTTCTTCAGTTATCCTCAAATACACAGTAATGCAGACTTGTGGCTTGAGAGAAACTGGTTTTGAACAAAACTAGACGTATTAAATGATGCTATTTCTTTGGACACAAAAAGTGTTTTAGGCTTTTCGAAACCTTTATACCTTTGAAATTAAATATATTAGTATAAAGACAGGGAAAATAATCAGCAAAATAATTTTGTTGGTTTTTACACCTCGCCAGGCGCAAAAATACTTAGGTAAAAAAAATCAATTTTCTGCCATTATTTTCATGGCAACTGGTTGTGTTTACACGAAACAATAATTCTATGTATTTCACTCAGGCACTTTAGCGCCTACACCAGTAGGTAGTAGGCGCTAAAGTGCCCGAAGGTGTAACAAAAATTCAGCTCAATAGGATTTTTTCCGCAGATTGGGGTTTAAAATGCCTCAAATGACTGGGATAACCCAATGATCTATTTTTAGATATTTTTAACCTATAATAATTTAGTAAAACACAGAAAATAAACAAGAATTGTGTACAGCCGGTTCAGAAGTTATATTACGTCCGGTTTATATATTTTTTCTAAAACTAAACTGAGAAAATCCCCCTAGGTAAGACTGTTTTGCAGCCTTTAGAGCTTCTAGACCCTTTACGACTGACTGAAACTGTATAAGGAATTACTTTATTTACACGTGTTCACATTCATTCGACCTTATATTTATTTGGGAAAAGTTAATCGTTTGGTGGTTTTTAGATAGGCTCGAGGGCCTTAATACGGTATTTGGGTTTGACTGTGGGTGTAGCTTTATTCTTTGACTGAAAGGTTTTGAAATGTTATCTACCGAAAGTAATGTTCACGAGAATAGATACGGGTTAATCATTCATGCTAAACAGCGGACTGTAGATATGTAGGTAAAATAAAAAAATAATAATTACATGTTATTTTATTATTTCACATTTTGTTTGTCCGGTCAATTTAGACATTCGAGGTTACATAAAGTCCCAGCAAGCTGAATTTCTGTGAAGTTGTTCAAAACATAATTATAAACAATGTCTAAAAGTTCCCCATCATTCCCCTGTAAGGAAAAAAAAAATTCAAGGTCAAAGGTAAAAAAAATGAGTTTTTCGCGATTTTCAGCAAAACGGTAAGTTTTATCATGCAAGTACCTCAGACAAAAATTGTAGATCATAAAATTATCTATAAAAATGTATTAATATTTTTTTGAAGTGAAAACTTCTTTAGCGGCGTTGTACACTTTTTCTGTAATGGGTAAAAAATTTAAAACTCGCGTCAGGGTCACGTGACCAAAACTCGCGTCAGGGTCACGTGACCCTGATCGAAAATGAGTAAGACGTCATTCAAATTAAAAATAAAACATAGTAACAAAAAAGTTTTCACTTCTACCGGCACTCCTGGAGTGCAACCTTTTTTTTTCTTACGAGCCACCGTTTCAGAGATATAACGATTCAAAAAGTTATAAAAGTTGTTATCGTCAAGTGCATCTAATGAGGTAGTGTACTTAGCGCGTTTTTTTAACGTGGTTTCCCCAGTAGGCCTACTCCACGGGTCAGTCAAGTGATCCTGTTTATTGTAAAACTATTGCAAAATGACGCTGTTTCGCAGCCAAAGCTTTCCCAATCTTTGAAAATTTCCGATATTTTGCAATAGTTTTACAATAAACAGGATCACAACTGACCCGTGGAGTAGGCCTACTGGGGAAACCACGTTAAAAAAAACGCGCTAAGTACACTACCTCATTAGATGCATATGACGATAACAACTTTTATAACTTTTTGAATCGTTATATCTCTGAAACGGCGGCTCGTAAGAAAAAAAGTATTAACACATTTTTATAGATAATTTTATGATCTACAATTTTTGTCTGAGGTACTTGTATGATAAAACTTACCGTTTTGCTGAAAATCGCGAAAAACTCATTTTTTTTACCTTTGACCTTGAATATTTTTTTTTCCTTACAGGGGAATGATGGGGAACTTCTAGACATTGTTTATAATTATGTTTTGAACAACTTCACAAAAATTCAGCTTGCTGGGACTTTATGTAATTTCACTCACATTTTTTTGTCTAAATTGACCGGACTAAGAGCACATCTTGTGATGTACACAATCTGCGTGAAACCCACAGTGACATTTAACCCAGTGTGTTGTGAAATCCACGCCATCCAGTTTTCGCGAGAAAGTTATTTTGTCTCTTGAGATTTTTTGTATAATAATTAACACTGTAGATGAGAAGATAATTAACCGTGTTTATAAAAATGGTAACAGACAAATAACAAGTTCATTTATTAAAAGCTAAGTGTAATTTAAAAGTTTACTGAGATTTAAATGACAATGAGAGCTTTTTGTTTCTTTGAGCTGACAATCATTTTCGACTTAGGTTTAATTTATTAAATTACATAGCGTATAAGTATAAATTACTGTAGTAGACTAGTTATTTGGTAAATAGAATTTCTAACTTCCTTTATTTGCAAAGCTTTATTTACAAAAGATTTGCCGTTTATGTTCCGTTATGTATAACGGAACATAGCTTTAGGGCCAGAACACATAACGGCGTTGCGGCGTTATGGTATCATAGTTGTTGACAATGATTCAGTTTTTCAATTTTTTTTTCAATTTTTCACGATGATCCATGGCAGAGACACGTCTCTCCACAACAAAAAATCACGACGAACTGGTTCCCTTATCGAACGACAATAAAACGCTCTTTTTCACGACGCCGCAACGGAAACCGCCGATTTTAGCGTTGCGGCGACGCAACACGGTTATGTGTTTCGGCCCTTATTTACGGCAAATCTTTTGTAGCGTAAACTTTGCAGTTGATTTTTCTCTGCTACAAGGAATTGAGTATTTCTGACGGTCCACCCTTAGATGAACAAAGGCTGTCGGGGTCGCGGGACTGACTTATCAGATAACCGTGATCCTGGAACGTAAAGGGCTATTGCCTTCACGCGTTCCTGACAAAAAGGGTCTTGACAAACGTACATACAATTTATACAGGTACGGAAGCCTAAAAATACAATTTAAATGTAAACAAAAATGTAAGAGACCGAACAGAATTTAAATTAACAACATTGTGTGTCCCCCGGCTGCGCCAAATACGTCTGAACTAGACGTATTTGGCGCAGCCGGGGGACAGATCAGAATGTCGAGCAGTAAGTGTCACAGAGTACTTTTATTAATAGGGTAAGTGTCTGACACTAGTTTTCAATTGGGCTTCAAACAGTGGTGGCGCGCGATGGGATGATACGACGCGGTGGGTTGGGGGGCAAAATTTCACGCCAACAAAGTCGCAGGCAAAGTTAGCCACATATCGAAGTCGTGGGCAAAAGTTAGTCAAGCATTTATTATTCTCTAGAGCAGGTATCCTATAGTTTTACTCGAATCATGTTAAAATCAAGCAACTTGTTCAATTTATATTTTACATGTTCAGCAGTTTGTTCGCAATTGAAACATGATGGAAGCTGGAACTTTGTCTTTATGTAGGTTAAAACATTTTGTTATAACTAAATATTATATTTTAAAAACTTATAGGTACTTAAGAAGGTGTCTCGTAAAAGCTTCATTTTCCTTGAATGGAAAATTATAAAATACCTACTTTATTCTGAGGTACCTATTATAGTTACACATTTTTCCATTACCTAAAATAATTTATCTTTTGAACAGCTTCCTCTTTGTAATCCATCAAGTAGCAGTCTTTTTTTGATTAAATTGAAAAGTATTCCCCACGCATTTTTTTTTATCGTCTTTTACGAACTGATTTGCGTTAACGAACGGCGCGTCAGCTTAAAAGCGCTCCCTCACCGCGAGCATTCACCTGTAATGTAACGTTGCAGATTCGAACATTCGAAGACAGTAGATAGAGCATCAAATTCGGCTCTTTTTTGTTGCATTACAGGTGAATGCTCACGGTGAGGGAACGCCTTTACAAAATGCAATTTGCGTTAAATCGAAAAAAAAGTCCGAAAAACCATATTAAGAGCCTGTTTCAGTAAAACAATAGAATTTAATTATATTATTTACTGCTAACGGTTCCCCAGAAAGTCTTTAAAACCGCAGTTATTTCCCATGAAAGTTCCTCCTCGAATTGTAATATTATGAAAGTTTCGGGCGCAGACGGTGTGGTGCAAAGTGCAAAGCAATAACAGTTTCCAAATTTATCACTGTCTTAGTCACTAAGTTTAATTTATCAAAGAACCTAGTGGTTTCCTCTTGAGAAATTATGTTTCCAGGATACTCAGTTGAAACTGCTTTTTAAACCAAGGATGAATTTATTTGTTAGTTAGTTATATTAACTACTATTGTGACAGAATTTCAATTTTTTTCATTTGATACCCATATCATGGGGTGCATTTCAAATATACTGTCCGCCATCTTGGACGTCCGCCATATTGGATTTAAGTCACCTGACAATCTTTTTCGTATTCCTGACAGCAAACCCTTTCATTTGAACCCATATCATAGGGGTGGATTTCAAACAGCCCCCTTGAGGAGGCTGCCATATTGGATTTGTTATGACGTTTCTTAACTACTCATGTATTGTCATCAGGAGATATATTATAGCGTGTGCAAAATTTCAGCCTGCTAGCTTATAGGGAAGTGCCTCAAAATTGAGTTGAAAAAGTCCAACCGGAACGACAAACAAACAAGAAAAGTGAGTACCTATATGAAAACGTAGAAAATAGAGGGGCTTTTAGTTGAGCAGTTGGGAATGTTACTGCACAACTCGGACCAGACCTAAACGCGCAAATTTTTGTGGTTTAAAACTCTCAATGAAATTAATAAGTCTGGCTGCTCTGTTTGAAGCGTAAAGGACTGTCAAAATCGTATTGACTACAGTCATCTACTTTCCTTTCTTGACCACTTGTTGTACTGGACATAATTAAAGAAAGGACATAAATATTATTATCTGTCGAAACAAAAATATTTGTTATTTTCTTCCGTGCGGGAGTCGAACCCGCGACACGCTCCGCAGTCGGCTACTGCGCCAACCGTGTAATCAAATGATTTAATTTTAAAACATAATTTATAATAATTTAAACATACTCGGACGTATTTTGCAGTCTCAATTGAAACAATTATTTATCTTCAATTATACAATATACCATGTTATGTTGACCATTTTGGATTGGTTCAAAAAACCGGTTAATAAACGCCCAAATGGTCGGCAGCATACATTGACTAAACAAAAAATCTCCTGGACTGAACAAAGTAAGAAGCTAACGAGCTTCCCGTCGGTTGGACTGAAACTAATACAAATATGAAGCTTAGAAAACAAATTAAGCTCTCGGGTGTGGTAGACAATGCAATAGAAATGCGATAGTTGGAGTGCCGCGTTCAAAGTTTGAAGTGTGACCCTCGCAAAAATGTATGAGTGAAAATGGAGCTTAATGTAGTTAGATTTCTGACTTGTAGTTACATACTGGCTTCTGGCTTATAAGTTCGTAAAAGCAAGACATGTGAAGCAGTTTTTTTTTGAGTTTCTTGCCCGTTCTTCTCCATAGAGATCTACTTCTTGGAATGGGCATCTATGGTACTCTCACAGTTTTTTATAAGTCTTGTGACTGGGACTGTAGCACCGTAATTTTGTAGTGTTTAATAATATTTTATTTGTCTTTGAAAATTCAAAAGTGCCTGTAACTGGCTTAAGTATTTGAACTAAATGCTTCGATTTTGATTTTTAAAAATGTGACGGGTAATAAACGCCGAAAGGAACATTAACACGTGTAGCAAAATGCTATTCAGACAGCGTTCTTAACATGAAATAATGTTGGTGCCTGCCCGGTTCTTTAATAGGCAAGACTCCAATTCAAAAGTCGTAAGGCATCGGAGATTTGGGTCGCCTAGTCGTGAGTCGGCGTAAAACTGCATTAGATGCGTAATGGGTCGTAGAATTCATAAAGGTCATTCTTCCATCTGACTAATATGACCGCTGGTTATCCGTGCACGAAAAAAAGAAAAATGGCAAACCCAAAAAAAAATAGAGTTCAGTTTATCAAATTGATCCTGTTCATGAAAAATAAAATGGTTCTCAATATAAGAACTTCGATCTTGATTAAAAAATCTTTTTTTAGTGATTTTAATTTCACGCCATTCTAAATACACATTTCTTTTGATTTTTTTATAGAAGTGCTGTGCGTTTAAAAAAAATTGAAGATGTTATCAGTGGAAATTGCTTTTTTTGTTGTTTGAATTTCAATTTGACTTGATTGTTGAAGAGATCAAAAATTATCCCATTTAAACATGTCTTTATCTAAACTATACCATTTATTTTAAATCAAAAAATCATTTTTTCTTATTTTAAAATCTAAGTGATGTCAAGAATCTCATCATTTAAAATTAAAATGAAATAATTGTTTGAGAAACAATGCTAGATAAGTTTTTGCTTGCAATAACTTATTTAACCGTTGCTCATGAGCAACAATTAAATGGTAATTTTACCATTTAGTGGAACGCTATCTTAATTTCCAGATAATTACACAAAAATCTTTTTGCTTCACTGTGAATTCTACTATAATATTATTACTACTATACATGGCAATATTTGTGTGGTTGGATGTTTGTTACAATTGAACAAATGAAAAAAACAGTATGATCGGAACATAATAATTATGTTATGGAAGATAGTTTATAGCCCAGGTTTTTGGACCAAATTTTTTTGGAGTTGCTCCTTACTTTTCATCTGGCGAATTATACTGTCAATTTTTTTTCTATAAATTCTAAATGTAGGTACCACAGTTCGAAAGTTACCAACAATCAAGCGGGTGAACCCGCAGGTAACAAGTTACAAATTCCGTTGTTCTAATTCTAAGTTGTTTAGAATTTATACTCAAACTTTGAGGTAGGTACCCGAGGACCCTTCATGATTCTGAAACTGTCTTAGCCCGCAGACTTGTACTTAATCTGACAAGTCTAGGTGCTCAAGCACACTGCGAGCCTAGCGCAGAAGCGGCGGCGGGTGCGGAAATGTCAAACATATTATTATGAAATCGCTGCTTGTGGTCATACGGAAGTGACGAAAAGCCTACCGCGATGGCTATTAGCGAGTTTGCGAGCCTCGCGCGTTGCTAGGCAACAAGCGAATCAACGGTCAGGTGGCCTTTTTTTGAGCGTGGTAAAATCAACAAATGAGTCCTCCCTCACCGGGCAGGGCGGGAGGGACTGTCAGACTTGTACCGACTAAAATCCACGGTGTCCATCAATAGCCCTTTATTTTCCGGGGTCGCGGTGAGGAAATACACGTCGCGTCCACCACCGCGCCTGCCACAGTAGGTACTAGGCTCCTCTAGAATACATAATAGTGATTCAGTATTTATTCGAAGCCTCAAACCAATGTCTTATACAAGTTCGATTCCAGTACTTAAACATTCTCAAAGTAGGAGCTCTCACGGAGTCTCACGTAATGTAGTGCTGGTGGTGTCCATAAATTTGAACGTGGTAAAAACAAGAAAGATCCAAGATTCTGAAACATAACTCCGACAAACGTTTCTCCGCTTAACGATTCGCCGACACCGTTGTGTCATCGTTATTCATTCCTGGACGGTTCGACGACAGAACCTTTCCTCGACAAACGTTTCGCCGACAGAACGATTAAGTCACGAGTATTGGGTTTCATGAAGTATTGTATAAATAAATGAAGCCATTTAGACGAAGCCCCGCTGCGGGGCTTCTATTATATCAATTGACTGAAAAAATCTACTACTACTACTACTGAAAAAATCTACTACTAATCTACTTTTTTGAGTGGACTATTGAGTACGAGCAAGGAAAGGGATACAGTAAGCGATGACAGCGCACGATGTGGCAGAATTGTATAACAAAAGTGGTTAGTGAAACTTATCAAACGCTGTTTTGTAGATAAAAAAAAAAAAACACGCAGTTATTATATAAGTGAACACTATTTATTGTCTTTTTATATATTCACTTTATTTATTTTAAAACAAAAAACATTATGCACTTGTCATTCACTGTTTGACATGTTCCCCTTTTGTTGCATTTACATGGTGGTGCTGATGTCGTGCACGTTCTCAATATTGTGTTTCTTTCTTGTAACTGTATCCATTTATACGTATTTCTATGTTGCATTGCATTGCTCGTATTACATTGTATTATATTTGAACTAGCGACCCGCCCCGGCTTCGCACGGGTGCAATGCTGATACTACATACACTACAGAAAAACTGTGAACGTTGTATATAAAAACATAGCGGCCCGCTGTGACATAAGAGATAGATATATACCATCACGGACTTTTCTGTTGACCTTTTCAATGTGTACAATACTTAGTACATTATTTTGATAAAACTCGTAGGGTTCAGCCTGCGTTTGCTATGTAAGCGGAAAAAATGTAATTATTTACGACATCACATTAGAAACCTCAAAAATAACAGTACTTCTCCACTATTTAATGGATGTTATTATACATACAAACCTTCCTCTTGAATCACTCTATCTATTAAAAAAAACCGCATCAAAATCCGTTGCGTAGTTTCAAAGATCTAAGCATACAAAGGGACATAGGGACTTTGTTTTATACTATGTAGTGATAGTGATGACTGGATTTGCATACATTATAATTATATGGTGAGCCTTTTGTACTTTCGTGAAACAAGGAATTTTACATGCCAATATTATAAATGTGAAAGTACGGAAGTTTGGATGGATTGATGATGATTTTTACTAAATCAAATCGGAGGCCCTAGCATGAATTCTACGTATTTGGCTGCTTGAATTTTTATGGCGTATAAATAAGCGACTCTCGTGTACGAACGAGGAACTTATTATATCATTCCAGTTAGCGTCAAAATTACTGTTTACTTTATTTAGAAAAGGCAAATATCGTAATAAAACCTCTGAACCGGCTGAACGGTTTGGATGTAAAGAAAATTTGAGATATAGGTAATAGTTACCTACGTTTATGTAGGTAGGTAAGTAGGCTATTTTCATCCCAGTTTTACTTTTCAGTGGAACAATTTCCGACACACGCGAGCGAAGCCGTGGGCAACAGCTACTCACTGAAACGGGACAACCTTCGTTGGGGAAACCTTCGTGACTCACATTAATTATAACGACTTAATTTGATTGCTAATAACCATCACGTCAAAGTACAATGCGCGTCACGAAATGAAACCTTCGCTGTGACCAATTTTGCAAAAGCTGTTTTGAAATTAAACAAAAATAATATGAAAATGTTATAGGACAATAGAATGTTCCTTATACGGAGGTAATGAAATGTAAGGAAAACCGTGTTTTTTTTGGCCAGTACGGGCCTCACAATCCTTTCCACTCTACCCCGGACTGGAGGAGTAATTTGATGATTTTACCACGCTAAAAACAAAAAAGGTACATGTCTTTGACAAGGTTGACAGATGTAGTTAAAAATAGTTTATTTAATGTAAATAAAATGACTTTGTGAATTTGTAATTTGTTTGCGCAACTGTTACTGTAATAAAAAACATTGGGTAAAAGATAAAAGACTTGTTCGAAAATATATTTTTCGGCTGTAAATGTATGTTTATTCTTTAAGTTTTATGACGCACATCTTTCATCATCAATGTATTAAGAATTTTGTCTCTTTTATGTAGTTGAAAGTTATAACGTTTAGGTAGGTGTAGGTACTGTAGGTACTGGAATTCGGTACTTCAAAATTATTTAAGAAGTTATTGAAAAAAAGATCATTCTAGTCAAGAAACAAGAATTAGACCTAAGACTAGTCTGTGCCTCAGATTAGTCTCAAGTGTAATTTTGCGTCTAATTTTCCTTCTTCGCGAGCCTGCCCTGGCTCGCGAAGGAACTGAAAATCCGGCACAACGATAAAATACACTCAAAACTTGGTGCCAATCTCCAATTGGTCAGGATTTGGGCAGTGGCGTAGCTAGACGAAAATAGGTCCGTATCAATACTTGTCTGAGGACCTCCCAATCTAAGTGTATTGTTTTTCAGAATGAAGAAAATAGCACTCTGACTCGTCTAGCTAAATGCTATTACAGTACTCTTAGCACGAATTTTCAGTATTTGAGACGTCAAATAAACTGGAACTTTGACAATTTCAAGTTTGACAATTTTCAATGAAAAATTAGTTCCTTTTTCGCACACCAGAGGCGCTGTTCCATTTTTTCATACAGAAACTCTGTAAATACTGGAAAGACGCTGTAAAGTAAAAGAGTGAAAATTCGTGCTAAGGGTACCTACTAATGTTAAAAGATATTCAAAGGGAGCTAGAAAACTGAGAATGCTAATCGACTGGTCATATTATTATCTCCGGCATGAACCGGATGAAACCGGCATGTCCTAGAACCAAAAATTCGAAGACATGTGACATCTACCAACTGGGCCAGCGTGGTGGATTATGGCCCATTCTCTCTCACAACGAGGAGGCCTGTGTCCCAGCAGTGGGAACATTATAGGCTGATGATGATGATCATATCTCAACTGATATAGCCATATTGAAAATTGATATTACGAGCTTGATATTTGGAGCTTTATGGACCGCAATAAGTTTTCATTTAGGTTGTTTTTTTATAACAAACGTCTGGGCCCCTAATTGGGGGCCCGGTATCATTGATACGGTTGATATGGCCGTAAGGCCGTTCCTTTCCAAATCTCTCTGTAAAGGAGTTGAAAAAGAGCAAATTTCTTTTTTTTTTAATTTGGCTTTCATTGCGACGATTACAAGTAAAATGGGATTAGGACAGATAAGTAGGGAAAATAAAATGAAGGCAGCGATAATTCTTTACCGTTTAATTAGTTAACAATAGCCTCAATTTCTTTGGTAATAATTTTGAAGGAATGAATTGAAAATGGATTAATTTTATCTATTAATTAAAAATAGTCAAACACATTGTGGAAGAATTTAGCGTTAGCCTAGTTTTTATACTACTGTAATGAAATACAAAGACTATTACAATTTCGATTATAGTCATCAAAACTTAATTTTTTTTTATTAAAGTGCATTTAAAATACATTTGTATACGATAAAGATAATAAGTATGATTATAATTTTGTATACAATGAACAAACAATTTACTAGACAATGAACAGAAATAATAATGTTAGTTTTTACAGCATTTTTCATTACAGTCATGATTCACACCAGTTTTTACATAATGATGATCGTTAGCATCGAAATGAATATCTAAAAAGTGTTGTATTGTTGGAATTTCAACTCAGTATTATGGTGAACGTTAAATTACATCAGTGAATTTCAATGGAAGCATTCGTTACCTTTTCAGTGTAAAAACAATTTAATAATCTTCATTAGGCATTTCTACGGTACGTTTCATTGATGTAACAGTCAGGTGATCAACATGACTGTTGTCCCCTAATCTTAGTGTAACATCATCATAGGGGAAGAAGCGACTGGAAAAGGTAACCTCACCGTCTCCACAGAATAACTCAATAGAACTCGCGTCTACAAGGATGTACCACTCAAGTTTGTCTGCAGGCCTCCATTTGGTTCTGCGAACACCATCTTCACCTCCACGGTCCAGAGTAACTTTACCTCTCAAGCAGTCATAACTTATTGAAACACTCACGTTTGTAGATTCTATAAATAGTTCAAAGTTGTGCAACCTTGTTGCTGTGATCTTAATTTCGGCAGCTTTGTCTTCCAATTGGATTTTATGACCACTTTGTGGCTTCCCAGAGTATAATGTTTGACCGCGGGCAGCGCTAATCTCTTCAACAGGTTTCTGGATAATCCTCAAATCTTTCGTTAGTGTTAAAACTCTCGGGATCGACATTTGACCAGTAGAATTATAATCACGCTCCGGGTAATCTTCTTCCCACATATCTAACCATGTTACAGAAATCCTACGTTTGCTAGAGTCAAGAAATGTTTGAGTAGCGTAGAAATCATGTCCAGCATCAAATTCTCTGAATTTAGTTATTGGCGTAAACTTTAGTGTCTCGTAATCAAACTTACCAATTATATATCCATCTTGATAAAGATTTCTGTATAAATCGCCTTTAGGTTTCATGCCTTGTGGTGAAATTTTCAGTACGTAATATCCGTCCAACTCGAAGAAATCTGGACATTCCAACATGTAACCCAAAAAGCCGTCGGATACTATTATATTTGGTCCTTCCTTCCAAGAAATTAAATCATCCGACACATAAAGTAGCACTCGTCCAAGAGTGTTATTATTGAATGAATTTCCCAACACCATGTAATAACGATCTCCGTGCTTCCACACTTTTGGGTCTCTGATATTCGGTTGATGTGTCTCACCTTTGATGAGAGGATTTCCTTCATATTTCGTGACAGTGACTCCATCAGTACTAGTAGCTAAAGATTGGAGCTGAACATTATCTGGAGCTCCAGGAGTGTTAACATTTCCTGTATAAAATAAATACATTGTATTGTTTAAAATTAAAGCACTTCCCGAGAACACTCCAGTTTTGTCGTAAGGTTCATCTGGTGCCATTGCCACTGGTAGATTAGTCCAATGTATTAGGTCAGGGCTCTTTACATGTGCCCAGTGTGCTATTCCGGGCTCCTGACTGGAGTAAGGATTGTATTGGTAGAAAAGATGATACTCATCTTGGAATTCGCTGAAGCCGTTGGGATCGTTCATCCATCCGTAGGGCGGCGCGACGTGGTACCGCGGGAAGAAAAGATCCCTGTCAGCTGAGCATCTGTAGGAGAACAGTGCTAATAGCAACAACTTTGTCACAAATACGAACATTGTGCGCATCACGTAAACTGACGCGAGGACTGAGCTCTTCTACCTGAATAGTTCATTTCCGTCGTCGTGATCATTTATATAGCATTACTGTCGTGTCTTATCCAGCTGTGTTGACTCAACGTAAACTTACTGAAATTATTGTGACCATTATCGTTAAATATGCGATGTTTGAGTTTCATTGTCTGCCTCAAAGATGTTGCTCTAGTATTTATTTTTTAAATTATAATACAAGAAAATTTGTAACTCACTCACGGTCTGGTACAGGTATACTGATACTTTTAGCCTACATCATCCCACTGCTGGGCAAAGGCCTCTCTACATGACTTACAGTTCACTAGTGCCAAACACTCAACAAAGATCGTCTTGTAATCATTATACGCTTTAAATGATCAATTTGCATGTTTCGTGGTTTATTTTTTTGTGAGTAAAATGGTTTTATTTCTGAGTTTTACTTTCCTATCTTGGTTATAAAGCGTTTAATAAATTGAGGAATTCAACTTCACGATTCAAATTGACAACATGACCACTATTGTGTTTATGTCCTCAACAGTTTACTACTAAAGTAAACTGTTGAGGACATCTTGGAACTGGAAGATGAACTAAGTCCAAACTTAATAATCATGGTCGCGGGAAACACATTTTCATATACGTGTGCTGTAAGACTTATATGATATCTACTATTAACAGACAGAATAAAGATAAGAATAGGCCTTCTTATTATATTGAGGCCAGACTACAGGGAAATACCGTTAAATCTCGCGATAATAGTCTTTCATAGTTTTAGTTCAAGGGCCTTTTAGGTTTTGGGTACTCAATATATATGTCGCATAAAATAGCCATGAAAACTGGAAGCCATTGTCCAGCAGGTAGGATAAAGTAGGCTAGCACTGCTAGCAGCATCAGTATCAGGCATGCGGGCGTTTCACATTTCATTTCATTTCATTACCGTGACCGCGGAACATAAAGGGCTATTGAAAGACACCGTGGATTTTAGTCAGCACGAGTCTGACAGTCCCTCCCGCCCTGCCCTGGGTGGGAGGACTCATTTTAATGATTTTACCACGTAAAAAAAAAAGCAATATCAATGAAACATTGTTTGATATCAATTTCATCTATAATTTCCTATGCGTTTCTGACAAAAAGGGGCTTGACAGACTGACGAAGAACAAAGTGATCCTATAATAAGTATTGAATATTTTTCCTTTTGAGTTATTTAGTTCTACAAACACTTCCCATGCACATAAATTTATGAAACAATAAAAACACATGGTAATTATTATTGAACAAAAATAGGTTTACCTTTGTAATGCTGATAGTTACATTAATTACTGCCTTATTATCAGTTTCAGATAGGACTGGCGCTAATGCGAGGAGTAGGTCACTGAAGTCTTGTTAATATAAAGACGTATTGTTAGGGTTCGTATAACTATTACGGGGCTGTCTCCACGAGCGAGAGAATGGGCGATATTATCGCCGTGCCACGTTTTTCCATACCCGTATTGTTAGGGTGCGACGAGTGGCCGTGCAAAGGGTAAAACGGGTATATCTATTATAAGATAGGACGGCAAATGCCTCGCTCTTTGTTATCCGACGATATAAGGACGTACCTAAGACTATACACTGTATACTCGTACAGTTTTAAGAAAATTTATAAAACAGAACATTTCTCACTAACGGACGGTGAAGGAAAAACTATCAAATGTGAGAAAAGCTAGAGCCTGTCAATTTATGGAACGAATAGACCGCAAAATCGTGAATCCCGTTATTGTGTCTTTTGATCGCCACTCTTGATTGCTGTATACAAGATGTCAAAGGATAACTCCAGAGTATTCAATAATACATGATCACATAATGTTTTTCCATATACGTTATTTACATGCATACTCGCCGCCAGGCTGCCCGTGAGAAAGTAGATAACATAATTTTTCTCTCAGTGACACCCTAAGCCGAGGTTACTTCATACACTTAGTGCGTCATTAAGCACTAAACTATAGGAGAAGATGCCATTATCTCCGAACAAGCGGCCTCGCGAGGCACTGTCTTGGAAAGTACAGCATATCTATTACGTAATTTCTAGTTAAATCTTGAACGTATAAAAAAGTATGGAATTTATGGAGAATAGACTGAAAATTTATTCTTATTATTTTTTTGATATTTGTATGCACGAATAGAATTCAACAATACAT
Source organism: Agrotis segetum (assembly GCA_036375495.1). Lineage (NCBI taxonomy): Eukaryota > Metazoa > Arthropoda > Insecta > Lepidoptera > Noctuidae > Agrotis > Agrotis segetum. The sequence continues at coordinate 3,250,540 of JAQSVV010000056.1, read as the reverse complement.
GATTACATAATGTTTTTCCATATACTTATTTACATGCATACACATGAGAAATAATAACATAATTTTCTTACTTCATACCTAGTGCGTCATGCACTAACTATGGAGAAGATTATCTCCGATTTCTTGGAAATACAGCGTACTTGAGTAAATACAACATCTTAATACATGTACATATTTATCACGCCTCCTGTCATCATTCAGTTAGGTAAGGTAAAGTAATCAGGAGTTGAAACACTATAGGTACATTAAATAGAAAATTATGCCTACTAAAATTTCTTAGCGAAATGGCTAAGAAATTTTAGCAGGCATAATTTTCTACCATTGTTTTGGTGATCCTATGTAACGAACCGGCGATAAATCCCGACGTGGTTGCTACTAAGAAATTCCTAATGCGAAAACTCAATGATGAATTTAATTAGCCCATGTTTATAAAAAAAAAATGCTGCCTCACACCGTTTATTCCCATCCGCCCCCTTTGAGCTTGCCACCGGGGTGGTGGTTGGCACTAATTGGTACATTATAATTATTATAATTTTTCCTTCTCACTAAATAAAGAGCAAGACCTTATAAATCTATTCGTGAGTTATAAAAAATATAAAAATAAGTATTTTTCATTTGTGTGAATAGATTCCGCGACCCTGCACAGCAGACAGTCACGCAGCTACTGCACTTATTAGTGCAATGGCTGCGTGACTGACTAAACTAAACTATTGTTTAGTAACAAATGTTGAGTTTTGAAAATCGTTTTAGGAATAGGTACTTTCATTTTATTGCAGGTTTCAATAAATAGGTACAATAAAATTCATCAAATTAAAGCCTGATGTACATCTCCAAGCAAAATTGTTGGAATGGAGAGACGTAGGATTTGCGAACAAATTCTCAATAGGTGCTTTAACATTTTCTGCGAAGAAAATATCAAAGTACCTTTAGCGCGAGTTTTCAGTATTTGAGACGTACAGTAAACTGGAGCTTTGACAATTTCAAATTGTCAAATTTCAAGGAAAAAATTAGTTCCTTCTTCGCACACGCTGTTCCATTTTTACCCGACTGCGCGACGCAAAGGAGGGTAATGTGTTTATCAGTCTATGTATGTATGCATGTATGTAAGTATTAATAAACGAAAATCGGTAAATGGAATCCCAACCCTACACAGCGTGGTACATCCCTAAAAGCGCGGGCAGTGAGAGTGGAATGACATTGACGTTTTGAAGAAATACTCTCGGTGGTCGATTTAAAAGTTTCTCATGTCCAATGTTATGTTTTGTGGAATATTATATTAGATTTAAGAGTTATTTGTGTTTCCTTTTAACAGTTCAGAAGTGAAATAAAACTTACGCGCATACATACATAAAATTCTGTTGTGAAACTTTGTATATGATATTGTGACTTTGTCGACTTGTTTCATGGTGTGATCATAAATTATGGTATTTCTTGTGCTTTTTACCTAGTGGGACACATGGAAACTTGGTGAGCTTGTTCTGATTTACTTATCTGAATCTGACTTTCAAAAGATAACCCACAAATCGAAATATTATCAAAATGGTATGAGTGGTGCTGGTGTAAATAACTGTAAATTTAAATGTGTAAATACAACTTAATGTGTCAGTCAGTTAAGAACTGAATTAATTTGGTGTGGTAGAAGACTGTGGCCTTATTGTTAATGTTTTAACAAAATAAGTTTGTGTGACTGTTGTTTCATAATATTGTTGGTGTAATTATTGTTGTTCAGACTATTGTATATTGTTTTCTGTAAAATGGGGCGTCATAATAAGAGGCACTACTCTAGTAGTAGTTCTGCTTCTGAGGAATTTGGGAAAGAGCATAGTAGTAAAAGGAAGAAATACAGGAAGCGACTGGAGAGGAAGGACTGTAGAATAGAAGCATTAGAGGGGCTAGTTAGAGAGCTCAGACAAACACAAAACTATCATGGTTCTCAATCGACACCACAAACAACATTACCAGCTGAAGTTTCAATGTCAACACCTTTGGTCGAAGCCAGCACCAGCAGAACTTCTGTGGTTCGTTATGTGGGACGGAATGACATATTGCCGGAGTTTGATCCTCAGACAACTTCTGTGTCAATTGAACATTGATTAGAAATTCTGAGAGTGTGGCTCTCATGTATGGTTGGGACGAGAGAACATTGATTTGCAACTGTACTTCTAAGCTACGTGGGTATGCTAAAGGATGGTATGAGAGACAGCTTTCATATGATGTGAGCTGGGCTGAGTGGAAAGATCGCCTTATTAAAGCATTTCCATTTACAAAAAATAAGTTAAGTCAAATTAGAGAATTAGTCAATAAGGTAAAGGAACAAAATGAAGATCCAATTAAATTTTACTATGAAAAATTGGGTATAGGATGTCCAGCGGAATGTCCGATGAACTGATCACAGAGGCTATCATTGGTACTTTAGGTGATAAATTTTTAGAAGTAGGAGCAATATCAGCAGGATGCCATAATTCTGTTTCTTTATTAAAGTACCTGGCCAATGTTAAGACATCATCAGCTTTAGAGCAGCAAAAAGACAAAAATAAAGAAATGTTAGACAACAAAAAATGCTTCACATGTGGAAAAGTCGGTCATAAGGCTAGAGTGTGTGGCAAGGCACCAAAATCAAATAATATAAAGTGCAGGTTCTGTGGACGTATGGGACACAAGGAAGTAGAATGTTATAAGAAGAAAAATCAGAATAAAGAGTGTACTTTCTGCAATATGAAAGGTCACACCACAGAGGAATGCCGGAAGAAGGAATCGGGTAATAAATTGGTTAAAAAGGTACATATATTGTTTGCTCTGATTCTTCAGATGAAAAATACCATAAAATTGTAGAAATTAATGGGATTAATGCAAATGCTTATATTGATTTTGGAAGTTCATGCAATATTATGAGGGAAGCCTTTAGTAAACAATTGAATTTACATATTGCAACTGATGACACATTGATTATTAAGGGTTATGGTGATTCGTTGACTTTACCATTAGGTGTAGTTAACGCATATTTAAGTGTTGATGGGGTAGAAAGATACACCCATTTTTATGTGGTACCTGACCATATACAGAAGTTTGATGTGCTAGTAGGACACCCATTTACTGAAGCACCAAATACACCGTGTTCTTCACGTTATCCATAAACTTTAGCAAATACTTCTATGGCTTTTACAAATCAAACCCAACAAAGGAAGTAGTACTTATAAAGGCTTCGTTACAAAGATATTTGTAATTTCATTTAATGAAATTTAATTGAGCTATGCAGTGAGAAAGTATCTTAATTTGGCCTATGTTGCCGCTTAGTGCAATTAAAATGATAAATCTATCAAATACTATTTGCATTTCATTTGCACGTACGAGAGGAACCCGAGAGTTAGCGAAGAAATACGATCATTTGGGATAACGAATCTTTCAAAGAGATTAAACTGGTCGCTATGGATACCTAAGTTGTTATTTGTCATTGTTTGTCATGTATGATTTTAACTGTCAGGATTATTGTTTATTGTAATTTGCTTTTGGGTTTCCGACTAATTTAATCAATCATTTTGATTACAACTTTCACTATGCCGCACGAATATTCTGCTCAACACCAAGCTGATATTCACTTCGTCTACGGTTTCTGTGACGGAAATGCTACAGCAGCTGTGCGAGAGTACCAACGGCGATTCCCTGGTCGGCGCGTTCCTGATATACGAACATTTATTAACATACACAGGAGATTTTGTGAGATCGGAATTAGACCACGCCGCCCTGAACGAGCAATCAATTTGAGCGTCGCTCAAGAAAACAGAATAATGAACCTTATTATTCATGATCCTACACTCTCAACGAGACGCGTTGGGAGAATCGTGGGTGTATCTCATAAGCTAGTGTGGAAACTGTGGAAAAGATATGGTTTGCATGCCTACCACTACAGAAAATCCCAAGGCATAATACCACCTGATCACTTCTCAAGAATTGTTTTTTGCCAGAGAATGAATCAAGAACTGATAAATAATCCAATACTGCTTCAAAAAATTCTTTGGATGGATGAAGCCCAGTTTACAAGAGCGGGAGTATTCAATTCCAAAAATCAAGTGCAGTGGCATGAGAGCAACCCGAATTTACATTGGCAGGCGTCACATCAAACTGAATTCTCTGTAAACATGTGGGCTGGTGTTTTTAACAATCAGCTGATCGGCCCTATTGAGATTCCCCACCGCCTAAATGCTGACAATTACTTAGAGTTCCTAAGAAACGTCACTAGCTTCGAATTTTTCGAACAAGTGGATCTTCAAACTCTGCGAACCATGTGGCTCCAACATGATGGGGCCCCTGCACATTATGGCACACAAGTGCGTGAATATTTAAATGCAACGTTTCCTGGCCGTTGGATTGGACGAGGTAGCACAAATATCGCATGGCCAGCTAGGTCCCCAGATCTGACTCCTTTAGATTTTTATGTCTGGGGAACCTTAAAGGAGAAGGTGTACTCCGTACAAATTCAGAACCGTGAACAGCTCTTAGATAGAATATCTCAGGCTGCTGAACAAATAAGACAAATGTCTGTAAATTTAAATGGCCAAATTAGGACTCGTTTGAATATTTGTGTCGAAAAAGAAGGTGGTCATTTCGAAAACTTTTTACATTAAATTTATTTTTTGCTTTTTAGAGTTTATTTTTTATTAATAAAAATATTTTTGAATGACATTACGGCTGACGTAGTTGTCTAACCTACAGTGTTATATGGATCTTTGGACACTCCATTGAGGTTGACAGGAGAGCGCTCATTTGTGAAATGTATTGAAAAATAAGATGGTGGCGTTAGTTCTGATGTTGCCCACGCAACAAGTGTGCTTATAAATTATAATTATTCTACTCAAATGCATAAAAAAAATATGCTGTGATTACCATTTATCTTAATTTGTCCGAGACCTATCTTTTGAGAGTATTTTTACGAATGTACGTGAGCTCTAAGCGTGGTCCCCAGATTGCGTGTTGAGCTGCCCCTCTTTTAGTCAATAATTTTGAGATTGAATGTTCGTTACTTAAGCCGAAACGGCAGAATGGGAAGATAATTATGGTAGCCTACTCCCCTTCCCGTCGTTGGAGGTCCGGCGTTGCTTTAAGCCTAGACTAAAAATAAGGACTGCAGAAACGTTTTGCGAAGGCTGCATGTCGTGGGAAGAGGTTATCATGATTTGGTTATGGAATTTTGTTTTTTTTTTTATTCCTCAATTAAAAAGACAATTCGAAATACGTATCTACCTGCTTGGTAGCCTTATACGTTCTCTTTAGATAAGTATAGTACATTGACAGTGCTATGAGGAACGAGATAAAAAATCAAAGAAACTGTTTTGACAAGTTTCAGCCCGCCAAATGTTATGAATGAAAATACGACGTTGCCAATTCGGATAAAGAGGCATGCATATTGGGTTATTTACGTCTAGGTATTTAGTTTGTATGAAAATTAACAAAAAATAAAAAATAAGAATTTATTAATGTGTCCATAATGAAAAATGCTTACTTCCGTGGTCTGAACATCTGGTCGAAGTTTATGTATATCGTCCGGAACACGGTGTATAATTGTTGTGAAAACTTCCACACACCTTAACATTTATGACAACGAATTGGGTTTAGAAATATCTGATCTTAGCTCGCAATTAGAGAAAATCCGATTACATTCCCAAACTGATGTTACTCTACGGCCTGGTGTTAATAAAGTTGTGGCTACAACGGATCCTATTGTAACTGGACTTCTTCATGTGAAGTATGGTGAACATCATAGACCTAGGTGTGAGATCAATGTATTAGGACAAGAGATAGCAACTCAAGATGGGACCACTATAATAAAAGTTATGAACTTGAGTAATGAGACTATTTTAATGAAAGAAAAAGAGTGTATCACACGTGCTAATTTGACAGAGTTTGAAAATGATTGCACAGAGCCGAAAGTCGGCAAAACTCTTAGCACAAGTGAAAGGAAAGATTTAAATAATTTGCTTAACGAGTTTGAACAATGTTTTTCTGGAGAAGGAATGGAGTTAGGTAATTGTAATATTGAAATGACCATCAAACTCACAGAAGACAAGATTATAAACTACAAACCATATAGAATGTCATATCATGAAAGAGAGATAGTAAGGAACAAGGTTGAAGAGTTGTTGAATGCGGGTATAGTGGAAAAGTCAATCTCTCCATATGCAAGCCCAGTATTATTAGTTAAAAAGAAAAATGGTGATTATCGTATGTGCATTGACTACAGGGCTCTAAATAAAATAACAGAAAAAGAACGCTACCCATTACCAGTGATCCAGGATTTATTAGATCGACTTGTGGATAACACTGTGTTCTGTTGCTTGGATGTAGCCAATGGGTATCATCAAATCAGAATATCTGAGCATTGCAGACCATATACAGCTTTTGTCACACCCGATGGACATTTTCAGTTTCGCATGATGAGTTTTGGTCTTTGTAATGCACCAGCAGTGTTTCAGAGAGCCATGAATGAAATATTAACACCAGTTCTTCATGATTGCGCAGAAGTGTATATTGATGACGTCATACTGTGGGGAAAAGACGTTCAGGATTGTTTAAATAATTTAAGAAAAGTTCTTGAGTTGATTTCCAATTCTGGTATTAAGTTAAGGAGGAATAAATGCACATTCCTCACTGAATCTATTGAATATCTAGGTCATGAGATTTCCGCTGGTGAATTACGTCCGTCACCTCATAAGTTGACTGCTGTGAAAGAGTTTGCAATACCATGCAATGTGCATCAACTTCGTCAATTTCTTGGTTTGGCCAGTTACTTTAGAAAATTTATAAAGGGGTTTGCTGTAATCGCTCGTCCTTTAACTCTGTTGACAAAAAAGACTGAAGAGTGGAAATGGGGTCAGAAACAGGATGATGCAGTAGCAATTTTAAAGGCACTGTTAACGTCTGATCCAGTACTTGCGATGTATAGTCCAAACCGAGAAACCCAGGTTCATACAGATGCTTCCAAAGCTGGCCTTGGTGGTATGTTATTGCAACGTCAACCAGATGGTTTATTTAAAGTTGTTGCATATGCGAGTAGACAAACAAGCGCCGCAGAAGAAAAATACCATAGTTTTGAGTTGGAAGCATTGGCAGTGGTTTTCAGTATCCAAAAATTTAAAGTTTATGTGACAGGAATGAAATTCACTGTGGTAACAGACTGTTCCGCATTACGTTTAGCTTGGTCTAAGAGGGATTTGTCACCTCGGATAACTAGGTGGTGGCTTGATCTTCAGGAATATGATTTCGAAGTGGAGCATAAGCCAGGCACATTGATGCAACATGTAGATGCTCTTAGTCGCAACCCTATTGAAGTAAAGCATATTGAGGAAAATGAATTTATTGACATTTTACAAGAAGCTGATGAAGGAATTCAGGCATTGAAGTTAAATATGAAGTTGGAAGTTGACGCTAACAAGCATAAGAAAGATGGCTTGAATAAAGATTATAAGTTGGTCAACGAACGTTTGTATAGAATGACCGAAGAGGGGATCAAACTTGTATTGCCAAGAGTTGCCAGGTGGCATATAATGAAAGTTTATCATGACGGTAATGGTCATCTTGGTGTAGAAAAGTGTCTGGAGGCCATTAGAGCTAAATACTGGTTTTCTAAAATGAGGAAATTTATTGAGAAGTATGTCAAAAGTTGTATTGGGTGTCAATTCACTAAGAAACCCACAGGAAAGCAACCTGGTTTGTTGCATCCAATCGAACGTATATCTACTCCTTTTCACACATTGCATGTGGATCATCTGGGACCGTTTTGCAAAAGTTCTGGAAAAACTTATATTTTTGCAGTCATTGATGGCTTCACCAAATTTGTTTGGCTTGACGCTGTAGCTAGTGCCAACGCCAAGGGGGCTATAACTTCACTAAATAAATTAAGTCAAGTATTTGGTTATCCAGTAAGGATTATTAGTGACAGGGGCACTGCTTTCACTGGACGTGAATTTCAAGAATATTGCAAAGGGCTGGATATTAAACATGTTCAAAATGCCGTGGCATCTCCAAGAGCCAACGGTCAAGTGGAACGTTTAAATCGGACCATACTTGCGTCGTTGACAGCTCATATGGGGGAAGAACGGAAAGGATGGGATGTTTATCTATCAAAAATTCAACTGGGCATTAATAGTACTGTCTGTCAAGGGACAGGTAAGACTCCATTAGAGGTGTTGTGTGGTTTTCGTCCACGGTTGGCTGGTGACTTACAAGGTCCAGTGTGTGTAGAGCAGGATGTGGCAGAGTTGCGTCAAGGGGTTGCTAATAAAATTGAGAAGGCTGCTTCTCTTATGAAATTGCGTTTTGACAATAGACGCAGGAAGTCAAAACCAATTAAACTTGGAGCTTTAGTAATGGTAGAGCGGCGGATTATGAGGCCAGGCTTGACTAGTGGTAAACTAGTGCCGCGATATGCAGGACCATACAAGGTCACAGCAGTGTTGCCTAATGATAGATATGAAGTGACATCTGCTATAAAAGGAAAGAAAGGTTATCGAAACATTATTGCCCGCGATAAAATGAAGGTATGGTACTCAAGGGAGATGAGTTCCTCAGATGAAGAATGAATAGAGGCCAAATATTGCCTACGGGGCCGGCTGCATTGCCTACGGGGCTGATAGCATTGCCTACGGGGCTGGTTGCATTGCCTTCGGGGCTGTTTGCATTGCCTAAGGGGCTGGTTGCATTGCCTAAGGGGCTGGTTGCATTGCCTACGGGGCCGGTTGCATTGCCTTCGGGGCTGGTTGCATTGCCTACGGGGCCGGTTGCATTGCCTGCGGGGCTGGTTGCATTGCCTACGGGGCCGGTTGCATTGCCTACGGGGCTGGTTGCATTGCCTAAGGGGCTGGTTGCATTGCCTAAGGGGCTGGTTGCATTGCCTACGGGGCCGGTTGCATTGCCTTCGGGGCTGGTTGCATTGCCTACGGGGCCGGTTGCATTGCCTTCGGGGCTGGTTGCATTGCCTAAGGGGCTGGTTGCATTGCCTACGGGGCTGGTTGCATTGCCTACGGGGCTGGTTGCATTGCCTACGGGGCTGGTTGCATTGCCTACGGGGCTGGTTGCATTGTCTACGGGGCTTTGTGCCATTTCTTTGTTCACGATTGTTCGCAGGATTCACGGGATTTCGTCTTCGTTTGAGGGCAATTCCGTCGAGGACGCCGGTGAGTCAGGAAGGCCGAACTAATAAACGAAAATCGGTAAATGGAATCCCAACCCTACACAGCGTGGTACATCCCTAAAAGCGCGGGCAGTGAGAGTGGAATGACATTGACGTTTTGAAGAAATACTCTCGGTGGTCGATTTAAAAGTTTCTCATGTCCAATGTTATGTTTTGTGGAATATTATATTAGATTTAAGAGTTATTTGTGTTTCCTTTTAACAGTATGTATGTATGTATGTATGTTTGTTTCTATGTGGCGTTCTAGAGACCAAACGCGTGAGCCGATTTTGATAATTCTTACGTCAATCGATTCGTCTTAATCTTGCGAGTGTCACTAAAGACATGACAGTAATCAATATTCACCACAGCGACAACCAGACGCCATATTGTCAAAATGAAAAAAAGAAAGTCGATGAACTATGTCATGTGGGGTATCATTGAATAGGTATTTTAAAATCATCTTTAGGTTCCCTTAATCGTTTTTCATTTAAAATAATAGTTTAGGATATATGACGATTTAAAGTTTTAACAAAACAATAATTCTCGCTCATTTTCTTACTTATTGATTAAAGTTTTTATTTCTAGTACTCGTAAATAAACGGTTTTCCAACCAAAAAAGAAACAGTGAATAAGCATGACGAACAAATATTTTTGGTAAAAACATTATACTAACAGTCACGAGTAATAACATGTAAACACTTAACAAAATTCAAACGCAATTTACTCGTAAAATACTGGTTTCCACTTTGAAATAAGACCTATTTCGTAATGGTAAGGCTTCCAAAATATAAGTTTAATAAAAATGCAAAAGTTTAATCAATATGGTAGCAGAACATCGCTTTTGAATACTGCTTAGTGTATACATACAATTGCTCGTTACTGTACACAAGCACCAAGGAACTACTTGGACCGAGCTGTGGTTGACTTAAGTTCATGCATTTTTGCTAAAGGTCTTTCATCAAGCATAATTATGTAGCTTTGAGCCGAGTTAGGTCTCTAGAAAGACTAATTCACACTAATATTATAAACTAAAAAGTATGAAATAAAAAAATAATTTAACGAAAAACAAAAAACCCGACTGCGTTAAAAATACACTAAAAAGAAAGAAACAAGCCCAGTAGTTTAGAATTCACTCATTTACACTCACAGTCGGGGCCCATTCAAATTATACCAATCAAATCTTCCCAAGCGGCCCCGACTGTGAGTGTGAATGAGTGAATTCTAAAGTACTGGGCTTGTTTCTTTCTTTTTAGTGTATTTTTAACGCAGTCGGGTTTTTTGTTTTTCGTTAAATTATTTTTTGTCATACAAGAAACGCTGTAAATAGTGAAAAGTAAGATTGAAAACTCGTGCTAAGGGTACTGTTTTATATTTTTTGCTGTAAAATTATCAAAAGAGGCCTCCCGCCCAGGGCGGGACGGTAGGGACTGTCAGCCTTGTGCCGACTTAATTCCGTGGTGATCCTTCAATAGCTCATTACGTTCCAGGCTCAGGGTTACTTGATGAGACCGTCTCACGGTCCTGGTAGGTTCTGGCTCTTTAAGTGGGCCACGTCAGATTGCTGACAGCACCTTGAGTCTTCGAGCCGAGTATGGTCCATGATCTTCGAGCCGAGTATGCCCGCGAAGCAATACCTCTGGTATCCCTGGTGACCACTTTCCATCAGGTGGGCCGTATGCTTGTTTGTCATCAAAACTGTATAAACAAAAAACCAGTCGCTCCATGTAAAATACTGATACCTACTCAGATGCATACGGTCGGACCGGAAGACCAATTTTGGTTGCCAAAAACCTAGGCTAGTCTATAACATTATAATAAATCATCAACTGTGTAGCCTTATAATCTTTAAGCTAGAATTAGCATAATTTTTTGATCACTGATCACAAAACATTTACTCAATAAAAGTTGTTAGAATGAGAACCGGCAATAATTTATTATCCTAATATTAAACAAAATATTATAAATGAGAAAGTATTTTTGTTTGTAAGCTTTTTTATGGGAGCACCACTTTGAAAGTTGTAAATATCCGTTGCCAGATGTACAGAAATGGACGTAGGATGCATCCAGATTCTTAATGGATTACTGAGAATTGAAGCAAAAACACGGAAGAAATATTACCCCAGTGTCGGCGTCAGTCGGTCGTTCGATTCCTACGAAAAAGAAGTAAATATCTCCAAGAAAACACCCACCACACCTTTATAAAAAAGTGGCTTCATTTAAACGTTACATTTTATTTCGAACACGGAATCGAGACATTTCATGACTTAAAGGAGTATCTTATCTATTTTTCATCCCACAAAAAAATATGTTCCCGAGAAAAACAACATTAAATTAGTTATATCGTACATGATACAAGATGACGCCTCGTGAAATTCATTATTATGAATCATCAATTCAAGCTGAAATTAGTCCACATCGAATTAAGTTTTAAATTCTAAAGTAAAGCGAGCGAAGTCGCGTGCAAAGCTTATTGTATAACTAATTAACTAAATATTTTTCTGTCTCTCTCTCTCTCTCTCTCTATCTTGTTCTTGTCTCGTTCTTGTTCTCAAAATGGTCAAGGAAAACATCTTGTAAACCGGTAAGTTCTGTCAGTGGGCCCGCCGCCGCTGCCTCGCCACCGCCCCCGGCGGATAAAGGTAAGCGTCCACAGGTCCGCATCGTACGTATCGGAAGCATCGCATCAAATGGATTAATAATTAGACTGCGTCCACTGTATCGGCAGCTATCGGATTGCCGACGCGAGTATCAGCAATCGGATTGCCGATGCCACCTTCATTTGAATTTTTTTAGTGATCGTACGTTCGGAAAGTGTTTGTGAGAAAGGAGGAAAACGATGCAGAAGTTGTAATTGCTTGTTTATTAGCAGAAGAAAGAAGAGATAAAAAAAGAACAAATGGTTCAGAAAGCGTGCGGGGCGTGTCCACTGATCGGCATTCCGTATGACGTCTTCGGTACACATCGCATGTAGGCATTGCCGATGAGCCGTCCGTACGATGCGGACTTGTGGACGCTTACCTTGACGGTTCATACCCTTATATGGAAAGGTGACCTAAATCCCAGCAGTGGGAATATATGGCTGATTATAATCTTAATATTATTATAAATGTAAAGGATTGTGATGATTGATGGCTGTAGTGTATTGTATTTGTCACTCTTTCACGTAAGTGTATAAAACGTGGGAAATAAAAACTATAGGACAGGTTGTCCACTTTCGTCCATCCGTCAACGAAGACACAGGAACGGATTTCCTGTACCAAATTGACGTGACCTGTACGATCTGACAGATAGCTCCTTAAGGCGCTCCCTCGCCGCGAGAATTCACCTGTAATGCCCTATACATTGCAGCCTCACGGTTACATGTTTAAACAGTCCCACGACCGTGGCTACATAGTCCTCACATGAGTTGAATGGAAGAAAGCCGTATAAAAAAAATCGTTTGTGTCTTCTCAGAGTAGTCAGGCTCGAAAAACCGGCTCATCTAGTTTATAAAAACACGTGTAACGTCAAAAAAGACCTACTTGCATATATAAATAAATCATTGCAATATGCTAATTATTTTAATGATCTTGCAGTTCAAATATTACGTTTTCGCACATAAATATCGCAATATCGCGTATGTCGTGTATTCGTGAATAAACAAAAATGTTGAAGAAAGAAAAATTCAGCTGTGAGTAAGACTTGAACCCGGGTTTTCTGGATAAGTACTCCAGACGCCTTATCAATCAGGCTATCGCAACACACTCGTTGATGCTGATGTATCTTTCATTCCCGCCAATCCCTTCCAATGGATGGCCCATCGTTCGAGTCCCACTGGCAAGTGAATTTTCCTTTCCTTAAAAATTTTATATCTTACGAGAACTGCCAACATAGAACAGTGCTACAGCTTATATTACGAACCTCTCAAAATAGTCAGTGAACCTTATTTACTTTTTTACACACGCGTAAAGATTACACTAGGAACTAAATTAGTTATTTTGAAGTAAGGTTTATATTTCTTTATTTTGTATTGAATGACGGAATTTGTATTAATACAAATATAATTCTATCGAATTTTGTGCTTAATTAAAATTTTAACATGTTTAACTTTTGGTAAAAGTCGCCCTAAAAGTGCAATTTTATTAGTCTTGTTGCCTTGATTTACGGTCTATCTCAGTTTGTTTTTGTTATGTTCGTGACAATGAAACACCAAGATTCAATGCAGACTGACGTTTATTATAGAAGAGTGTCGACATACCCTCACAACATGTAATTATTGTTTGATACAATAATACCCACATAATACCGTACATAACAATGTCCCCTCTTAATCTATACATTTAACTAAGTTGCTATTCTAAACATATATATTTTTTTTTTAGTCCTTCCTACTTACATTTGACATTAATGTGAAGTCTACATCATGTTTGTTAATTAAAGGGTACACGAAACATAACGTAATAATATTATTAAACTCAAGCAAAACCGCTGGCACATGCTAGTTCTACACAAACATATAAACGTCATTACTACTACAAATTTGAAACGCACAAGTACGTTAATTCACAATTAATACAACTTAAGGTCTTTTTACATTTAAGACAGATTACAAAATTACCATTCTGTTATTTTGTTGTCTTTAACTTCTTGGCACAATCTATGGCAGCTCTCCGGCGTAAACGACTATCAATGATCGGCGATGACGTAGACGGCGGCGAACTTTTAGTTGTCATACTTACTGGTTCATCAGCCGAGCTCCCTTTACCCTCGTATGATGTATTAAGCGGGGAGTCTACCAATGAAGCGCTTTGTGATTGTTTTAAAGATTCATTAGATTCCAGTTCGACTGGCTCCATATTCGCACTAGGACTCGGACCCGTAATAGAACGTCTAGATTTTCTAACGCTTTTTGTCAACAACTGATCAATATGACGCTTATGGATATGTCCGTCATTGGTTTTAATCGCGTACGTAACCGGCCCTGACCGTCGCACCACTTCGCCCTCTGCCCATTTTTGCCTATGTTTCGAATAATCCCGCATGATTACGGCGTCCCCGATGTCTGCTTGCCGCAACGGCGGAAGCTCCGCGGCCGCGCGCTCCTCGCGGGCCAGCTGTGCGCCGCGCACCAGCTCGCCCGTGTCCGGCCGCAGCAGGTCTAGTCTGCCGCGCAGTCGGCGCCCGAACATCGCTACCGCCGGCTCACGCCCCGTGGTGCTATGCTCCGTATTACGATACATAAACAAGAACTTACTTAAAGCAGTATTGTCATTAACATTTTCTAGTGATGCCTTCTTTAAAACCCGTTTTATAGTGCGTACTGCGTTCTCAGCGGCTCCATTACTGGAGGGATGATATGGTGCGACGGGCAAGTGTTTTATGCCGTTACGCTTAAAATACATACCTAATTCCGCTGATGAAAACGGCGGTCCATTGTCGCTTACTATTTTTTTTGGAATGCCAAAACGAGCAAAAAGTCTTCTGAAACTATCAATAACTACCGTAGCTGAAGTGGTGCTCACTCGCTCCACTTCAATCCACTTAGAATGAGCATCAACTATTATCAAATAATATCGATTGTTTAGAGGGCCTAAAAAATCCACGTTTAAACGTGACCACGGCTCCTCGGGCCAGGGCCAAGAGTGCAACGGTGCTGGAGCAGGCTGAGCGCGCTGGGACACGCACGCCGCACACTCACTACAGATACGTTCAATATCGCTATCTAACGTCTCCCACCATACATAGTTGCGGGCTATCTGTTTCATTTTGACTATACCCGGATGGCCCTCGTGAATTTCTTGCAATATTGACTGACGTAACACTTTAGGTATAACAATCCTATATCCCCACACTAAACATCCGTGATCTAAATGTAATGATTCTTTCCTATTAAAATAGGGTTTTTCTTGATCGATGCTAACATGTAACGGCCACCCGAACATTGTATAACCAACTATTTTGTTAAGAAGTGTATCCTTATCCGTCTCTGTTTTAATATTCTTAAAACTGAGGGGAAAATTTTCTTCAACAAAGTTTAGATAGCTACATTCATCGTCATCTTCTCTTACTCGTTGTCTAGTCGAGCTAAGAGGGAGGCGTGACAGCGCGTCGGCGAAACAATTTCTCTCTGATCTTACAAATTCTATTTTAAAATCGTATGCTGCTAATTTAACGGCATATCTTTGAATTCTGCTAGCAGCAGTTACTGGTATGCCTTTATTATCTCCTAATATATAGCTTAGAGCACGATGATCACTCCTAAGAATAAACCGTTGTCCGTATAAATACTGGTGATGTTTAGTCACGCCGAATACAATCGCTAAAGCCTCCTTATCCAACTGTGAATAGTTGGATTCAGCTGGATTTAACGTACGCGAGGCACAACAAAGCGGCCGTTCGCTGCCGTCATCGTAACGTTGTAACAACACTGCACCCAAACCGTATGGGCTGCTATCTACTGCCAGTATAAGTTGTAAATTTGGATCATAATGTGCGAGAACCGGAGAACTACTTAAGACGTTTTTAATTTTTACAAAAGCATTTTCACAGTTATTGTCCCAATTCCATTTAACATTTTTTTTTAACAAATCATATAATGGTTTTAAAACATCACTCATATTTACGCAAAATTTTGAATAAAAATTTACAAGTCCTAAAAAACTCCTTAACTGTGTAATGTTACAAGGCGATGGAGCAGCTACAATCGCTTTAATTTTTTTATCATCAGTATGTAGGCCTTTTTTATCAATTCTATAACCTAAATAGGTTACTGATTCTTTGAAAAATTGGCATTTACCATAATTAATCCGAAGGCCATTTTCCTTCAGTCTCTGCAATACGGCCCTTAAGTTTGACATATGTGAAGCCCTACATTTACCGCTAACACAAATATCGTCCGCAAACACAGCCGTAAACGGCAAGCCACTCAAAGTCTCTTCCATTATCTTCTGAAAATTTTCTGGTATGCACTTAATACCAAACGGCACACGGTTATAAACAAAAGTACCGACATGAGTGGTGATTGCCGTCATCGGCCTAGACGCTTTATCGAGTACGCATTGTTGAAAAGCATTCGACAAATCAAGCTTAGTAAACAGTACCCCTCCACCCAGTGTTGCGAACAGGTCCTCGATCCGTGGCAGCGGGTAGTGAAAGTCTTTCAATCGCGGATTGATTGTCACTTTGTAGTCTCCGCAAATACGGATATCGCCATTTGATTTAACTACCGGCACTATAGGCGTACCATAATCTGATCTGTCAACTTTGTATATAACTCCTTCCCCCTGTAATCGATCGAGTTCCAGTTCGACGCGCGCGCGCAGTGCCAGAGGCAACGGCCGTGCCTTCACAAACACTGGAGTCGTGTCATTTAGGTGGAGTCGGATCTGCGACTTGAATGTGCCCAGTCCCTCAGCGAAAACTTCAGGATATTCATCCTTGAGTGTATTTGCCAACGAATTCTCATCGGATACATAATGGTGCCTATTTAGTGCATCGAAACTTGATAATTTTAACTGATTTATCCATGTGCGCCCCATTAACGGAGGCCCTCCATTAACAATAACATATAACTTTAATGAAAGTTGTTTATTGTTGTAAGTAGTTGTCACCGGTATATATCCGAGTGTTTGAATAACGTCACCAGTATAAGATTTAAAAGTTAATTTCTTGCTAATTATCGGTAGCTTACGAAACATCTTGTCGTAAAACTTTTTTGATATAGCCGATATCTTACTTCCCGTATCTACTTCAAACTTTAAAAATATACCTTCGACATTCAAACTAATATAATAGGGACTGTCATCCTCAAACTCATTTATATTATTGTTATGATTGGTATAACCCATGTTATAGAAATTACAATCGTTGTCAGTATCGGAATTGGTAACACTATTATCAAGATAGAACTGACCTTTGTTTGTCTTTTTAGAGGAATTACCATCCTTCTCACTGCGAGTGCACACTGATTTTAAATGTCCTTTTTCACCACACTTATCACACGAATAATGCTTGTACCGACACTTGCCCTCCACGTGACCGGCCTTGCCGCATCGCGCGCACGGACGCCGCTCGGTCGCCGCCGCCGTGGCCGCGCGGCCGCTGCGCGGGCGCGCGCCCCCGACGCGGTGCAGGCCGTCGCTCGCGCCGCCCGCGCCGCCGGTGGAGCCTGCGTTCGCGGCCTCCGCAGCCGGGGCGCTCGCCACGCTCGCGTGCCGCTCCGCTGCTTCGAGAGCCATCGCCAACTCCACACCGCGCTTGTAATCCACATTCTTTTCGGCGAATAACCTAGATCGCATCTCCTCGCTGTACAGGCCCGATACGAACTGGTCGCGGAGATTTACCTCCAATGATGCACCGAAATTGCAGGTTTTGGCCAGGTGTTTCAAACCTTGTAAGTAAGAACGAACGCTTTCACCCTGCTGCTGCTTCCTCTGCCTGAAAATATGCCTTTCGGCTATTTCCGATCTCTCGGGTTCCAAATGATCTTTCACCAGTTTAACGAGCACATCGAAAGCCTTATCCTCTGGCTGATCCGGTGAACATAAATCGCACATTAAGTCGTAACACTCCGAACCGACCAATGTCACTAGCGTAGCCACGTGTAAGTTTTCTTCGATGTCGTTCAACATTATAAACTGTTTAATTCGACGAACATAAGTGTCCCAATTTTGGGTTCCCACTTGGAAACCTTCAACTTTTCCGATCGGCATGTTTTTATTTTAAACACACGCGTATAACTGAATAATTAATAATTTCCTCGTCGCCAATGTTATGTTCGTGACAATGAAACACCAAGATTCAATGCAGACTGACGTTTATTATAGAAGAGTGTCGACATACCCTCACAACATGTAATTATTGTTTGATACAATAATACCCACATAATACCGTACATAACAGTTTTGACTGTACAGGGGTAATGTGACTATAGTTTCCGTAGTTTTAATTATTTTTGATAAAACATTACCTATATTAAAAATGATAGAAATCGATTCAGTAAACGATTCTGAACAAACTAATTTCAGGATGTGCGTTAATTATGTTACATGTTGTATAATCTGTAATTTGAAGTAGCTAGACTTATTTATGAAATGAATAACATAAACATTTAAACTAGACTTTATTTGAATAGATTTAAAATAATGACCATTTCAACGTTTCCAAAAAAATTTGAAACGCATAAATGCCGTTCGGCTGCGATGTAACTTAGCTCACTTGTGACGTAAGATCTCGTTTTGAGTCTTGATACTAAATACCTACTTAGAATTCATAATTTATGATCGATTACCGGCACGCCTAGATAAATAATCATCGATTTCTTTTATTTACATTTAATTTTATTCAACATCTGTCATGCCTGGTAGGTATATTTCTATTCAAATTGTATGCAGCTGCAAATAGTTCACTTCACTTCCTTTTCGAAATGACTGAACAGCTGGACTGAGAACACTGCGACTGAACACATGAAATAGGGAGATTTTTATAAAAAAAAAAACAACTTAGTAACATCATCAAATTTTAATAAGTCCTCTCCTAGGGCAAGACTAGGACGGGCTGTCAGACTTGTACTGACGAAAATCTACGGTGTCCTTCAATAGTCCCTTTACGTTCTGGGACCACGGTTGCTCGTTGGTCCCGTGACCCCGGCAGGCTTTGGCCCTCTAAAGGGGCATCGCCATTAAGTAGTAGAAAGTAAGTAGAAAACATTTTGAAATAAACTTATAAAAAATTATGAATATAGGATGCAGGCCGCCAACCGGTCCTACTGGAAGTCTAAAGGGAAGGCCTATGTTCAGCAGTGGACGTCTTACGGCTGATATGATGATGATGATGAATTGGAAATATCTAATTATACGGAGAGATAGGAGATTTTTTTTTTAAGTTTTTTCTACTAACAGGACACTGAACCACCAAATTAAGTAGGTAATATACAATAACAAAAATTCGATAACAATTCAGGAATTTTCTCAAACATGTTTTTTTCGGAGTCGAAATCATTAACACGTTTTATATTTGCTGGGCATTCTAAAGTTTTATACTGTACAAATATTATGTAACAATCGTATCGGAAGAATTGTTAAAATAAATGTAGCATCAAAATCTATTGTGAAAGTAGTTTGAAACATCTGACGCATATTCGTAAACTAGCAAAAGTTTTTGAAGTATTGAAATTGAAAAATATATCAAGAAAAATATTTGTTGTGTTTTCTTTAGATGTAAATACCCAGTAATAATAATCGGAAAAGAAGAAAAAACAAATAATAACAATATAATCTATCTGCAGCAAAAAAGATTTAGATTTTTCGAAGTGATCAAACTTTTTATGATGATTGTGTGTGTAAGCCTATACGACGATATATTTAAAAAAAGAAAACGGTTTTTATATTTGATACGTTTTTTGAGAAATTTATAGTCTATTTCGTATTTATCTAGGTCAGAATTGACGATAAAAAAAAATGATGACATCTATTAAAAGTGTTGAAATAGATTTTTGTTAGTTTCTAAAAGTTAAATTCAAATTTAAAAATTCTAAAAATTGGGGATGTCCATGGCAGTATGGTGTTTGTGTCAGTTTAAATGTCTGTAACCCATCTACGACAAAATAGAAATTCTTCTTACAAAAAGTGTAAAATAACTTTACTTTCGGAAGTTGACGTGAAAAAAAATATT
The DNA here is from genome assembly GCA_036375495.1 of Agrotis segetum. NCBI lineage: Eukaryota > Metazoa > Arthropoda > Insecta > Lepidoptera > Noctuidae > Agrotis > Agrotis segetum. The sequence goes on along the minus strand of JAQSVV010000056.1, from coordinate 3,230,724 downwards.
GATCAATAAACCTAGTTTTTTACTGTGTCAGATGCATTCTAAAAAATCATTAAGATAGGATAGAAAACACAAAAACTATCCAAGACAAAGAGAATTTTTCAATTCCAAAACTAACTTTTCAGTGAATTTGATCACTATTTTTTAAAGTCGGTTAAAATATAAATTGATTAGACTCGTATGCACGCAAACAGCTTAATTATAGTACATTACTGCCGCGGCCTATAATGGCTACTTTGCTGGTCGCACTGATGATGGCCGACAGCGCAGCCTAGCGCAGCTCCAGGCCGACACAGCGCGGTCAGCATGCACCACTTGATGGACGAGCTGAGATAAAGGCCGAGGCCGTAGGCCGAGGCCTTTACAGCGAGGACAGCAAGGGCTGCATGATGGCCAAGCTGGAAGGCCTAGAGCGTAGCTAAGCTAGCTGGAGGCAATCATAGCGTGACCAGCGAAGCAGACATAGTGGGCCAAGGCTTGTATAGTGCTTTACTCAAAAATGCAAGTACTTAACCTACATAAAACCAGCAAGTGATTTAAATAAAATATATATTTATTAACTAGTTTAATTAAAATAACAATTATGAAAAATACAGTTACTAAAATTCAACACCGACTTTCCCGGTTTCATATTACTTATTAATAGTTTGCGATAATTTTAATGCGATGTTTGACTGCATTTCATTTATTACTTCATTTACTTATAGCAAAAAAGTCACTAAATAAAAATAAAAAATTCGCTGAACCGCGCTTTTGTTCCTTCTTTGAATTTTTTTTTTAATATGGAATGCAATCTTTTTGTGCCTACCTCTTTAAATACAAACAGCTGTGTTTTAAATAAAATCTTTTTGAATTTGTTTTTTTAAAACGTTGAAACGTCAAAATAGCGGCCGGCAATGTTTTGCCGACCTGTTAGAGCGGCCAGCAAAAACATTACTGGCCGCTCCTTGAAACAGACCCGCAAAGTCGACTTTGCTCAAACAAGGTTGTCAAAATAATGACCACATTACATGCATTTTTGAGTAAAAAAGTCTTGTTGCAATGTTCTATTTAAATCGTTAATTACTTTGATTTTCATGCTTGCCAACAAAAGAGTTCCTTTTGACGTTTGGAGCCAAATGTACTCGTACCACTCAAAATACTTCAGAAATGAATAGTCGACTGAATGTATATCAAAATTGTGACAAAAAGGAACTCTTTTTATACATTTCCACTTTTTGAAGTAGGAAAGTGATGAAATAGCGATCGTGTTTCTTTAATAGATTTTTAACCTTATCATAGTCTTCTTTATCTTTACATATAATAAAATCGTAGAGCTGTCATTCCTGTACATTGAATATTTTTTTCTTTTTGTATTTTTTTCGAGATAAGGGATCGATTCTGATGCCAAATCAACTTTTTTTTTTCGAAATTTTTTATGTTTTTTTGATTTGATCTATCTCCTAAACTACTGTAAAGTTGTCGATCAAATTTTCCTCAAATATTTCTACTAATATGCTTCTGTTAATAGGCTATGTATTATTACGCTATTTTTCCTGGGAGATAAGCAATTTTGAATTTTGTTGTTTTTATGTGTTTGTTGATAGTTGGAAGCTAAACCACTGGATATTATTTAGTCAATTTTTCCTCATAATATTCCTTAAACTGCTCTTCTATTAATAGGATATGTATAATTACGCTATTCCCTTTGGGGATTAGCAATTTCATAATATGTTGATTTTCAGTCATTGTTGACATTTGTATAAGAACCGCTATTTGAAACTCACTGTCAGCGTCCTAGCCAGTCCGATTGGTAACCCGCTTGACTTTGGTGCAAGGGGTCTCTGGATCAAATCTCGCAGTTTTCTTTTACACTTTTTGTTTTTTTTTTTGTTATTATTATTTTGTCCTGAGAGTTTCAAATAATTACAAAAAAAATGTGCATACTTTTATTTCAATATTATTCGCAATTTTAAATTATTAATATTTTTTTCAATAGTTCTCTAGGATATAAATCTACACTGATTTAAATTGTAGGTAGTAAGTTGATTTTTTTTTTTTAAATTGTACACATAATTGTTTCGAGGTGTAGGAATTTTAAAGATTAGAAAAAAATCTGGGTTTCTATAATTTGTGTTTATTTATTGTAGTTAGATGAATGCAATACGACAAAATGAAAAAGGTTATTTTTCTACAGCTTAGTGCAAGAAAACACGTATTCTAAATTCGGCCGCCAAACTTTACTGCCGGACAAACGTCACCGGTTGTTTGAAAAGGGAAATTGTAAATAATTTAGAATTTCTTCAATAATTACGTAAGTTGAAAAGTGACTTTTTTGTTTATGGTTATTATTCAATTAAATTATTTAAAAGGGGTGTGTTTCATTATAAAAGTGATTGCACAAGTTGTTTCATGTAAATCGGATCAGTAGTTTTTAAGTTATTGTACTTTTTGTATAATCAAACTTTTGTTCCTGTGTAATTTTTGTAGTTTATGTTCTAGGAACTTTTTTGTATTTAGTTATAGGTACATTTTGTTTTATATAAAAATAGAGTTAATAAGGAATATAGAAAGGTACAATACATAGTTATAAGGTTTAAATTAATAAGAAAATAAAGGCTACGAAGGCCTCGGTCTTAGTAAAAATCACAAGGAAAAACGGGCTCAAAATACGTGTGCCTCTTTAAGGTAAGGACGGGCGGTATAAAAGGCGGTATGACCGCCGGCACTGCACTGCGTCAGTCGCAGCCGAGCCACCGAAGAAGAAACATCACTAAAAGAAGACCGAAGCCTTCAAAGTGAACTCTTCAAATTGGTGTTTTTTTATTATTTCCGTTGTCCGTGGTCCCCCTATTGTATTTCCGTAATCTTCCAAAAAACGTACGCATTCAGGGTGTGCGTGGGTGCATGCGTCACTAGCGAAGTCAAGGCACGTGTGCACAACAATAAGTCTGGTAGTGGACGCGCTGTCGGAATCCCGATCCGTCCATTACAACTTGCTTTCGCATACGCGGATCGTGTCCTCTATAAAATCTGTTTTCATCTGCCGCTTGGCCTTCGGCAAACATCCTCCAAGTGAAATATTGTCGCTCAGACATTTTTTATAAACGAAAAACAATCAAAAAATACTTCTCACAATAAAAATATCGGTGAGAGAAGTAACCACAGTAGTTACAGTAATTTACTGTGACAACCACGTGACATCGGTCAAATCAGTGACTCATGGTACCGAGTTGTATGCAAAACGCTACGTAAACTACACTCTCTACGTAAACTGAAACGAATGTGGTAAAGTAAATTTTAGCCTTCAACTCATGGTACGGATTTTAGTTCCGCTACTACCCAATAGAGGCGCTGTACAGAGTCTCATACAAATTGTTTTACGTTTACTGTAACGTAAATGTAAAAAAAAAACTCATGGTAGAGGTACACAGTGCATAGATTTTGTTTTAAACGACGACAAGTTGTACTCATCGAGTCAGATAATTAGTTATTTTTTAGGTATCACGCGGTATGCTAAAGGGAGAAGAGCAATACTATCGTACGTTCAATTTGCAGCGATACTTATATCGACCAAAAAATGATAGTCTAATGTTTAAAATAAACACGGTTCTTTGCGCTCAAATAAGGACGTTTCCTATGCAAACTATGCACCTAGATATAACATTATTGATCTAAACTAATAATGAAAATGCAAGTATGTTTGTTTTTTATTTTTACACGCATTACTACCTACTGAATCGATCGTCCAAAATTTAGCATATACGTAGTCAGGAGTATAGACACGGATAAAAGGTATCTTACATCCCGAATAACAGAAGAGAGCTGTTGCCGAGAAAACAATTACGTTCATATTCCAGATATGGCGCCACTTACACGATCCGTATTGTTTCTCAAATTCTAAATTAACGCAAGCGAAGCCGCGGGCAAACACTAGTAATGAATAAATTTGTCAGATTCGGGTAGTTTGACCTGTTGGCGTCGGTACTTATAGCACAGGCTCTTTTTTTGTGAATTGCATCTCGTTTTTCAACCCAGAGCAATTTGTATCCTCTGCCTTAAATGTAAGGCCATTTTTTTGGCGTGGTAAAATCTTCAAAATAATGAGTCCTAACCCAGGTTAGGGCAGGAGGTAATATCAGACTTGTACTTCCTAAAATCCACGGTGTCCCTTAAGGACGCGTTTACAATTGACGCAAAATTATGCCTTTTTTCGGTACCGATTCTTACTAAACTGAATCAAATCGAATAAAAGTAATAACGAATACAAACAGATTGGTTCTTTATCTTCCCAGGATAGACAAGCTTTTCTTGAAAATGATAGGTTTAAATACTTTAAAATCGATCTGCCGTTGCCATGTTTACCATATCGTGTTGTGTTTGCGAACATATTTTGTTCTACAAATAACATATTTTAATATCCCTAATACTACTGAAAGTAGGCAAGTATAGTCTATTTTAAGACATAGACAATATTTCTTTATTTTTCATTCAGAAATACACCAAAAGTAATTCCGCAAAACAGGAAGATATTGACAAATTTTCGTCAGAAATTATATTTTTTTATCTATCAATATTTAATGGGTATTTAATTAGAAAGTACTGAATAACTAAGGTTACTATCTTACCTTGCATCAAAAAAATTATGAGTTCATTTAAAAGTAAAATAATAGTGTAAACAATTATTTTATGAAATGACAAAATTCAATATAAAACCAAGACCATTTTGTTCTTTGATTTAGACGGCGCGGGGCGCCTATTGAGGGAGGACGTATCGCTCGCAACCATTTTGACATTAGTCACGTAATCATTAAAATTAAAAATATACGCCACCATTCATGACCTTTAGACGCGGCGCTAGTGCCTTCGCCATAACATCAAATTGCATTTGAAAAATGTAGTAACTCGAATTTTCCGTAGGTCATGAATGGTGGCCAGGAATTTTTCCAATCGCAAAGAGTACAGCGTAACCAACCTTTCTTGATACAAATTAATATTTTGAATTATTTTAATTCTGATCTGATTGTAATGTAATGTATCAATGTGTTGAATACGGATAAACTGTATCTTATCCTATACTATTAAACGCGCATAAAAATAAATATATTTTACGGTTCTCGAAAATGACTCCGACGATTACGATGAAATTTGGATTAAGTATAAGTATTTATTGGTACGAAAAATCAATTTAGGTAAATGTTCCATGTCTGGGAAAAATTGTTATATCCGTATTTACACCCATAAAGATTTACACCAACAATATCTAAACTCAGGGGGTAATCTCCGGAAGTAATGAACCGATTTTAAAAATTGTCTCACTTGTCAAAAGCTATATTATTCACGAGTGCAGAGAGTGTAGGCTATAAATTATAAAGATATCATGTATATTTTACCGCCCAACGAAGTGGGCACGGGTCAGCTAGTGTTTTATAATTTCGTCGAGCGAACCTGGCGTTGACTTCCATAGGGCACGCATGCCGCAATCGCGGCGGTTAGACCCCTCTTTTAGGAATGACTGGATAGGCGTCACGGCGTCCTGCCCTACCACCTGATGCAGGTGGTCACCGGACACCGAAGTTTCGGGAGGTACCTGTGTGTGTTGATAAGGAAGGAAGAAAAACGCCTGGAGCATACGGTCCAGGTCTGCCCCGCTTGGGTAGAGCACCACCGTGTCCTCACGGTGGCGATACGCGGCAACCTCTCGCGTCCGGCATTGGTCGAGGCCATGCTGCGGGGCGAGACGGTATGGAAAGCGGTCGCCCCCTTTTGCGAAGCAATGATGCTAGCGAAGGAGGAGGCGTGACGCGTAAGTGAGGAGGAGAACAGTTTCCACCATACAATGCAAAAAGCAACCAAAAATAAAGAAAACCTGCAATATCACGGGTATTGCATCGATACCAGTACCCAAATGCAGGTGTAAACGATCATAAAAAAAGTCTTTTATGGTCCCAATCATTGAGCGCGCAGCATACTGAAAAAGCATTGGAAAAATTCTTTCTTCATGGAAAAAAAAATGTTTTTTCTTTATAAAGACTCATAAAAGGCCTCGGCGTTAAACCACCACGCCAAATGACATTTCGCAATTTGCTTCCATCGGTTGCAAGTGACTCTCACAATGTCGTCGGTCCGCCTAGGAAGAAGCCTGTCTATGCTGCTGATTTTAGGGGTAGCTGGGTCGTAAGATGGAGACTGTCCTCTCCCTCACGTGTCGCACCTCCTCCTTCGCTAGCATGACTGTTTCGTAGAAGGAGGTGACTGCTTCCCAATCCGTCGCGCCTCACATGACCTCGGCCAATGTATGAGCATTCTCGCGGACACAAACACTTAGAGATTTGTGTATCACTGCTACTAAGAGGTTTCAATCAATCGTAAATTCTAATTAGTTCCAAAGTTTCAATCTAGAGGCATTGGTTGTTTACCTGAACCCGAAAAGTGGTCGTAATTTATATACCGTATAAGTTCGCACCGACATTATCAGAAGTAAAAAGATTGAAAATGATCTCGTCCATGCCCCAATGCTTGATTGACTTGATTTATGTTTCTAGAGACATCTTATATAAATACTAGCTTCTGCCCGCGGTTTCACTCGCGTCAAATTAGGCGTTGGGCCCTATGGCCCCGTCCGAATTAGTTCCCTTAAGGAGCGCCTGCAACACGACGCGCCATGACTCATGATCAGACGGCGAGCTACCCATTGCTCCCCGTCCGCAAGCGACTGGAATATGCCCTACGATTGCCAACGCCCAGGGTGTCTGCAGCGGTGGCTGGGAGAGAGGTAGAGGATATCCATTCCCTCACACGTTCAGACTCTTCCCCTTTTCCTTGCCTGCCGCTGAATCCGCCGAATCTCCGACTTGCGCTAGGTTAAAGATGAGGAGCGCCTCTCCAACCACTCTTCGAAGAGGGATCTTACCGCCGCAATCATGACATGCCCTGCCCAGCCCGACATTATTTTGATGTGATAGTATTTTGATACTGTGATATCTCCTAAGATATTCATTCAAATGAATTGAAGTCAAGGGCAATTTTGTTCAAACTCAAATGCTTCTAATGAATAACGTATTTACTTGGATAAGGATCAATATCATGTTAAAAAAGTCCTAAAATAAAAGTAGAATTTTAGGTGTGGATAACCTTTATCACCTAAAGGTTTGAAAATAAATAGTAGCCGATTCTCAGACCTATTCCATATGCCTATAAAATTTCCGTTTATTGCCCGTGGTCCACCCGCTTGGTTCACCTAGGTGTACCACGGGAAATTATTTTTGCCCGTGGTTCACCTGAATGTCCACATGTTTTCATCGTAGTATAACGAAAGAAAAATAGTGATATTACAGGGTTGGGTTTAGTAATAATTGGTAGTCGGTTAAGGTAACAGAGGCTTAAAATGGGTAAGGTTTAAGTCCTCGATTGTAATGCTACCACTATTTTTACGCGGAAATTTATTTTTCCAGACATTAAAGAAGAAAAGTATTTACAACCTCAAAACAGATAAAAACCGAAAACGGAACGTAAAAATGGGCGATTGACAACCATATCTTTGCCACTTATTTTCTATGGCGCAAAATCAAGCGATTGCATACGTAAAACTGAATGTCATCTGTCATTGTTTGTCAATTTTATCAGAAAAGCCTCGGATCCAAGAGCGAGCGAAGCGAGCTCGGGAATTGGGGCACCCCGACATGGACAGGTTTGAAGGCATGGCAGGGTGTCTGTGCCAATGCCAGACCTCGCCATCGCCTTTGTGTTAGATTATTATTTAGACCTTGAACGCAGAATTAGGAGCCCTACGAAGCAGGGTTCCGTCGAGCCACCTTGGTAGGTAGTAGGGAGTTATTTGACCTAGGATGCAAGAGCGAGCAAGTCCCGAGACTTGGAGCACCCTTGGAGTACCTTTCCGTGTCGGGGTTTAGGGTCTAGGAGTTGCCTTAACATGACAGTGGTGCCAGGATACATGAGGCACCTAATCCTTATGCTAAACGAAACCAATTTTTGAAATACGCCTATTATGTGACTTTAACGAGTTTTGAGGTTAGGTTACAAAACCACATTTCCGCATCATGGGTGTGGTGCCCCCAGGGGTGTGGGAAAAGGGGTCCTCTTTTCCCCCCTCCGCCTGCCACTTTATACTAAATTTTACCCCCTTACCCACTTACCTACCTATATTTATGTTTACCTACGTAGAGGTAGAGATACGTTAAAATGTTAACGAAATTAATTAAATAATACTTATGCCGTCAAATAATAATGAAATAAAATAAAAAAAGTTTAAAAGAAGTACTTTAACACGGAGTAGAATTGGAGCCCCATGCAACTCATCCACTTCAAAACTGGGCCCAGGGACAAACCAGTGAAAATGAAAGAAATGGTGCTACTACCGTCGCTCGTCCACTTCGTTGCATGGGGACCATAGTGCCACCGTTTCTTTTTAAGTCCGTGAATTCCAGTTAGAAAATGAAAGAATGTTGCTAACCAGCAAAATTACTAGGCTGGCATGAGTTCAAGGTGGTCTTTTTTTAATAATATGGTAATTATTTTAATCATTTATACAGTCTAGCAAAAGTACAAAACCAGTCAGGTGCAAGTATTTAAAAACATACCACCTTGAACCTATGTAAGCCTGGTACTTATTCTGGTTAATACAATTCTTTCAGTTTCTAAGCTTGTAGCTGGAATTCTGTGAGCTACCCATGAACCTTCTTGAATGTGGCATAAATGTTAGTCGAGAATCGTACCTAGAGAAAATAATTTGACGTGGCACACCAAGGTGAACCACGGGAAAAAATAATTACCCGTGGTACACCCAGGTGAACGACGGGCAAAATAATTTCCCATGGTACACCCAGGTGAACCACGGGCAAAAATAATTTCCCGAGGTACACCTAGGTGAACCAAGCAGGTGGACCACGGGCAATAAACGAAAATTTCATGAAATCGGTCAAGACGTTTCGGGAGAGTATGGTTACTAAAGCCGGATCCAGACTGGTGTAGCCTGAATCTTACGATTACGTGTAATCTGCATGAAAAGTGTGGACGGCACACGAACTCAAAGCAAATTGAGAACACGAATACTGCGTGCGCCTTTGTGTTCGCGCAAAAACCGACAGCCGATGGATCAGCCGCGAGCGTTACATGTAATGCTGGCGGTGCCGTCCACACCTAGAATTCGCGTTACATTACACGTTGGATTCGCGTTACATTACAACAGTCTGGACCCGGCTTTACACTGTGATGGCGGCTTCACATTAGTGCCGTAAACCCCCTGACCAGGCGCGAACGAGAATGTGGATGGTTTTTGCGGGGTTCACGCGCATTCGTGCCTGTTCCCCGATCAGTGTCGGTATTGTGCCGAGAATTCACGGATTCAGTATCTAGTTATAAGTAGATATGGCTACGCTACGCCACATACTAATTTACGGCGCGGCGGCTTCGAATACACAAGTGTGAATCTGTTTTTGCATCAACAGCTCTGTAGGCTTCATAAACATCAGATAGAAAGTACTAAAATTTCTACCAACCTGCTGAATAAATTACCAAAAGGACCAAAGCCTGCCGGGATCGCGCCTGCAGGGATAATGGCTCAGAATTTCTATTTTTTTATTTATTTATATATCTGTTCCTTCCTGCATACTTTTATAAACTTAAAGTTTTATCAAAGTATGTTACTTATTGTATACATGCTGTTTTATTACTGGCTCTTCATTGTTTTGTATGCAAATCAGAATTTCTCAAAAAGTCAAGACCGAGCAATATTATGTTAAAAAATAGTTTATAATATTAATAACAAAATTCCATCACAACTATAATATAAATTGATTTATTGTACGCATTTCTAAGTCACCACCCATGCACTCCAAAATACAAAAGTGGAAGAAGTTGTTTAAAATATGCAACGAGGCGTCGCGAGTCGTATCGCAACTTGAAGACGCATAGCCTGAGGGAAGGCCTGAGGCCATGAAAGAGTTTTAGCATACAAATAATGTGTTCGGAGAAACAGCCTGAATAACGTCACAACTTTTTTTTTTTGAAATCCAAATTCAAAGCATGATTGTCTTGCATAATTAAGTTCGGCGTCAAGTTGCTTGTCTCTAGATTCAAGATTCAATCTTCCTTGTTTGATATAGTTTTATAGCAGACATCGTGTGCGTACTGTAGGGATCGACGTGTGATATTTTAAATAAAAGGATTATTTGTGAATTAAAATTGTATTAATTGACACACGTAACATAACAACTTGTTTTTCTTCTAGATCGCACTATTTACTCTACTCTTTATTTTTAATATTTGAAAATCATTGAGCGGCTTGATCCTGCCAGCGCTTACAAAACTGTTGGAGTTTAGTCCTCACAGTAAAACCTTTACAGTACTATGTACTTCAGAGCTGTTATTCACTGGGTACCTGCGTCCCTTGTTGACTTGAATGACCCTGGCGGTTGAGAGTGTGTCGTGCTCACTTAAATGTCTCGCTGATGGTGGCGCGTGTGTCGGATCATTTAGCTCCCTAAAAATGGTTGGACTGGTCATCTCTTAGCTGTCACGGTTTTTTTCCTGAATTTTCTTTGTTTTAATTTTTACTATTTACACCTTTAACTTGCTACGTCGTTCTCTCATACCCATCTCAAAATGAAAGATCATGTAACAAAGGTTCTGTAATAATTTTGGCGATCTAAAAAGAGTGTCCATGGAGTTTAATGCCCATTATTCTCTTCTCCTAGGAGTGCATCTACGGTACTTTCACAGTTATTATGTCTTACGACTGGGATTGTAGCACGATAATTTGTAGTGTTTAATTTTTTTGTCTCTGAAAATTCAAAAGTGCCTGTGACTGGCCTACTTGAAATAAATGATTTGGTTTTGATTTTCTTGTCTGCTTTTTGTCCAAGGATGCATGACAACTGGGGGACCCAGAAAACACATTTCACAAAAACTATTAACCTTTTAGCTACAGTCTCTTTCCTTCTTTATTTACATACTCAGAAAGGACATGATAAAGTTTTACGGTTAATTTTGCAAGCGTTCATAGGCTACAAAACTCTCCAAGAAATCAATAGAAAAATTTAAAGATTATACCGACAATTCATTGATAGGTAAACAAGATCAGTCAAAGCAAATATTATGGATATAGTTGTTTTATTTACATAAATTATAACGCAAATGCGTAAGTCGTCCTTTCGGTAACGCATTATGAAACATATCTGGTTGACCGAGCTTCGCTCGGTTTTTAAAATGTCTATTTCTTGGAAACCGAGCTTTTCTCGAACCTGGGACCTTGATAAATCGATTCCTTGAGCCCGGAAACCTCTAATCTGTAACTTTCATGAAAATCCTTGGAGCCGTTTCCGAGATCCTGATTATATATAAATAAATATACAAGAATTGCTCATTAATTAGATGTTGCATGCCACTTCACAAAACACTCGTTTTTAAATATTATAGTTTGTAAATAGATGTCATTAAGTAATAAATCTAGCATAGTTTTTAAACACTGCTACTAACCACATTTTGTATTATTATGTATATTTAAATAGAGATGTTTTATTATTCAAATGAATAAATTATAATTATGATCAGCTACGGGAATTTATTGTTTCTAATTTATGACTGTATGACTGTAGCCTCGCCCCCTGAAATAAACTGACTGATGCAAAGTGGATGTAGGTATTTACTAAGTATTAGCTACGCTTTACCTAACCATAATAAGCATGTTATGTGTGATAATTTATTATGTAATAATTATTGTCATTTTTAGTTTTTGATCCGATCAATAAATTAAAGTCAAAACAGATTACACGTGCAACTTTTATTAAGGTGTAGCTCCAATGATTGCATCACAGAAAATTCCAAAAATATATTTGAAGGAGTACAACATTTGCATTTTTATAAAAACAAACTTATCAGAAATGATGGCTTTTATCGGAGATCTGGTTATGAGTGGTTTACTTTCTAAGCCGCTGTTTGGCTATATATCACCAGACACAATCTAGTAACATCACAATAGTCCTCTACCGTTGATCACTAACCATCATGAGGCTCATCACAGCGGTAAGCTAGTTTTTTTTTTACCCGACTGCCCCAGGAGGGTTATGTTTTTGAGTGTGATAAGTAGGAGGCGTCTGATATGATTTTAGACCTTAAAAAGTCTTAAAAGATTACCACATTCTGGATTAGGAGGAAGGGACAGGTTTGCCGGGGTCGCGGGACTATCTCATCGGGTAACGGTGACCCTAGAACGTAAAAGGCTATTGAAAGATCACCGTGGATTTTAGTCAGTACAAATCTGACAGTCCCTCCCTCCCCGCTCTGAGTAGGAGGACTCATTTGATGATTTTACCACGATATAAAAGAGGAACAGGTGTGGTGTGGTTATTTTAGTCGGTCTAGCTTGACGGTTCCACTCTATCTAGTTCAGGAGAAAATTCTTATTTATAATATAGGTCGACGTTCCTTCAGACGTTCCATGTTACTATTCACGGTTCTTAATGACGTCCAAGATTAACTTAGAAACTTAGTCGAGTGCTATGTTATTTTTAAAATGTTAATCTTAGGCCCCATCAAGAAACTGGGCCAGTTTGAAGTCAAGAGCAGTTTCAAACAAAAAACAATTTCTGGCGTCTGCGTCTTCTAATACTTCTAAGATCAGCCTTTTTATTCACCAGGACTCACAGTTTTTCTTTTCCACAGTGCACATTCCTCGCGTTGGTGGCGTATACCAGTGCCCAAAATGGATACTACGAGTATCGCTTCCCTGGCGACCGCGGAGGCACCCGCCAAAGCCGCAGCGGCGGCGGTGGCGGAGGAGGAGGAGGCGGTGGTGGTGGAGGGGGCGGTGGAGGAGGCGGCGTGGGCGGCGGCTTCTTCAACCAATTCAATAACGGAGGCGCCTTATTCCCAAGCACTAGCAACCCAGCCAACGTTCTACCCAGCAACAACCAAGGCTTTAACATTCAAGCTGCTATTAATCAAGCCTTGAGTATTCAGTCCGCTAATCAAGCCCCGATCAACCAAGCCCCGATCAACCAAGCCCCAATCAACCAAGCCCCGATCAACCAAGCCCCAATCAACCAAGCCCCGATTAACCAAGCCCTGAACAACCAAGCTCCAAACATCCAAACAGTGGTCGATCAAGCCCCAATCAGCCAAGCCGCTATCAATCAAGCCTTAAGTATTCAATCTGCCATCAACCAAGCCTTAAATGTTCAAGCACTAAACAACCAAGCCCGAAGCACGCAAGCTCCAAGCACGCAAGTCCAAAGCCAAGTTTCGCCTTTTAGAAACAACCAGGGTTTCTTTATCAGAGACAACCAACTCTTCAGCAACAACCAAGCCGCGATTAATCCATCCTTGAACAACCAAGCCTCTAGGAACCAAGTCTTTAACAACCAAGACCGTGACAGTAGTGTTTCCAATGGTATCAACTATGAAGACTGGCACACTTTAATTCTTCTTAGACAACCAACTAGTGTTACATCTAATCGCATTAACTAGGTAGGTTGCATTAGCGCCAGAAGCGTGGAACATACAATAAAATGACATTGCGTTTACTTCGCCGAATTGTCGTGAAAACCATAATTATCACGTTTCGAAAAGGAAACAGTTTAAAGGCATTTATATGATGAGTAATAAAATACAGCAAATAAATCGGAATGGATAAAATCTGGAATGTCTACGCTTCAAGACGTGTTTAGGAAGTTCCGATAAAATGTCCAGTTCTTCAAATTTCAATAAAAGTCATGATAAATTAACCGCAATTATGAGGCTGATGTCTACTCTGGCATGGCTACGGAGCTTCTCAAAAAAAATATTTATTTACTAGATTTAAAAAAAAAAGGACAAAATATACTAATTTTGACCATAAAGTTTGTTTTTTTTACCTGTTATATAACTATCACCTTTTACGTAGCACTGTTACAAATTAAATTATTTGTACGGTCTATTTCATGCAGACGAAAAAAAAATGTCTATCGTATGTCTGTCTAGTCTATGGCTCTATGGGCAACGGAATAAACAATACAGTTGCGTTGTATTAAGTATATAGAGGAATGGACATGGCCTGGGCAAAAAATTCATGGCCATTATTATAACAAATAGTCGGATAGAAAACGAAAACCGATTTAGGTGATGCGTTGCTTTTCCTTGAAACATACATATTGCTAATCAAAAAGTATTTAGTGTGACTGGATACTAAAAGTTCTCGGTTGAAGATATAACCAACATTGATTAGATATAAAAAGTAGACCATTTTTTTGGATCATATCGAACCGAAAAGGAACCAGTTTATTATATAATCTTCCGTGTGCAGTTCGCAATAGATTGTATAAAAGTCTAGAAACGGAATTTTGAAATAATTTAAACGAAATAAAAAAGTTAAATTTTGAAACTATAGCCTGCAGCAGTTATGTAGCGTATAAGCGCCTCAATGGAACCTAATCATAGCTTTTTTTAGCATCGTTATTATCATCAAATAAATCCTCTCACCGAGGAGAGGGCAGGGCTGGAGGGACTGTCAGACTTGTACTGACTAAGATCCACGCAGTCCTTCAATAGCCCTTAACGTTCTGGGGTCACGGTAGCTCATTAGTTCCGCGACTATCCTAATCATTGCTGGCGAAAAGCTATTACCTATTTAAAAAAAAATGTTTAAGCAAGTAGTACAAATTCAATAAGCACTAACCTCCACAGTAGAATTCCCTAACGTGGGGGCTTTGTTTAATGTAGTAGAACGAGTCATTATACCTCTACTTAATGTTTCTGGGATTACAAGTGTGATGGCCTACCAGCCCAAAAACATGGCCTACCGCATGTATCATAAATTATAAAACTTTAGTTTGGTAGTCGCTATCTAATACAATAAATTAATTTGGCAGTAATGTCGGACATGTTGGTTCCAATAGATGACGCAACGTTACCGTTGCGCGCGGGCCACATAGAAAAGACGTAAGACGCAGACGGGGCGGAGACGTAGGAGAGTGACGTCATAGTCTCTTCGGCGTCTCTTTCATACAAACTGTATGGAAACATCGCTACATAGAACACACAGAAGAGGCGGGGCGCGGACGCGACTCTCATACATTTACGCCAGTTCCAGCCAGATTCAGCTTTAAACGAGTGTGTTGTGATGGCTTATGGCGTCTTGAGTACTTACCCAGAAGACGCAAGTTCAAGTCCCACTCGCAACAGATTTTTTCCCCAAACATCTTTGCGAAAATGCGAAACAGACGTTATTGCGTTTATAATAATCTATATATATAAAATTCAAAACTGACTGACTGATCTGACAACGCACAGCCCAAACCGCTGGGCCTAGAAACTTGAAATTTGGCATAAGCCCTCCTTATACCACGTAGGTGAGCACTAAGAACGGATTTTGCGAAATTCGGCCCCTAAGGGGTTGTTTTTGGGGTTGATAGTTTGTATGAAACTTCGTTATTACAGGTGCTAGGAATTTCAAGGTTTGCATGAGGTTTCCTTTTAGGACGTAGATGGTGACCATGACGGGATTTTGCGAAATTCGACCCCTAAGGGGTTTGTTTTTGGGGTTGATAGTTTGTATGAAACTTTTTTAGTACAAGTGCTAGGCGTCTCAAATCTTGCATGATGGTACTTTTTAAGATGTAAATACTCACTGAGGTGGACATTTTGAGAAATTCGACCCCTAAAGGGTTGTTTTTGGGGTTGATAGTTTTGACATTCAAATTTTTACATAGGGTTTCTTTTTTGGAAGTAGATGGTCACCATGACGGGATTTTGCGAAATTCGACCCCTAAAGGGTTTGTTTCTGGGGTTGATAGTTTGTATGAAACTTTTTTAGTACAAGTGCTAGGCGTCTCAAATCTTGCACGGTAGTACTTTTTAAGATGTTAATACTCACCAAGGTGGACATTTTGCGAAATTCGATCCCTAAGAGGTTGTTTTTGAGGTTGACAGTTTGTATGAAAATCTGTTACTACAAGTGCGAGGAGTCTCAAATTATGCACCGGGTTCCTTTATAGGACTTAGATGCACACCATTGCGGGATTTTGCGAAATTCGACCCCAAAGAGGTTTGATTTTGCGTTGGATAGTTTGTACGAAACTTTTTTACTACAAGTGCTAGGCGTCTCGAATTTTGCGAGGGGTTCTTTTAAGACGTAAATTCTCACTAAGACGGTTTTGCGAAATTCGACCCTTAAGGGGCTTTTTCGGGGTTGATAGTTTAGAGACTCAAATTTTGCATAGAGATTCTTTTTTGGACGTAGTTGCGGGTGTTTTGTGGAAATGGACCCAAGGGGTTGATATTTTGTACTGTCTGGACTAGAAATTCACAAAGGCAACGCTCGAAAATCACGCGGACGAAGTCGCGGGCGTAGTGCTAGTGTTGCAATTATGTAGCAACATTAAAATATAATTATGCCGTATGGCAACCTTTGATTTAAGGTAAAAAATATTTTGCCGTGTGGCAACACTTTGGTTTCCGGTTTGTACAACGAACTCTCAATTACAACGCTCTCCTCAAAGATTTTCGTTATTTTATTTCTGAAGCCAAAATATCGTTTAACAAGCAGCATAGCAGCAACATGGTCCTTCGAGAGTCGAGGATCCAACGTGGGACGTTTGAAGCTGAAGCACGGGAGCTTTAATTCGCCGGATTGTGCTCGGGAAGCGAACCGCCATTTTGTTCGGCTTCAGCAGGTGGAATAGAGCCAGACAGTGGCTGTAATCATATTGGTGCGGCTACAGGGAAGAGCAGCGTTTCGGCGAGAGCCTATCAATATACCTACTGAGTGGGTACCTAGTTCAAGGCAGCGGTGTGTGCCCGTTCGCGCAAGTTCGTGTCGGCGTGTCGGCGAAGTGTGCGGCTACGAAGAAGAACAGCGTTTTCGGCGAGAGCCGGCCAAAATACCTACTAAGTAGGTACCTATTTCAAGGCAGCAGTGTGTGCCTGTTCGCGCAATTTCGTGTCGGCGTGTCGGCGAAGTGAGTCGGCCACATTTGTTCGGTGTCGGTGAAGTCGAAGCTACCCAACGTGTTGTCGGCGTATGTCGGCCAATGTACGGACTCTGTAACAACTATACTTCGCGAAGTCGCCTGCCTGCGCCCGCCTTTCAAGTTTCTCGTTGGATTCTAGTAGAACTATAGCGATTTATTGTGAAAGAATTACTGGAATTTATTAGAAATATAGTGTTTTAGTGTGAAAAAATGGAGCTGTCAGAATTAGTTTCGGCTAGAGGTTATGTTAAAGGTAATTTAACCAGACTTTTTAACTTTGTTTGCAATGACGAAAATGTAGTAAATTCTTCAAGCGAAGCGCTATTAGTAAAAAAAACTCGTGTTTTAGAATTATTCTCCGAATATGAAAAATATAATTTAAAAATTTTAGGCTTAAATGAGCAAGATAAAGAAGATGTCTCCGTTGTAGAGGAACACTATTTCCACATCTTAGCTTTACTTAATGCAGAGATAAAAAAGCGCGAAACAAAACAATCAAAGACCTCTACGCCGACGTCTGCTCCAATTTCTAAGTTAAAATTACCACCCATTAATGTACCGATATTTAGTGGTAAGTTCACAGAATACATACCTTTCATAAATCTTTTCAACTCTGTTATAGATGATAATGATTCAATAGATTGTGTACAAAAACTATATTATTTGCGTGCATACCTCAGGGATGAACCCCTGAATTTAATAAAAAACTTACCTTTGACGCAAGAAAGTTATGTAAAAGCTCTAGCATTGTTAAACGATAGGTACAATAATAGATTTAAAATTATCAAT
The DNA here is from genome assembly GCA_036375495.1 of Agrotis segetum. Taxonomy (NCBI): domain Eukaryota; kingdom Metazoa; phylum Arthropoda; class Insecta; order Lepidoptera; family Noctuidae; genus Agrotis; species Agrotis segetum. The sequence continues at coordinate 3,212,995 of JAQSVV010000056.1, read as the reverse complement.
GAGCATATAACCTCAATTTTGGACCTAAAACCTTTAACAAAGTCAACAGCAAGCAATTTAAGAGAATTTGTTTCAAATGTTAAACAGGAACTTGCTGCCTTGACCAATTTGGATCCAAACGTTAAATATTGGGATGCTATAATTTTGTGTGTACTTTGCCGAAAACTAGATTTATACACATCGAGAGCGTACCAGATTGAGAGGGACACCAAGTCAGACCCTACCGTGGAGGACTTTCTCAGCTTCGTAGACAAGCGTGCTCTGGCATTGGAAAATGCCGAGCCGCCCTATGGCCAGCCACAACAGCAGCACAAGGAAGTAAAGGAGCAGCGTTCAAGCTCATCCACGGGCAAACTGGCAGCCTACACTGCAGCGCAGGAAGCTTCATGTCTTTTCTGTAAGTCCAATCATAAGTTATACTTGTGTCAAAGCTTTCAGTTATTGCCTGCTAATAAAAGGTTACAGTTTGCAGATGAAAAGAAAATATGCCATCTATGTTTAGGTGCGCATGCAGGAAAATGCAGATTTCACTTTCGGTGTAAAGAATGCAAACAAAGGCATCATACTCTGTTACACTGCGATAATGATAAGGTGAATAATCAGCAGGCCGCCGCATCTCCCGCCTCATTGGCGGCGAATAATTTATTAACTTATAATGTTCTTTTACCCACAGCCCAAGTAAAGCTTCTCACTCGAGATGGCATGGAGATGACTTTCAAAGCCCTGCTAGACAGTGGGTCACAGCTGTCTTTTATTTCTCAAAAGGCCGTCCAGCTGCTAGATTTAAAGCCCCTGCAGAGCAATATTAACATAGTGGGGATAGTCAATACTCAAGCCAGTGTGAAGTACAGTGTACCAGTGGAAATACATTCATTAATCAACCCATTTAAATTAGCGACTACTTGCCATGTAGTTGAGAATATCACATGTGAGCTACCACAGAAGAAATTTGATCTCTCAGACTTTGCGATTCCATCAAATATTAGGCTAGCAGATAAAGAATTTAACATCCCCAGTCAAATCGATTTGCTAATGGGAGCCGACTGTTTTTTCCAGGCATTGCTGCCATCAGAGTCGTCGAGCTACGGGCTTGCAGCGCCGCTTAGTGAGATGCAGCCTTCAACGCCAGGTGGGCGACATCCACAGCTTGTCAACACGCAGTTCGGCTACATAATCGGGGGAAGCTTGCCTACAAATGTCTGCAATCAGGTAGCAGTGCTAAAATGCACATTAAATTGCGAGTCAAACTTAAATCAAAATTTAGATAGGTTCTGGAAAACCGAGTCCGTTCCTGAAATTTATAATGAAAGTTCTTCAGAGCAAGAGCTTTGTGAGCAAATCTTTCAGAGGACTGTTCAGTTGAAGGATAATTGTTTTGAGGTTGCTTTGCCTTTGAAATTGCCGCTTGAAGATGTAAACGATGCGCTAGGAGACTCATTTCATTTCGCGTTAAAAAGGTTTTTAAACCTCGAAAAGAAATTGCACAAAGATCACAATCTTTTCCTAGAATATCAGAAGTTTATACACGATTATTTAAATTTAAATCACGGGCACTTGGTTGACATTGGCAACTATCAACTTTGTAAGGACGCAGTGTACTTTCTGCCGCATCATGCAGTACTCAAACCCGACAGTAAGACTACTAAATTGCGTACAGTTTTCGACGCATCGATGAAGACCAGTAAGAAAGTATCGCTTAACGATTTGCTGCTAAACGGACCGACAGTACAGAGAGATCTTTTTGATATACTACTCTTGTTCCGTTTTGGTGACTACACATTCACTACCGATATAAAACAAATGTTCCGAAATGTCCGCGTAATACCTGAGCATACCTCCTTACAAAATATTCTTTGGAGAGACAGCCCTGACGAAACAATAAAGTGCATCAGGCTAGATACAGTAACCTATGGGCTAAAAAGCTCAAGCTATTTAGCTACGCGTTGTTTAAAGGAGCTTGCGATGCAAAAGGAACGCGATATGCCTTTGGCATCATTCATTTTAAACAACTGCACCTATGTGGATGACGTACTTTATTCTGATAGTAACTTAGATTTGATTTTGGAGGCAAAATCGCAACTTCAGCGACTTCTACAGATGGGCAATTTCAAAACACATAAATGGTCATCAAATGACAGTCGAATATTAGAAGGTGTTCCTTCAGCTGAGCGGCATTTTGATGATTTAGAATTTCAAAACGACGACTGTAGTATAAAAACTTTAGGTTTGCAGTTAGTTGTTCATCAGGATAAGTTTAAAATAACAAGTCCAGAATTTTTTGATGCAAAAAACATTACCAAAAGGGAAATATTAGCTTACATAGGAAAATTCTATGACCCTATGGGTTTTGTAGGTCCTATCGTCGTGCAGGCCAAGAATATTATGCAAAAATTATGGTCCTCAAAGACTGACTGGGATGCCGCGCCTCCCAAAAATATCGAATTAGAGTGGTTAGGATTTTTAAATAGTCTTGCAAAAATGAATCCGATTTATATAGGTAGAAATATTCAGCTATCTGATTCAGACACACTCGAACTCATAGACTTCTCTGATGCGTCCAGTTCAACTGCATATGGCTGCTGCGTGTACCTACGCGTCACTGATAACAAAGGTAAAGTAAAAATGCATTTGCTCTGTTCAAAATCCCGTATAAACCCGATTCAGAATAAAAACCTTACCGTGCCACGTTTAGAATTAAATGCTGCACTACTTTTGTCTATTTTGATTGCAAAAGTTTCAAACACCCTTAAATTAAAATTAAAAATAAATCAAGTTTACTTGTTCACTGATTCCCAAATAGTGCTGGCTTGGTTACGGTCGGAAGCGATGAGGTTGACGGCTTATGTGGCGAACAGAGTGAAAGCTATAACCAGTAAAACTGCTGACTGCCAATGGCTATATGTAAACACCAAAGACAACCCTGCCGACTACATAAGCAGGGGGGTCAGTCCGCATGAGCTTAGTGCTTGCGATATGTGGTGGCATGGGCCTCGATTTTTATATGACAGTAAGTATAAGTTTAATCAATCTATAGAATTACCATCGGATTTACCTGAGAGCCGGCCCAACGCAGCGATCTCCTCCAATGTAGGATCTGCAGCGTGTCCCGTAAACGACGTTTTGCAAGGTATACACAAATATTCTAGCATCCATAAAATGACACGTATATTGGCCTATATGTTAAGATTTATCAATAATTTAAAAGGCAGCAAGGTCTCGCATAATTTCTTGTCGTCTACAGAACTAAATTCTGCTCTAATGTTACTCATTAAGTCCGAACAAGAATTGCACTTCCATGAGGAAATTGAATGTTTGAATAAAAATCAAAATGTGAAGGGTCCTTTACAAAGTTTGCATCCGTTTCTAGACAACCTGGGTATTCTACGTGTAGGCGGCAGGTTACACCACGCAAATATTCCGTACACTCAAAAACATCAGGCGATTTTGCCTAAACAATCGTATGTCACTGAATGTATTGTTAGGTCTGAACACGAGCGTCTCCTGCATGGAGGACCCAGGCTTTTATTGTCTAATTTAAATCAGAAATACTGGATCACTAATGGTTTATCGTATGTAAAGAAAGTAACAAATAAATGTGTAAAATGTTTCAGACAAAAGGCCACAGCTTCCAAACAGCTGATGGGTTCCTTGCCGGCTGGGAGGGTGACTGCGTTAAGCCGTCCCTTTGAGAAAGTTGGAGTAGATTTTGCAGGACCTGTAAATGTAAAACTTTCGCGCGTGAAACGATCCATTATAGGTAAAGGATACATTTGCGTATTTGTATGTTTTGCCACTAAGGCAATACATCTAGAGCTGGCCTCAGATCTCACATCCGATACTTATCTCGCGTGCTTACGTAGACTTATATCGCGAAGAGGCCTGCCGAAAGAGATCTACTCCGACAATGCCAGCACCTTCAAGGGGGCAAGGAATCAGTTGGTAGAACTGTATAATTTGGTTTCTTCCAGAGACCACCAAAGTAAAGTCTTTCAATTTACAGCTCAGAAAGGAATTGAATTTCACTTCATTCCAAGTTATTCCCCGACCTTTGGTGGCCTCTGGGAGGCGGCAGTTAAAAGTACTAAGTACCATTTGCGAAGAGTAGTACAGGGTCACCTGCTAACCTATGAACAGTTAAATACGGTGTTGGTGGAAATAGAAGGCGTACTTAATTCTAGACCTTTGCTACCGATATCTTCAAGTGACGAAAATGACTATACTTACCTGACTCCAGGTCACTTTTTGACAGGAAACGCTTTAACAATGTATCCAGAAAATGACGTCTCAAATGTTCCACAAAATAGATTGAAGCTATGGCAGGTATGCACGCAAATAAAACAATCATTTTGGAAGATGTGGCACAAACAATATCTCAATGTACTGCAGAACAGACCTAAGTGGTTAAATGTTTCACCCAACATCAAGATAGGTTCTTTAGTTATTCTAAGAGAGGACAATGTTCCTGCAATGTTCTGGCCAATGGCTAGAGTAGTGAATACATTCCCTGGTCATGATGGCCACGTCAGAGCTGTCGAGGTAAAAACTTCAAATGGTAAAACCCATACTCGTTCAATTCAAAAAATATGTGTTTTGCCTCTAGATACGTAAGTCGTAGCTTATATTGTAATATTTTTTATTCACGGCTGTCATTATGTGAGCATGTAGTCGCTGATCGGTATTATATGTACCGATCTGTTAATTTCTTTTCTTTTATTGCAGGACATGGCAATATCGTAATGACATACCATAGCGTCACTAATAGTTTATTATATAGTTATATGTATTATTTAATTTAAAGTCGTAGCTCGTTAGAGGGTTTACGCAAGTTTTTTAAGGTTTAGTACCTACTTAATGTTATAAGTTTCTGAAAAAGATTTGGTTATATGTCATAATTATGTAAATTTGGTAAAAAATCATTGTGTTTGTACTTTACATTTAAAGACTCATTGTTAGCATGGTTTAATTGTAAAACTTGTATCTTGTGTGGCCGCAGCATGTTGCAATTATGTAGCAACATTAAAATATAATTATGCCGTATGGCAACCTTTGATTTAAGGTAAAAAATATTTTGCCGTGTGGCAACACTTTGGTTTCCGGTTTGTACAACGAACTCTCAATTACAACGCTCTCCTCAAAGATTTTCGTTATTTTATTTCTGAAGCCAAAATATCGTTTAACAAGCAGCATAGCAGCAACAGCTAGTAATATATAAAACTCAGCTTAGCTCAGCTTACTCTATTGTTATTATTTTGTCTTCACTTACAGTCATTATAATCAAAACGGTTGGGTACGTCTGACATCATCTTGTAATATAATTATTATCTTTTCATCCGATTATCAACACATCGTTAAACATTAAAATTGCAGAATACTTTAAATTCGTTGTAATGTAGTTCATAAACGAATTATGATATTTTTTGTAAAAAAAAGTATACCTTGGTCGGCACGAAGAATGTACAGTCGACAAAGTTGAATTATGACTCACCATAAGCTTACTTTCTAACAGACATTCAAACAATTAAGTCCACATTCGCGTAAACATACATATCCATGGCAACGACTATGATTTTGATGACTTTAATTTGTCAGAATCAGTCACGGACTCTGCTACTCGAATTTGGCTAACGTCAAGACTATTAGAGAGTTTTGAAGAGACTGAAGCTTCTGGTTCAAGAACTCGATTGACAACTTTAACGATAACTGCTCGGCCTATAATTAATCCTACAGGTAACGTGCACTCTGAACTTAGAGGTATTAAGTCGACAAACGTTACACCATTCTTTACGAAGTGTAATTACAATCCACCTGTAATTACACACTGTTTATGTGGCTTGCCTAACAACTTGCCATCTAACAAAACATACCCTTCGCAACGCGGCTCTACAGAAACTCTTACCGAAGCTCTTCCACATAACATCATGTTAGGCACAATAAATCTAACCAACTTATCTCTATATGTAGGATTTTGTGGAAATGGCATTTCATCATCAACGGTCATAAAATGTAATTCTGTGGCAGTTTTGTGCACGACAACGTGAGGCTGTTCTGTGAAAGTCTGACCAATTAAAACGGGTACATCTAAGTATTTGTCGCTCACCACGCGGCAGGCAACGTTAGCGAGTACATCGTCCACGCATATCTCTACATAAACTGTTCCCACCGATACTACTAATTCGTTACCAAAACCTTTCAAAATCGTTTGTACGCGGTCATGCTGAAGACCTAATTCTACTCCGAGTGACTCGGTTATCAACGAGACTTCGCTGCCAAAATCGATGAAAGATCTTACATTCCGACCATTGTTTTTTATAGTTTTAATGAACTTAGAATTTGGCACCGATGCCGAAATAAGAAATGTCTTGCTGGAATTCACAGCTTGTCCGAATACGAATAGCATTTCTCAGCATTATGTCCAACTCTGCTACACTTGGTACACGTTATGAGAGGCTTTGGACATCTAGAGAAAATATGCCCTTTCTCTTTGCAATTGTAACAATGTAGAGTACCAGATTTATTCGCTTTGGTGGTTGCTTTATCTTGGTTTGCTAAGTCTGAATCGTTCCCAGATCTAAACCGAGAATTAGATACACGTTCGCCTACATTATTATCCTTGCTACTCATCAGATATTGCAGTAATTGATCAGGATGATTACACCTCAGCGCCAAAGCTGCAGATTTTAATGACCTATCACTAATACCATAAATAATACAGTCAACCGCACGTTTATCAAAAATATCACACTGATTTAAAAGAGCTAGTTTATCATAAAAATAGTTTTCAATAGGTTCATTGAATTTACTTTTGCGTTTCAGCATTTCTTCCAGGGCTTGGCCATAGTTTTGTTCGAACGGGAATGCACTAAGTAATTTTTGCTGCTACTCATGCCATGTAAACATAATAGAATTTAAACTTTCGTACCAGGTTTTGGCCATCCCTTGAAGTTTTTGCATTGCGTGATGAATGGTTGTTCTCTCATCCCATCCATACACAGATGCACACTCGTTAACTTTGTTAAGCCATACGTCAATGCGTTGGTTTTTCAATGAAGGATTAAACTCTGCTAAAATATTCTTGGAATCACTGCTACGGTATATCGGTGAACTTGTTGACGGTTGAGACGCGAGTTGTTTCATAGAACTCAGCAATTGAGCAATATCTTTCACGCTAAAAGAGACGCTACCTGATCTCACCGGTTGTTCCGCTTTATTAAGACTAGCATCATGGTCACTATGAATATTAGTACGATGACGAGTTGACTGAGCGTAGCTAACACGATGTATGGGAGATTCACGCGAACATAGACTATACTGGCGCTCTGAAAATAACCGATTACGTGCCCTGCTCACCTCGTTTTCCAAAAAGCTGAGGCGCTGCCACTCTCGTTCAAACGTCTTCACACGCTGACTCGGCGAAACAGGACTCCGGCAGCGACGACTGCGACCGCGACTCCGGCTTCGAAGACGCCTCGCGTTGCCGCCGCTACTCGCTCTGGATCTGGCCTCGGCTGCGCGGCGACTTCGACTGCGGAGACGCCACGCGCTGCCGCCACTACTTTCTCTGGATCCGGCTGCAGCTACACGGCGACTTCGACTTCGGGGACGCCTCCCGCTACCGCCGCTACCCGCTCTGGCTCCGGCTTCAGCTGCACGGTGACTTCGACTTCGGGGACGCCGCGCGCTGCCGCCGCTGCCCGCTCTGGCTCCGGCTTCAGCTGTACGGCGACTCCGACTTCGGGGACGCCTCGCGCTGCCGCCGCTGCCCTCTCTGGCTCCGGCTTCAGTAGCACGGCGCGCTGTACCCCTTCTTGGCGTTGATATATGCCGCAAGGGGCGCGAGGTAGTCGCTCGGTCTCGTGACATTTTCCAAAGTCCATGAAATAGAAATAAATATGAGTTAAAAACACGTAGGTATCGGTGACAAAAAGGCATTTGTAATATTAATAAAGGCGGCGTGTACGTACCACTTCTGAAATGTAATAAAACAACTTCTCTCCAGTAACAGTGTTTAATTTTTATAACGTTCCAATAATTAGTCTCAAAACTCAACGGAAGTTATTACTACTACAATATAATTATCTCACTTATTTTACGCTATAACAAAGGCACAATTATTATTCTAAAATTCGTTATTCATGGAAAAAATGCCACCCAACAAAATTATATTTTCCGCCAAAAATCAACGACAACATTCCTTTGTTTTTTTTTTTTTTTAAGAACACTTCACTGTTCACAGCCAGCATTTCTACAGACGATAAATATAAACTTGAATAGGTATTATGTTGCCAGGTCATTTGATGGATTGCATTATACTTATTAAATAAATTGTAAATATATAAAACAAAAGTTAAACTCCTAATAATACATCAAATGAGTTATTTTATAAGTCAGAACCTAACAGTTGCAACAACAAAAAAAGGTCTTCTTGCGACTGGATACCCTCCATATTCGGCAGAGCTCTTCTCTGTAGCATATCCCATGCATGCTCAATCGGGTTCAAGTCTGGCGACTGAGCAGGCCAGGGCAGGACATTGATGTTAGCTGCGGCGAGAATCTGTCTTACAACTCTTGCGGTGTGCGGTCGTGCATTATCATGCATTAACTGAAATAAGGGACCGATTTGCACTTGTAGAGGAACGATGATGTCTGATACAATCGTCTCAGCATAAATTTGAGCGTTGAGGTTGCCTCTGATCCAAATCAACTCAGTTCTTCCGCCGATCCAAATACCCGCCCATACCATGATGGTTCCACCACTATAAGGATGGACTTCCTGGCAGGATTTTAATCGCTGTTGGCGTCCAGGGGTTCTCCAGTGTCGTATACGTCTTGTATCCGGTCTCATACCAAAACGAGACTCATCAGAAAAGCACACGAAACGCCATTGTTCTTCTGCCCAATTTCTGTGTTCAAGAGCCCATTGATATCGAATCCTACGATTGTGCATTGCTATAGGTGGTACCCGTAGCGGTCTTCGGGAATGAAGGTTCACTTCATGCAAGCGGTTTCTGACTGTTTGGTCGCTAATTAAGTTCCCTGAAGAGTGATGAAGCCTCACGGCTAACATCATGGCGGTTATTGTTGGAGCTCTTCGAGTTAAGATTTGAATGTATCGGTCTTGTCTCCGTGTGGTGCAGCGATACCGTCCTCCATGGCGCTCAGCCACGGTACCAGTGCTTCGGTAACGTGTCCAAAGTCGACTGATAACACTCTGACTTGTATTCAGAGCTAAAGCCACAGTACGTTGCCGGGAACCAGCTTCTATCATTCCCACGGCTCTGAGCATTTCTTCCCTGCTTAAATGACGTCGCCGCTCCATAATAACGTTGGTTTTAATCAGTAGTAGGGAAACAGTAGCACTAATAATGTCTTCAATGCGTTGTATGTTTTTATAGGGAAAATATTGACAGCTGATTTTCATCTTTTACTCGAATTTGATTTATAGTTCCTGATTCAAATTATGAAATGCACCAAAAAGGATCCATATAAATTTATAAAATCATACATTTATTACAAAGCCACATCTCAATCTCAAGAAATCCGCATAAAAATGCTTGATCCCTAGACACTTTTGATGTGTGTAGTTCTTATTCACGGCTGTTCCAATGGTAAGTGCTGATGTTACTGTCACTAGCTTAGTGAATACCAAACTTTAGTGCCAGCGTTGCTTGACCGATGCGGCCTACTGCGGACGTTTTTAGAAAACAGCATTCATCATCAGCCGGAAAACAGCATTGCTAGTCACGATTTATAGCATCGGTAGTTAAGTTGCCTAAAGATGTAAACAAGACAAAATAATACCGGAAACACAGTACAATTGAAAAAAAAGAGGAGAAAGAATGCTACCCTGAAGAACAATCTCGGTGAGGCTAAACCAATAAAAAAACGACTCTTCAAAGCAAATACCCTGAGAGTGTCCTTAAAGATAGGCATTGAACCAGGCCAAAGTAGTAAAAGAGAAATTTAAAGGTGGAGGATACCCAGGAAAATATCAAAATTCACTGAGTCGGTAGCGACAGTCAAGTAAAGCACTACAAGAACAGAAATAGACATATATTTATCTCTATTGTTCAGTTTCTGACCTGATTAATAAATTATAATCAAAATTACAAATTACGCATGCAACTTTCATTTAAGTGTTGTTCCATTGAATTATATCACAAAAAAATATACCATAGAACATAAAGGAGCATTTATTATCATTTGCATTTTTCAAAAATCTGGTTAGGAATGATTGGATGGTGTAACTTTCTAAGCCCCCGTTTTACTATATATCAGCATTCATAATCTGGCAACATCACAATAGTTCTCTACTGTCGATCATTAAGCATCATGAGGCTGCGGATGCTCACAGTGGTATGTTTTTTTTTTGTCTTGGTAAAATCATCAAATGAGTCGGCAGAGCGGGAGAGACTGTCAGACTCGTATTGACTAAAATCCACGGTGTCCTTCAATAGCCCTTTACGTTCCGTGATCACCGTTATTCGTTAGTCTCGCGACCACAGCAGTAATTCTTGGATGATTTTTCGTGTGAACATTTCGGTAATGGCTTGTGTTTAAACACCACCCAAAAAAGTACATATTTTACTTACCAAAATGGATAAATGGTCACCAAATAACGTTTCCTAAGTAATAAAGAAATAAACCTATTATGTGTAATTAAAAAAAATCTACCTAAGCAGGGTCGACGAAGCCCCGCTTCGCGGGACTTCTATTTCTGTGTACAAGGTTTAAAGGAACCTAACCAAACCGAACTTCGGGGTGACCCAGAAATCTTGCTAAAGCGAGTTTTAGATTTGGTGACCATTTATTCATTTTGGTATACAAAAAGAATTATTGATCCGCATTTAAAGGGCTTTGAAGATTTGTGGCATACCTACCGCCGCCATTTTGTTTTTTTTTTTCAAAATCGCGGCCAGCTATGAAACCTTTATAAATCGTTAGCTGACATTAATGCCAACAAAAAATATTATGACAACAACTCGCGTAAAGTTTCCGGTTTCCGAGATAATAACCGTGAAAGTTAATCACGTGACATTCACAATACTAAGCTAGTGTATGTGTTCGAATGTATCAAGATGTTAAAAACAACTCGCCTCACCCGCCTGCATTACAGGTGTCTCGCTCGCACCTTTGAAATGTATGATGTATTATATTTTATTGATTAATATAACCAGCCATTGAGATACGAATCTAGATCGTCCTGCCACCTTTTTTTGGTATGGCTATGGCTAGTCCGAAGTGGCATTAGAAAAGAGCACTTGGAAGGATATGGGGGAGGCCTTTGCCCAGAAGTGAGACATAAATGGCTAGTGAAAAAAAATATCTATAACCATGGCATGTCACCTTTACTTTTTGCACTTTTCGTAGGGATGGTTAGATTTTACCACATTTTTAAATATCGAATTTTCTTGTTTGTACAGTAGCGGTTCAAAAGTGGTCAAACACACTTTTAAGGAAATAGCTTGACGTTTAGTTTGACTTACGACCTTCTATTTTTAAGAAACACATTCATCATTAACTTCTGATTGTATAGGATTCATAATTTCAACGTATATAATAACGTTCAGTTGGCCTAATGGTTAAGCGTTCCACTACATAATATGCGGTGAACAGCAAGGTACGAGTTCGATCCCCTCGCAGTGATATTCTTTTTGTAAGTTTTACTCAATTGTTAAATATTATAATGGGACAGAAATATGATTATAATCGTTTGTTCACAATTTCTGTGAGGTAGACCAAGTTTTAGGAATATTTAACTTGATCGAAATCAAGTTGTCGTTAGATTGTGGTTGTTGGATAGTGACGTGTGATTATATAGATAGCGATATATTTGAGTATTCTCATAATGCCGGCGAATATCAATATTGAGGAAAGAACGAATATTATTGCAATGTCATGTTGAAGTTCATCAAATGAGTTGACTGTTGACTGAGGGATTGTCAGATTCGTATGAATGTGATATCAAAAATATAATTTATAAGTTTGTTAATTACATAAATAAATAAAACAAAATAAACATTTTAATTCAGCATGACTTTTATATTTCCACCAAGACCAAAAAAAAAAAAATTAAACTAATATTTAACTTTTTTTATATAAATAATAAGCATAAAAAATTGTAAATTAACATGAATAACTAACAAGACATTGATTAATAAGATCATGATTTCAAAAAAAACTAAACAATAGCTAAACACATTATAAGACTCAGATCTCATTGATATAGCTCCACTTAGCCCAACAGCTATCAGTAATAAAATAAGTAAATTAAAAAATTAGAAGTGAAGATAAAACAATAATGGTGCCGATTCTCTTGTCACAAATGCCTCTAAACTAGACTAAAAATCACTAAAATTAAGTTTGTTCCTGTCAAACGACGTTTCCCATTCTGAAATTGACTAAAGTGACACAACTTAAATATATTATAGTTTGACAGCACTAAGTTATTCAATTTAGTGAAAATGGCAATTTTGCTATTCTGAAATTGACGTTTTTCACCTAAACTTACGATTGTCAAACTAAATCAGACTATTTATAAACGCGATTAAAATGGTGTGGAATAAAATTAGTTGTTATCACATTTCTCTCGTATTTCTTTATAGTTTGGATGGTTTTGAGTTCATTATGGAATATTATGTGATTGCAGCTGTTGTCGATTCGGCAGAAAGGTAAATTTAGTGTTATTTTATTAAGATACAATACGAAATGCACTCATGACAACTTACACGGGATTTTTGTACAGAACATCTAATGCACTTGCTACATTATTAGTTGGAAAAACTGACCAAAGAAGTGGATAAAATCAATCAAAGCCACTTCCAGGTTCTGTGTAATAACTAATAATAAATAACATTTTTTTAGAAACTATCAAGAAAGAATCCAATTGGAAAGATTGCGAGACCAATCAAACCCATTCCAAATGGCAGAGGAGAAATTTAGAAAAATTTTTAGACTCCCTAGATCGGGAGCACTTTATTTGGTGGATCAGCTACGGAATCCTCGGTTGGATGAAGGATTTATCCCCAAACACCTAAAGGTTAGAACAGTTTTGTGTTCTTGTATATGCATTAATTTACTCGCTAAAACAAGTTTGTAAGAATTAGGTATAGTTCCTGGATTTTGTGATTTTTTAGTCATAGTGAGTGTTATCTTCTCTGTCAAAACCTGCACGCCCCTCCACTAAAATTTCTTTACAAACATTTGAACAACCTACTGACTGAAAAGTGTACCTATGCAACAAGCAGTGAAGGGGCGTGCATTAAATGCACGCATTTTTGTGAAAGAGCTCTACCTACCTACCTGTATGATAATAGAACTCATATTCAGATTCTAGCTGCACTAAATCTGTTTGCCCAAGGCAGTTATCAAACAGCTGTTGGGCAAGACAACATACTTGGGCTCAGCCAGCCGTCAGTGAGCAGGTGCCTGACTCTTACAGCAGAAGAAATTTTGACTGTATTATCACCTCAATACTTGAGATTTCCCGTAACCCCCGAAGAAAAGGTGGCAGCCAAGAGAGAGTGAGTTAATTTTTTTTTTTTTAAGCCAAGAATATTTTATGATAAAATAAAACTGAAAACTGCACCACTCCTATTCATGTAACACTTTGGTTGTTTCAGTTTTCTAGACCTATATAATATGCCCAACACATTAGGTGCAGTAGATGGGACCCATGTGTCAATAGCAAAACCTCCTCTAAATCATCCTACTGCACCTGGCAACCTATTTTATAACCGAAAGGGCTATTATAGCATCAACTGCCAGATTGTGTGTATATAAACTACATTATAATATTAACACAATTAATTATCTTGAAATCTTGATTAAAAAATAAAAACTTTCAGGTATGCAGTGCGAGGGGGAAAATTATTGGGTTAAACCCAAATTTTCCAGGCTCAACCCACGATGCTGCAATATGGAGAGCATCAAAAATTCACACGGTCCTGAGGAATGAGTTTATACATGGGGAAAGATCTCAGTGGCTTCTGGGTAGGTCACTTGTAAACTTTTATACCTACTGGGGGGTCTATATTAGCTAAGTACAATATAAAGTTTTATTTATTTTAGGAGATAAGGGATACCCACTACAGCCATGGCTCATGACTCCCATTATGGTGCCAACTACTGAAACGGAAGCTTCATATAATGAGTTTCACACAAGGGCAAGAAATGTGGTGGAAATGTGTAATGGGCGCCTAAAGAACAAATTTAGGTGCCTACACAGGCATCGATGCTTACACTACCAACCAGAAAAGGCTGCAAAAATTATTCTGGCATGTTGCACCTAGTGATGTGCCTGATGGCAATATTCCCACTGCCGGCAATATTCCCAATATTGCCACTGCCGGTAAAATACCAAAATTGCCGGCAACTTTGGCAATATTGCCAATGTTGCCAGTCAAATAACACCAGTATATTTTATTATTTACTGCAGGTACAGTTTATATAACTGTAGATAATGAGTTGCGGCATCAAGTCCGCCTTATAAAACTACTAAGTTGTTACTCTAAACGGTGATTTACTAATTATGTAAGAATTACCGAAACAAGTGTATAAAATTATGTTATTTTTGTTGATTATTTGTAGTTTTGATATAGATTTAGACTTTTTTATTTCCATATTGTATAGGTTCTTTTTAACCGACTTCAAAAAAAGGAGGAAGTTCTCAATTCGGTCGGTCTGTTTTTTATTTTTTTTATTTTTTTATGTATGTACATCGATTACTCCGAGGTTTCTAGTCCGATTAGTGTCATTCTTTTTTTGTTCCATGCAGTATACTTGCAGTGTGGTCCCATAAAAATTTCATCCAATTTGGTTCAGTACTTTTTATTTTGTGAGCATTTTTATTGATTTCGGCTACTTGGATGACATGACTTTTTGCGTGTTTGTTACGCGATCACTCCGCCAATTGTGGACCGATTTTCAAAATTCTTTTTTTTTTGTACTAAGGATCGTTCACCTTAAGGAATACTGCAAGTTTCATCAAAATCTGTTCAGCAGTTTTTGAGATAGGGAATTTTATTAGCATGTGTACATGAGCGATGTTAATACCGGTGCCACGGATTACAAATTCTAGTGCACTTGTAAGGAAATGATGTATTTGACAAGAATTTGGGTTGAATATTTAAACTAAAAAGAGTAAAATAAAAAACTTTTAAAAAAAAAAATTAACCGACTTCAAAAACAACCACAAAAAAGGGTAAAAATAACCTACAAAATAACTTTTCTTTCGGAAGTAGGTGGCAAAAAGACAACGAAATAAAAAAATAAAGCCACCGACTTCCGAAAGAAAAGTTATTTTGTAGGTTGTTTTTAAAGTCGGTAATTTTTTTTTTTAAGTTTTTTACATGAAAAACTAGTAGCCCACTCAACGAACAGTTATAGAGGGAAATTGTTAAAACACGATTTTGGACTACGTTACTTTGTTTGAGCTAGTTAGGAGGTGAATATAATTATGAAAAGTCGCCCCCACTAGCCCTTGAGCTGTGGGGTAGGGGGGTTTAAAGGTTCCATTTTTTGGTTTTTCGCTTACATCTTGGACTTGGACCAGAGGGCTTTCGATATGTTCACCTCTAACTAGTCCAAACAAAAAACAAAGTTACGTAGTAAAAAATGAGTTCCTAGAATTACCCTCTATGCTTTGAGCATTCGTTGACTAGATTAAACTTCAACATAAAAGAAATTATTCGAATTTATGCCTTTTTGTTCAATATTTATTAAATATACAATGATCGTCATCGTCTTATCTTAAAATGTATGTGTAATTTCTTATATTCACTGACGTGTGCGGCAACAATGGGCAATATTGCCGGTAAAATACCGGGAATATTGCCAGAAATTGCCGGCAATTTTGGCAATTTTTCCCAAAACAATGTTTTTTTTGTATATAATGTAGGTCATGGTCCGTAAATGCTAATTTTAAGTGTGTTAAATAGTTTTCGCACTCACTTTGACTTAAAATTAAGCAATATTCCCAAATATTTCCACTCGCGGCAATATTGCCGGCAATATTTCCACCTATATTCCCACCTTGGGCAATATTCCCGGCAACGGCACATCTCTAGTTGCACCCTATACAATATGTTTTTGGAAACATCTCATGGTAAGTGTACCTATTTTACTTATTAATATTATTATGTAATTCTTCTTTCATTTTATTTGTTTGCAAAATAAGAGATCTAAATAAGTGTATCTTTGCAGATGAAGAAGATAATATCAATGTCACCGAGGATAGCGAGCAGAGTGCTATTGTGGAGGATACCAGCACAGATTTTCTTGCTGAAGCAAGGGAAATTCGGCAATCACTTGTCAATTATTTTAATTAAATTAAACATTTTATTTCTTTCTATTAAAATTTTAATTTTCTTATCCTTAAACCTATCATAAATCAGAATCGCCACTCTCAATATAATAATAAACAAAATACAATAATCAACAAAATACAATAATCAACAAAATACAAAAATCTTGGGCATGTACCACTAGATGTTGCATACCGGAAGAGCGTATGGCAGCTGCCAAAATTTCTGCAGCCTGCACAATGCTCTCCCGGAGTAACCGGCTATTCTCATTTAGTGCTTGTACCAAAGTGTGGTGCACTGGCGGGCGGGGAGTCCTCGGCAGTCTTCGACGACGCGAAATTCGGCTGCTGGACTGCCGCTGTGGTCCTGAATTCACCCCGCCGTCGGTTTCCACCGGCTGCTCTGCCAGTATGGGCTGTAGAGAGGGCGACGTATCGATATTTGGGGCAGGCGACATGGGCAGTGGGGAAGAGACAGGTATTCCCTGGAATAAAAAATAACAGTTAAATTCACTGAGCTCCAATAACAGTGGATAATTATTAATTTTCGTGTTTATAGTTTGCATCACATATGCTTGCCGCTCTGAAACCAGTCTTTCCGATGCACATGGCATGGCTGCTGTTTTAGTATGGATAATTGACTACTGCGCAGTTATTTGTAGCCTGCTTCACAGTGCAATCAGTGCTTGAAAGGTTAATACTAAATTTTTTTAAACCAATCTTAGTAATATTTATTATTATTAAATAAATTACCATTTCCAAAGTGGCAAAACCATCTACAGAAGCAGAACCAATGATATCAAGAATTTTTTTCTCAATATCATTGAGATCTGCCCCTGCCGGTCCTCCACCTGTGGCCCTGATGGAATCCCTCACTTTTCTTGCCCTTGTTTTAACTTTTGCCACCCACACACTCCAAATCTGTTGAAATAAAATTAATTTACAACACATGAAAATCCAGTTTAACATTTCATCTGACTGATTACTACTTACATGTTGCCACTGCTCTACAGTCCTGCTGCAGCCCAGTTGGTTCAGCTCGCTAGTGACATTGGCCTAAAATTCCACGACTTCGGGATCAGCTTGATTTTCTAAAAAAATGTAGACCGGTGAAGTTAAAGATGACAATAAAAATAAATACCTATATAAACACCGCAGCTTGTCCGCGAAATTTTCTAACCTCTGGCCATTTGCCGATTATTATGGAGCCGCTCCACGAGCAGCTCCTGCTGTCTCTTATTTGCTCGCTTTCTTGCAGCCTGCATATTTGTATAAACAAAACCACAGAACAAAACAAACAGTGTTGCCAGTATGATTTCCCAGAAAAGTACGGTTGGCTATCTGAAAAGGTACGGTTTTTAACTTCAAGGTACGGCTCAGTCGGAATACTTTTTCAAGAACTAGATTTTTTTTTTTCGAGTTGTCTGTCTGGGACCATAGGATGGAAGAAAAATACAAAAAAGTATTAGATATTTTTTCTTTCGGAAGTCCGTGGCTTTGTTACCGACTTCAAAAAAGGAGGTTATCAATTCGACCCGTATGTATGTAATATTTCCAGAACTGGGCTTAGTTTTCGGATATGTTAGTCTATTATCAGCGTCTGAACAAATGCGCAAAATTTTATAAGTGCGTGCTCAGATCAAAGAAATAGGCAGATAGAACGCTCAGAACAAGCGAGTGTCTCCGCCAAAGTTAATACAAAATCATATTGAATTTGTGTCATTCCATAATGTTTTCTTTGTTTTTGAGCACAACTTTTACGATGGTTAAAGACACGAGACAGCATATTTTGGGAAAAAAACAACAACGACGCTCAGCTTAGTTACGACGCGTAGCTTGGTACTGTCGCGACTTTGTATTCGATTTTAATTTTGTATTAACTTTGGTGAACCCACTCGCGTGTTCTGAGCGCTCTATCTGCCTATTTCTTTGATCTGAGAGTGCGTGTATATATGTTTGTGTTTGCATATTTCCAGAACTACAAGTCCGATTTACGTAATTCTTTCTTTCTTTCAACTTATGGAATACTGCAAGTTTCATCAAAATCGGTTCAGTAGTTTTTGAGATAGGGACTTTTTTGCCCACTTAGATCGTAGATTTTCAAAGTCGATTGTGTGTTTGTTCATGATTATCTCGCGTTTGGCGTAATAATAATGGACACCTCTTGAAGTTGCTCGCATAGATTCGTTTTGTTACTTACTAGGATTGTAGATTTTCAAAGACGCAGATTTTATGAAGATTTTTTTGTTAAGTGTAAGAAAAGTTTAGTTAGTAATACTACTCAACCGATTTTCATGAAACTTGCAGTATCACCTAAGTTGAACAATAAATACCTAGTACAATACAATAAGAATTACGTAAATCGGTCTTATAGATCCGGAAATATGCGAACACAAACATAAAAACATACGATACGTACATTATACTTTTGAAATTTGGCACATGTGTTCAGACGCTGATATAGACTAACATAGACGAAAACTGTGCAGTTCTGGAAATATTACATACATACGGGTCGAATTGATAACCTCCTTTTGTTATAAAATAATAATAAATAAAAATAAATCACTTGTATAGAAAAGGTACGAAAAAGGTACGGTCTACACTGAGGTACGGTTGTGGTACGATTGTGTGACAAATAGTACGGAAAACCGTACTTTTTGGTACGGTCTGGCAACGCTGAAAACAAAACAGATTGTTGATGTTGACAAATTCAAATGTCCTTGATAGGGCTTTCCAACGGCGACGATAATACCGGAGATTTTCAACTTACTAAACCAAAAACCGGATTTTCTTTTCTCGAGATCACTTTTTATTAGTTAACTAGCTTTAATAAACTAAAATAAATAGCAGGATAACTCATGATATGCTTTTTTTTTTAAATACGGCTGTTTTGTCGATTTTAATAAAATTGTATGTATTTTTCTTATTGAAAACCGAAAAAGTATCGCCAAAGTTCTAATCATTTCCGATTTACAACCCTAGTATGATCACTATGGTCACAGATAGTAAAAACTAAAAAAATAAATATAAACAACATTATAGTTTTACACCGTCATTACGCTCCCTGGGCTTCATTAATGATTATTGCTATACAGTTTTAAATAATTATTTGATTTTACTCAGGTTTTTTTTTTGCAATTCAGATCATTTCGTTCACTTTCATTCAGTTTTTATTTTAATTTCCGACAAATCTTGGTCTATGGTTTACTCAACTTAGCGATTGTCAAACTCGATTTTAATTATGTCAAAACTGTAAATATGTTTAGAGATTCTTGTTTTCAGAATAACTTACCAAAACCAACTAACTAAAAATAAGAAATTTTAGTTATAGTTTAGGTTAGTTCGGTGTACAACAGAATCGGCACCATTATCCAATTTAATTAGCTGACTATAAGACTAAATTACGTTTAATTATATTTAAGAAATTATAGGGTTTATTTTATAAAGTGCGGCCATTTTAGTATGTTATCCCATAAAAAAATTAATGTGTAATTTTGTCTTTATGTTAACAAAAGAAATATTAAAGATATGACTATATAATAAAGCTATTTGAAATAGTAATAATTCAGCAGGCCAATTTCTCTATGCGTTCCAAGACCGCGGTGCCTTGTTACTATTTCAAACAAACGTCCCATGGCACTTCGGTCCTGGAACGCAAAACGCTAGTTGCCCTTTGCGTTCCAGGGCCACGGTCCAGAAACAGGTTGTTTAAAAAAAGTTAGGTATTTAAGGATGAATGTTCTTTTACTGAAATAGAAGCACGCAAATAAATAACATTATCACTACATAAAAAATACTGCTACAGCTATGATTGTGAAGGCACCACGGTCCTGGAACGCAAAGGGCCAGTTGCTCTTTGCGTTCCGGGGCTGCGGTGCCAACAATTTTGTTTCTATGAAATCAAGCTTTTTGCGTTGCACTAGGTGCGATTTAACAAAAAGAATAATAATATGGAAATATGTTCTATATCTGAAAAATTAATTTTATTATTTCTTAACCATAAAAAAATAACCGCTCTCCATAAATATACCCTATTGAGGACATCAGTTTAATTTTCGTTTTCTTTATGAAAAGAATGATTGAAACTTAGCCTCAAATCTACGCCCTAAATTAATAAGAACTGTGAATAAAATGATGTTTTCGCTAACTAAGAATGAATACAACAAAAGCCATAAGTATAAAAAAAATGGTCGTGCTTTTAAACTTTTCTTTTATTTCTATAAAACAAAAGGGTTTTTGGCTGATTGGTGAAGTTTTCTGTCTTGAGTGCACGGTGAAACTGAACGGTTATTCATTTCGTGTTGAATTAGTTACTCATTGGGGGAAGCCATTTCCTTCATATTCATTCACCATAATTTTATTATGATGTCTGACAACCGTCGGTGTTGGACTTTGCTCACGACAAGCTGAAGCTAAGCTCGTTCCTTATATCTCATATCCACTTCCACAGGACTCACAGTATTTCACTAGAACAAAACATGGAATACTATTATTATCTGTTATGCAAAATATCACTGATAATTTATTTTACTAAAAGTAAAAACTATAAGTAAATAACACGTTTAACTATCTTTTAAACAAACCTATTTTAGGGAATCTTATCTAATAAATAAGATATTAACATGTAAAACAATTAAAAATTAAATATTAATACTCACACTTAGTCCGGTTTAATTTGATATTTGTATTGTTTCATCCATATTTATGCACGGCTATAATATTCGCCCTCAGTGATTATATTATTTCCACTGTTAATATTTCACTACAAAACAATAACATTAAAACAGCGTAACATAGATGTAAAAAATCGTCACACAAAATATCCAGGAATCAACAACGTTCTATAATGAGACTCGAAACGAACTAACATAGTTATGTCTACCTCACAAATCGAAATAATTTACTTTTGTAACTTTTGTTTTATTTCCCTGATCTACCTACAAAACTTTATTATACTTATAATTATGATGATAACGGTCGACACACAACACTAATGACTAGTATTAGTAATTACTACAAAAAAAAAACAATTTTATTTATCAAATTTCTACAAAAAAATGCATGAAAAATAACAAAAAGAATATCGCAACTATTTAAAATTATTAAATAAAATAAAAGTAATTAGAAAAAAGTGAGGATCGATCCTTCGCCAGCAGTGACGGAAACATCCGAGCACGTTAATCACTGCGCCAGCATTACTTGTAGGAAAAGGTTGAAATTATGAAGTATACCGTAAGTTCCTTTGATTTGTATAGTATTAAAACAACTTATAATAAAAGGTCGTAAGTCACAGAGAAGCGTCAGGCTATTGCTTTCAGAAATTGACCCAGGAATTTGGAATTCGACTGTACCTGAAGCCATAACTTAGCCGTTACATTGTATCCCTATCATCAACATCTATGACCACTACCGACTTGTATTAGCTTGTACCGCAAGTGTATTTACTTCGCGTGTAAAAAAAGGAGATATTTTGATTTCTTTTAATGAGTCCGCGCTCGAATATTCTCGCAGTCAGACGTAATACAAAAAGTAAAAAATGCCTAATTGTGCCGTATTGAGTTGTAGAAACAATACACAAGAAGTGGGACGACTATGACGAAGTTTGTATACTAAATTACAGTTGTATCATCAAAATATCTATGCAAAATACGACACGCCTGTCTCGATACAAATTAAAGAACATATTATTGCTTCTATCCAGATATATTGCTGTGATGGCCACAGTAAGCAGAAACATCATAAGGCATATTATCATCATCATAACAGCCGTAGAAAGCCCACCACTGGACTAAGGCCTCACCCAAAGATTTTCCATTGAATGGTTATTGCCATACTCGCCACGCTTGGAAGGCGGGTTGGCGAGCACATTTATTTCAGCTTATTAGTCTTCCAAAACTGCTGCCCATTGAAAGAGTTTTAAGCTGAAAGCTATGGATCTTACATTTTGCCCTATTCCTCGACCGACTTTTACGGTCTGCCGGAAGAGATGCAGCTGGCACATTCTATGTTTTTCTTTTTCTCCCAGACCATCATCTCACCTATCAATTACTAAAATATTTTATAAAAAAATATTAAGCCTTTGTTATTCCGAATTAATGTGGTCAACTTTAACACTTTATATCTCAGAAACCGGAAACTTTACGAGGGTTGGTGTCTTAATATTTTTTGTTGTTATTGATGTCAGCTATCGATTTATAAAGATTTCATGGCTGGCCGCGATTTTGAAAAAAAATCAAAATGGCGGCAGTAGGTATGCCACGCTCCATAGTAAAATCTTCAAACCCCTTTAAGCCGTATATAGGTCTTGGGCATTATGCCCAAAACCTTTTTTCTGTGCTAAATAAACCAATTTTATTTCTTACTTTACCAGCATTTACAGTATTTGTCTTTCACAGTGCACATTCCTTGCGTTGCTGGCGTATAGTAGTGCCCAATTTGGCGGCGGAGGCGAGGTGGTGGCGGCGGTAACTACTACCGATTCAATAACGGAGGAGGAGGCGGCGGTGGCCGTGGAGGAGGCGGTGGTGGCGGCGGCGCCTACTACTACAACAATCCAGCGTTTACAATTCAAGCCGCTAACAATGAAATCCCATTCGACCTTGCCTTGCGTATAAGCAACATCCTAGCAGCGAACAACCAAGTCTCAAACAATCAAGACATTAGCGGAGGTGGTGGCGGAGGCGGTGGTGGAGGAGAAAGAGGCCCGGTAGGCGCAGGTGGCAGTATAAACGCCGAAGACTGGCATACTTTAATTCTTCAGCAGCCTCGCGTTAGCTCTGGTCGCGTTAACTAGCGTGTATACAATGTGTCCGGGCACGAGTTTGCGATATTTGAAGGGGATATTCTAGGCTCATTTTCATCGACAAAAATGCTTAAAAAATTCTTACTCCAAAACTTCGCGAATGGTCTGTCGAATTGGGATGTATACAATAAAATGCAAATATCTTTGAATCCAAGAGACCTCCTTCTTCATCTCTCGCCACTCCTTCCTATCAATAACCATTTTTTTTTCTCTCAATTTTGGAACTATAAGTGCCACATAAAAATGAAAACCTGTCTAAGACGAAGTAGGGTGTTTACAGATCTTGACCTAAGAAAAAGTTATTAGATCAGATTGTTAAGTAAAGTAAGACATTTGATGATAATTATGGTATCAGAAAAACGTACTTGCTCCGCAATGACAGTCTTCATTAAGATCTTGGATTTCTCACTATTCTGAAGGATGAAAAGCCCATAAAAACTTTTCCGTAACGTTTCTTCGTTTCTGCCATTACGCATCCTAATCAGTTACATGTGCACGGTTTCAGCTGTATATGTAACTGACGATGATCCAGTTAACTATAATAAAATAACAATACAAATTCATTTTCAATGTTTTAATAATTATTATCCTCATAATTTAATAAAAAAAATACCCTTTCATAGTATCTACAATAAATAAACTTATTCTATCTACCTAAACTTAGCCACAATTTCGCTTACAGCCGCATAACACCCAGACAGTAAAACTATAAAATAGAATATCAATAACAACGCGTTCTTCCACAGAATGTAGTAGAACTTGCCCAGCCCTCTATCCCACAGGTGGACAGTTTGGACCACGACTGGGATCAGGAGACCCAGAGTAGAGAAGAAGATGGCTCCCACGAGACCGATGAGGAGCTCTAGGTCGGGTACTGCTACTGCTAGGATAACTGAAAAAAAAAATTGAAATATTTAAGCTAAGTCTTAAACAATTTTAATAGGTCGTCGCTCATTCATCAGTATGGACTACATTTACCCGTATTACCAGAACCAACCCTTTTTTTAGCATGGTATAATCGTCGGTAAAGCGAAAGGGACTGTCGGACTTGTACAAGTGTGAAGAGCCAACTCTAATATATTGCAATGAAATAATTCTGCTGTTAATTTCGATGCTCTGCAATTTTAGGCAATCTCATTCAATTGTTAACATGTGAAAAATTAGACAGATGTAACTTTAGCATAAAACTTCAAACCTCGAACAAAAGTGGACAAAAATGTTCTGATTTTTATGGATTGAGAATTTATTAGCGCTCATGTACACGACGCCGCCGCCGCGCCGCCGCCGCGCCGCTACCGCGCCTCTAGGCTGTGTACACGGTCGCTACCGCGCCGCCGCCGCGCCGCCGCCGCGCCGCCGCCGCGCCGCCACCGCGCCGCCACCGCGATGCCATTCGCTAGTGTTTTATTTATGTAACAAAGGAGATGTCTCATTGCGGCCATATAATGTTTTTTTTTTTTGATAATTCAAGGATAACTTCTTCGTTTATGAATCGGTTTTGATGATTCTTTTTTTGTTGGAAAGAAGGTATTTCAAAGGCGGTTCCATGATATGGAGATTAGGGTTTGATGATGGAAGACCAGAGAAATCGAGTGGAGCTAAATAGTAAGAAATATCTGCTTTCCAACAAAAAAAGAATCATCAAAACCGGTTCATGAACAAAGAAGTAATCCGCGAATAAACATTAAAAAAAACATAATGGCCGAAATGAGAAACCTCCTTTTTCAGATAAATAAAACACTATCGAATTGGATTCGCGGTGCCAGCGCGGCGGCGGCGCGGTGGCGGCGCGGCAGCGGCGCGGTGGCGGCGCGGCGGCGGCGCGGTAGCGACCGTGTACACAGCCTAGAGGCGCGGTAGCGGCGCGGCGGCGGCGCGGCGGCGGCGTCGTGTACATGAGCCCTTAGAGAGTTACCAGTCAAAGCCACACTGAGCGTCCTGAGCGTGATCTGGCTAATGTTGTGGTAATTCTTGCTAAACCTGGCCCTAATCCTCGTCCAAATAATGTCCATGGGGGCGTACATCTGGAGGCAGTACGTGAAAAACACTGCTACAGCCACCAGGATCTTCGCTGTCAATGCCAAGCTGAGAACAAAATGATTGAGTTTATCAAGTTCTGATGGCAAATAGATTTTAGAAGATGGCGGAATTACGGGGTCATTATGTTACGACCAGTCGACTCTGGTTTTGTATAGAGAGTAATTAGAAGTCCAATATTTGATAGGATATGCTCTTTCTCAGCCGTGAGACACCATAGATGTTCAATTTAATATTGGGTGATTTTTGCAAAAAGAGGTGGCAGGTTGAGTTTTGAATTCATCACCCAGAATTATTTTCATACAATCAATAATAGCTGAGAGGATTGTATTACAAACATGTTTGAGCCGGCACGTTCATACAACAGTTTTTGTTGAACAACAATTCCGAATATATCACTCCACACATTCAACTTTAACTTGGATTGCGCCGACAAGCAAACTTAGTTTGGAATCTCTCGACTCAGCAAAATTCGAACTAAGCCAAGTGGTTTTTCCACGAAAATATAATTACGTCGAAATTAATGTTTCTCGCTTGATGTTATAAAGGAACTAACTGTGGTGAGTTTGAGCAAAATTCAACAAAAATAATGATTAGACTAAACGTACAACAGTGTGAAGTTCTTCGATTAAAGAGACGATGTGTTTATCAGGGCAATCATAACAAGTAACAATTTAAAAATTACGTTATATTAATTCATATTATAAATTATGATTCTTCGTTCTTTATTTCAACAGTCATACTATAAATCTAGCTTATAGCCTAAAGCCTCACTTAGACCGAGTGTAGACCGCAAATGTAGTGAAACTCATGCATGCATAAGAATGCATGCATGAGTTTCACTACATTTGCGATATTCGTCTGTTCAACTGAATTTGTTGTATGCGAGTTCTTGCATCGTCTAAATTATGGCGAGAATGTTTCCAGATAAAATAACGTTTGTATTGCCGCAATTCAATGTTGTGCTTGTTTTGCTCGTATCTATTCATTCGTTCAGGTCAATGCCCTTTTACAAAACATGAACTAAATAAACAGCACCTTTAATTTGTTTACTCATAGTTTCGTCACATTCAAATACACTGATTACAGGTTCACCAGCCGCACATTTTCTTTTATAAATAAATTGAGATTGGGTTAAAAGTCAATAAACTTAAAAGCACTAATAACTGTACGTTTCAAGAGTAAAGGAGAAATGGATTAAAACTCAATGTAAAGATACTTTTAATCAAAATGCAACTGAAGAGCGTGTACGCCGCAAAGAATTTTCATACAAACATTCAAATCCTTATTGTTATCCTTGGCAGCCCACTGCTTTTCTTCGGATGATCCTTCTTTATGTGCTGACGACGTGACTTATGTGTTACGCCAGAGTACGGCAGTGTTTGGTGCCGAGTGTTACCGTACTGACAAGGTTGAGCACAAGGCGTACTGCCATGGGTTGACGCTCGAATGCGCAAAGCGAATAATGTAATTCAGAAGAGAGCCTTCAACTGGGCTGTTACTCCTGCTAAAAAACGATGCGAAAGGCATGTTTCGACCATGTTAGCAGAATCGGGAACAAACCTGTACCCGGCTGGGAGCAAAGAATTTTGGTCCCTGGTTAAGTCAGTCGAATCAAACTTCTGTCGCCCCACAACTGCTGAGACTCCACGGGTCACTGGCCCACTCTTCTGAGGATAAGGCGAACTTATTTGCCTTCCTTTTTGCGGAATCTTCGCGTTTCAACTGAGATAGCGCGCGGCCTTCTCTCTTTTCTATAGGATGTGAGACGAGTATGCCATTTATTTACTGCGGATGGACTGAACCGATTTTAACGTATATGCTGGATACATAATAAATAGGACTTAAAAGTTATCAAGGAATATTCTCAAAATGTCTTTTTTAAACAAAAGCTAAAGGTTATAGCTCTGTTTCTTTGGCATAAGTTTAAAATCGGTCTAATATATTTCGGAAAATAAGATCTTGAAATTTTGTATGAAAAGTGTCGTTCGACGTACGATCTGGAGCAATATTTTACAGTTAACTCTATTTTTCCATCACTTCCATGGAATGTCAAGTAATTTTAGGAAAGCTATTAACTTTAAAATGATTAAAGGATAAAATTTAAATGCGCATCAATAATTCTTTTTGTATACCAAATATACTGAATGTGCAACGGATCTAAAACTCGCTTTAGCAAGATTTCAGGGACACCCCAAATTTCGGTTTAGTTAGGTTCCTTTAAACCTTGTACACAGAAATAGAAGACCCGCGAAGCGGGGCTTCGTCGACCCTGCTTAGGTAGATTTTTTTTATTACACCTCGTTATGACATATTTTAATGAACATATTTTGGTGCACATTCAGTATATTTGGTATACAAACATGCAAAATTAGGAACACAGGCAAAATTAGGTAAATGAAATAGGAATAAATTGAAGTACTTTTAAATACCATCCATGTATGGAAAAGCTTTTAAATTTTGTTTGTGGAAGTAGACTTCACTCCCGATAAATTCATTGATGAACGATGAACGTTTCATGTAAAGCGCAGTTGCGATGAAAATTTTGGGTAAACATTATTTTTTGTTTATGCGAAACCCGATACACCTGTCCAATATTTATGTGTTAAAGAATCTATGTACAAAATTTTAAAACCGTATCAAAAAAATCACAAAGTCTTAAGCTTGTATATTACTTGGTTGTCTGTTCAAAAACATGCTCATTTTGCGGAACACCCGCGTAAACCGCGTCTCTTGTGTTATTAGTTTGGCAATAGGTACCTAACCGTATGGTGATCGTATTGTAATTAACTGGTAACAAAATATAATTAAAATCTGGGGGCACGGTAGTGCCCCCGCCAAGACGAGCCAAGCGAAGCGCAAAGGCTCTACCTACCTTATCTCGAGGTGTTTAGTTGTTTTTTGAACCCTTATAGAGTTGGTTTCCGATATACCAGATAGTTCATATTCAAAGGATATCATGCCAATAATAGACTTATTAAGCATACAAAGTCTCAAGTTTTTATTGATATCTAAAATACAAGGATTTCGTCACTGATACACTGACACACTGATGATCAACAAAATGTTTTGCTACTTCCTGAAGTGCTAGAGAGCTGTAATTCGGTATGTAATCTAAGTTTAGTATAAAACCAACAAAAAAAAAATCATAAACCTATAACTTTCGTTTTTTAGTTTCTGAAATAAGTTTCGAAACAGCCAAGCTATACGTTTTTACTGATGTGTAGAATTTGTGAAGTTAGGGTCGGTAGAGTTAGGCCGTGTAGATTCACAAGCTTGGTTCTACATGAGATCTGATATCTTTTTCACAGGGCAAACCTTATGTGGTCGTTTTGGCAACATTTTACATGAAATATTTTTAGTTTAAAAAATTCAACATGGTGTGAAAATTATTGGAATCGAATCAGTTACTGATTCTGAACAAACTATATTCAGGTTTAGCATACACTAAAAATAATTGGAGAAATTATCTTTTTACTGATTTCGAGAAAGGAGGCGGTTTTCAATTCTATGGAACCTTTTTTTATGCTTGATCCTCGATCTCTCAATGGGGAAGGCAAGTGTCAAAGTGACAAGTGACAGTTTGGTCCCCAAAGAACTGTCAAAACAAAGGTATTTTCAGAAAAAAAAACGATTTATTGATGTAAAATGACTCGATGTTGTGTAATAAGCTGTAAAAATGATGGAACATACAAATTTCCGACAATTCACACTATCAAGAAATAATGGGTAGCTGCTGTGACTGCTGTGAGAACAAAAATTGTATTATCACTAAGGAAAAGCTATATAATAAATAAATATCCAGCCTTGCGAAGCCGAGACAGGCCGTTAGTTGAGTTTATTAATGAAATTCTATGATTATACCATAACTAAATAATCGAATACACTTTTCAAAATAATATCTACTTTTCTATTGGAGGTTAAGTACCAGTATTGCATCGCTCTATAAATCATGAAATGGTTCGTCTGGCGGAAGAATTATCACCTGGAACGAGTTTTGTAATAGTTGTGGTGTTAAGAAATTAAATATATTGTGTTATTTCACGAATCTAAATAGAAAAAATGGTTAAAATTACTGACTTAAAACATTATGATATTTTATCAAAATAGAAAGTCAGAAGCAGCATTATATTCTTGTTATAGGAGAGGACAGGTAAAACATACCTAAACTCAAAAATTGAAACCCCAACTACAAGTCATTGTGGATTTATTACGATAAAATCAAATGTATTACCACTCAATTAAATCACTTTTTTCCTCTTGTAGATGCACCGCGGCGTCTTAATTCTTCTTTTAGTATATGTACTTGCATGGACGAATAATTTTCCATATTTGTTTTGTATTTATACTCAATTTTTATAACAAATAATCTTGTTTGTTTTTCGTACAAGGTAGACAGTAATCTGACGTGGGGACCAACTATCGCAGCGCCATCTACGATTAGCTTTGAGTTGCCATCCCCATTACGCTTAGACCAATGGGGATAGCAACTCAAAGCTATTCGTAGATGGCGCTGCGATATTTGGTCCCTACGTCAGATCTGGGGGCACGGCAGTGCCCAGCCAAGTCTCGAGCAAAACGGGCACGGCCGTACCACCTTTTCTCGAAGCGATTCACGGCTGTTTCGCCCCCCCTATATCTTCGACGTGGACAAAGCTAGTCAATTGGATGAATACATTTATAGAATAGAAAAGAGTAATATCAATGTAATACATAGACTATAATTAATACAAATTAATACATAAAGTTCATAATTCATTAAATTAATAAAGCTAAAACTCCATTGTATTGCGATAAATATTGTATGCGCACTCGATAGATGGCGTTGTACCTGTCTGAATCGCGCTATGGTTTCGTTACAGAGCGCAGTCTAAGTAGTACTTTAATAATTATTATTAATTATAATTCGACAATTTTCATTTGATAGCGCCATCTATCTATGAAAAACCATTTCGAAACTAAAAAAAAAAAAGGTTGCACTCCAGGAGTGCCGGTAGAAGTGAAAACTTTTTTGTTACTATGTTTTATTTTTAATTTGAATGACGTCTTACTCATTTTCGATCAGGGTCACGTGACCCTGACGCGAGTTTTGGTCACGTGACCCTGACGCGAGTTTTAAATTTTTTACCCATTACAGAAAAAGTGTACAACGCCGCTAAAGAAGTTTTCACTTCAAAAAAATATTGAAGCGATGGGAACCGATCAATTTACCGAATTTTGTTTGTTCGAATTTCATTATACCGAAAACTATTGGCCAACATCTCTTTTGCTATATGCATTATTTGACATATTTTCAGATCATCGAAGTTTTATTAGCCATAAGTACCTATTATTTTACCGAAGTATGTTACGCCGATTAACAAAATAATTTTTACTATTGACCGAAGCCTCTATTAAACTTTTTTCAGTTGCCAAATGATTTATTTGCCATATTTTCAACATACCGAAACAACGTTTTACCGAAAATTTAATTACTGTTCTAAAAATTCAATATATTGCGCTACAAAATGTTGTGGCGTGAACGAAATGCTGCAAAACCGACTTTACGTAGTCTTGTCTGCCCTACCCTCAGAGTGTAATTTAAAATCGCGAAGGCGTGGAGGGGTGGGGTGGCCCGCGGGCTGAGGAGCAGGTGGTTAGAACGGCCGCCGCCGTGGCTGAGGCTGGCTGGCGAAGCCGGCCAGTAAGCCGAAGCTCTTGGACTAGAAGACTAGAAGGTTGTAGTACCACATCAAATTTTAAAATTCGAATTTATTTCCTCGCAGGAGGTGTGAAAAGCAGAGTACTCACCTCAGGAATAAAGCTGCCTTTGTCTTGGGCTAACTTAAATCTCTCGCCACACTAAGGATTCATAACTTAATTCCCTCGTTTCACTCGGGAATTAACACTTGAACCTCCTCGCTGCGCTCCAGAAGTTCACCCCCAGAATCCTTAGTGTCGCTTCGGGATTCAATACGCCCGTGACGTAAAGCACTGCTTTTTCCCTTGTTGCGTAATCTACTATTATAATCTGTAGTGTATCGGTAGTAACATGGTCCAGTACATAAGAAGCAAAATGCACCTAAAATGAAAACTACTGAATGTAACTAAATTAAAAAAGGTATACTGAACATCGAACAATAAAAGAGTTATCAAAATCAGAATTGAGGACTACTTCTACTACTTATTTTTTGAAGTCGGTTAAAACTAAGCAATTAATTCATTTTAAGAAGGAAGCTTAAGAAGCCAAGTCTCAATCAGAACAAGAGGACGTCACAATCGATCCTGGGCAGGGCAGGCGGGACTGTCAGACACATACTGACTAAAAGAGAGATAGCTGATTAAGCTATAATAATTATGCTAATGATGAAAACATTGATATAAGTACCTATATAACATTAGGAGACCCAATACTCACATATCACCCTCTGGCAAATTCAACGTAATGCTTCCAAGTACCCCTTCTCCATACTTCATGTAGCCAAAGATCCCAACGACCCCATACAAAATGGTGACGAAGACCATGGTCACATTGAGGACACTTGGACAGCCGAGGAAGTCCTGGGGCTTAGCCATCTCGTTCTCCACTGGCATGACGACATTGATGCCTTCCATTGCGAAAATTGCGGTACTGGAAATTGAGGTAGAGATTTAAGCATAGGTAAATAAGCTTACAACAGTATTCTAGGACATCAGACGGGCCCCCACTTAGAGGGCCAAAGTCTGCCGGGGTCCCGGAACTATCTCATCAAGTAACCGTGACCCTGGAACGTTAAGGGCTATTGAAGGATCACCGCGAATTTTAGTCAGTACAAGTGTGACAGATCCTCTCTGGGTTCAGGGGGCCAATTCTCGATTTTCGCCATTTTTCTCGAGTTCTAGATTGTAAGTCGATCTCTATGTCTATAAAAAATATCTCTATCTCTACCAAAAAATGTCGAATTGAGCAGAAATCCGTATTCTCAGTCAAAATAGACATAAATGTCACGAAAAAGTCGAGTCGAGTGAACATAATGTTACCATTATGAAGAAACGCACGTTCCGTTTTAGATAACTATAGGTGAATGAATGATTTTGTTTTAAAACGCAGGCTACATCTAATTATTTTAGTATGGAACGAAACGTTTTACGTAAAAATAATCAGTTTGACAGTTAATTGTCTGTCAGTGTCAGAATTTGCGTCTTTTGTTATGTTTACATGGACTGTGTTTATAAATCACTAGTGGGCTGTGCTGTTTTACATTTCACTTTTTTTTTTATTTTAACATGGAAGGGAATTATTTTAGTGACTTGTGTATCGCTCAAATCGTAAATATCGACGGCGGGATAAGTGCGCTGTTGTTGCCGTGTATTGGCCAGTTGCTCTCCACTTTCCAACAACTCCGAGATAAAATGCTAATAAACTCGTCCATCATTTAGTGGTTTCTAGTGCAATCGTGGGTACACGAATTACAAAGTTTGTTAATTGTGCGAAGGTTGTCGTTTCAAGAAAACAAAATGCAAAAATCAAGAGTATAAATCGAATTTCCAGTAGGTATGATATGCCAATCCGTATTTTATTTAAAAACTAAAGAAAAGAAAACAGTGTACAATCCAAAACTCAACAAATTCACTCAGAAATGACGTATCTCTACAATCGACATTACATCTCTACTGCTCAGAAGCACTCGACATGAACTCTAACGTTAGCCTTCGACAAATGTCGAATTCGACATCCCTAGAATAGCAACTATAAAAATTTGTCGAGAAAATGACGTCATTAGAAATTTTTGTCGAGTTCGACACGATCTCTAAAGCCTTGAATTGGCCCCCAGGACTCATTTGATGATTTCGCAACGATACAAAAAAAAACTTGTCTCACAGAGAAAAGGCCTGTTTGTAGTCCAAGGAGTGGGAACATTATTGGATATTCACATTCACGAACATTATTGGTTTCACCACGCTTTCCTGTTGAAATTTTCCTGAATTTTCTTTGCTATAAACCTCACGGAGCCCGAGACCTTTCGAACGAATGCAAAACCGTGGTAATCCGTTCGTGCGGACGTGATTATACTCATGATTCTCGACCCAAATCAACAATAAAATAGGTAGGTATTTTTTTATTTTATTTTTCCTTTTTACTGAAATCCGTAAGTGTGAACTAGTTTCTACAAGAGTAGTAGATTCAATTCACGCACACCAGCTGCTCATCGCTGTGTGCGTACGCGCGGACTGCGTAGTCGGGTGATTCTCTTTCATTTGTATTGAATTAAGGGTTTAATTCTGAAATACTGTAAAATTTCAACAACAAAAAAAAAGCAGTCCTTATTAGTTTTGCCCGGTACTGTACTTTCAATTGATTATTTATGACTTTTGTGACAACCACCTGAAGTTTGACGAAAATGCAAAAAAAAAGCGTGTATAGTAGATTAATATGAAATACTAATTACCTTAAAAACAGCGGCCATTTTTCTACACCAGCTACCATCTCAATGTTACTCAATGGCGGCAGATCAGTGAACGTGTAGTAGCACGTAATACCAAACGTTACTACTAAACAGACGTTGGCCAACACTGAGAATGGTACTAGGAACTTGAGGTGACGTATCTGAGTGATCAGGATCAGTGGGATGAGTAGAATCCCACAGTATACTTCGACTGAATACTGCGTTGACGGTATGAAGTGGTCAAAGATCTGGAAAGGAGATTTTTGTGTTAGTGTTTTGTTTTTATTATTGAACATACTCGTAGGTCGGAATTAGGTATAGTTATTTTAGTACCTGCATCGAAATGTTGATATATTAATATAGATCTAACTGGGGTTTCTAAAAGCCAATCTCGTTTGGAAAACAGTATTAGGTATAAAAAAAACTTGAGAGGTGTCAAGGGACACCCGGATGGAACGAAGTTAACAAAAATAATCATCGCAACACCACACTGTTCAATGCGAAATAGAAAGACGAAACGAAAATATCTGGCTTGCTCTCTATTAGAGAGAGAGAGAGACAGAGAAATATGTGCACGCCGCAATACGACAAGAGTCACGAGGAACGGGGATGAGTGAGGGGTACGGGGCGCGGGGTGCAGGCGCGAGGTGCGGGGCGAGGCAAAAAAGTGTCGTGCTAACTTTTCGTAAGATTTTTTTCCGTCTAGCCCCCTTTCACAACGCGCGATAAGGAACTTCGTTCCAATAAATAATAATAATAAAAACATCAGAGATAGATTAGATAAATAAATTGTGTGAAAGTAAAAACTTTTTTATTTAACAAAAATCACGGATATTTTCTGCTCTTTAAAAGTAATTCCGGGTTTTGGGACATAATTATTCACTGTGTTCTTTCGCCGCGGGAGCGACTCTCATACATTTTCGCACGTCCGCGACGCGACCTCGTCTTACGTCTTTTCTATGTAGCCCGCGCCTTACACCTACGAATGGGTAATCCGCGAAAGAGGCACGAAGTGCACATAACCTTACTGCATTGTAATTGAAAGGTTAAACCTATTAACCTTATCGTTTGAGCTACTTAACTTTGATATTAAACGGTAATTTAGGTTATGGTTTGACTTCGCGAATCACAGAGCGTCTGATGTGTTCGCTGGAACTTCTTTGAACTTTATATCTGGCTTATACAGAGAAGGTTTAAACTACGCTTAAATACACTGACAAGGTTAGTTCGACTCATCTGAAACATGAGCTCTCTCTTTCAATTGAATTTCATATAAGTATCAAAGTTAATGTTTTATAACTTTTATAGTTGATGAATCACAAAGCTTGTATTTTAATCACCATTCATGTTTTATAATATTAATCCATTATCATCGTTACAATTGCGTTGACTTAATGAGGCATACCTACGATTTGTCTTTCTTTGATAAATGAGCGTGCCCATAAACCTCGGTTAAGACCTACCTTAAATATAAAATTAAATATAATAATACCTAAGATCTTCATAGAAATACCTAAATCGTAGAAAATAAAAGTAGTTGAGTATGATGCTAAAAACAAAAAAGGACCAATTTTTATTCCTGCATTATTTTAGTGCATACCTACCGTAGTCTGTACTGAAATAATGCACAGTACTTAGCGCCCGCCCGCCCTGCTGGGACGAAATGAATGAAATGAGACTAACAAGTTTTGCTTATTTAACAAACTTGAGCTCTGGGAAAGAATTTTAGAAAATTAATTCCCCGAAGAGGTAAATAACGAACGAGAGAATGTTAATTTGTAACGAAGTTTTTTGTATTTACAAGCTTTTTCAGTTTTTGGAAAGGTCAAAACTTGCTATCGAATTTAAAACTAGTTTCGTTCTATCGACCTTTTTATAGATAAATTATGGAATCAGGCGTTATTTTGCGGAAATCCATGACATTAATTAATGTTATGAAAAATTCCGCGACAAAAATCCAGGCTTGTTGCGGATGCAATCCCACCCAATGCAATCATGCATATGCACATGCAGCAAAGGACGCACCCTCTCGCCCACATGCATATGCACAAGTGCAAGAAATAGAAAAACATGTCATGCAATCAAACCTCTATCCGACATGTGTTTCGCCCCTCCACGGACCTTTTTTTATACAACTTTGGTTTTATCGAGACAACACTTCAATAGAATGCAGAATGAAATATATTTTGTTTATGCTTTCATGATGATTGACATGATTTTTATCTATATTGTTCCACTGCTAGGCATAAGTCTCCCCCATAATATCCTTCGTCTCTTTCCTCTGTGTAGTTTCTCAGGCCAATCTCGCTTATACACGTATAAGTCGTTACGCCACCGTTTTATACAGGGTGGAATTTTATTAATGAGCAATATTTTAAACTCTGGCATTACTAACCATATGATACTAATCGTATTACGCAACTCAAAAACGTCATTTATGCAAGTATCTTCGCTTAATATTATTTGATGTTTGTTTACTTTTTGTTCCGCGCGCGGTGCAATGCGCTTTAAAATTTGGATACTTTAGGACTTTTGGGGTTCATGATTCTTTTTTTATTACATTTAGTGATTATTTGCAATAATAAGCTTTTGCAATGTGACATACTACATTTTTAAAGGTGTCCATAATTGCATTAATAATATTTTTGATTTACGATTTAATAGCCGTAATGCAATCAGCATCGTAGGTAGAGCCTTAGATCATAATATTGCCCATGATTTCGTTTCCACCCTGTATATAATGTCACAGAATGAACACAGAAGGACAATAATTTAGAATAACGCCATCTATTATTATGCTGCGGAATCAAAACAGAAACACAAT
Organism: Agrotis segetum; assembly: GCA_036375495.1. Lineage (NCBI taxonomy): Eukaryota > Metazoa > Arthropoda > Insecta > Lepidoptera > Noctuidae > Agrotis > Agrotis segetum. The sequence continues at coordinate 3,176,624 of JAQSVV010000056.1, read as the reverse complement.
TTGGAATTTATTTCTCTATTCATTGTTGTTAATTTAGAATAACGCCATCTATTATCGTTGGCCTGGAATCAAAACAGAAACGCAATTTAGAATCTCTATTGATTATTTATAATTTAGAATAACGCCATCTATCTCTCATTGGAGTAACTATTAAGTTAGAATTGACAGATTGTTTAGGAGCGTCAAATTCGTGATAATTTGGAGATGATTAGCGTGGGGAGCAATGGCAACACCGAGCGAAACGTCGAGTCAAATGTCGATTCGGAAGTTTAATCAGCTATTCGACGTTGACAGGTAGTGACGTTGACAGATGCTGGCTAACCTGTGTGGGGTAGGCCACATGGGCGGACAGTTTAGTGAAGTGAACACTTTGAATCGGTCCAGCAAGCTGGGTAGACATCTTGGTTGCTCCTCCATGTTAAACTTCTCGCGTTCCTAAGTCTTTAATCGAGCGATATCTCGGGCATCGTTAATTATTTTGTATTCAGTGTGTGTTAGCAAGTAATTAAAAGTGTTAACGAAGATTTTGTGAGTGTTATTTCCGATGTCCCAACCCTTCTGATAACGATTCTACGTTATATAAATCATAAGTCATAAAAAGTCTAATGTCATTGTAAAAGGAAAAGGCGGGACGCGTGAGGGAGAGGACAGCCGCCACTTCACGTACCCAACCGCCGCGGGAGACGGCTACGGCAACGGACGCCGGACATCGCGAAGCGATTGCTGGCCAACGCAGGAGCGGGTAGCATGCAGAACTGATGGCCGATGGGGCCGTAAGGTTCTCGAATGGAGACTATGCGCCGGCAAGCGCAGCGTAGGACGTTCACCCACAAGGTGGACGTGTCGTATGAAGACCACACTCAGGATCACGCTGAACGCAAGCCACTTCCAACCGGTCGGTCCTATTGGAAGTCTATAGGTAAGGTCTATCAACCGTAGGACGTCCACTGCTGAAGATAGACCTTCATATCAATGATGATGATGATGATTACTTTAAAATAATAAACACTACTCCCACTGAAATTCCCAAAATACCACCACTATTTGACTAAAGCTGTTAGTCCAATTTCAGATAACTACGATCTAGCTCGATTACCAAATCCGCGAATTTAAATAGACCTATCTAAGTCCATTTAAATTCGATTACCGAGGTTTCGGGTGTCAATTGGTTTAAAATTATCTTGTTGACGTTTTCGGTGTTCCAATATTGTGATAGGCCCAAAACGTAATAGATATTTTAGCTCAGGCTTCTGATTCAGATTCTACTGGCTTTGGGAGTGAGGAAATATTGAAATGAATATAGATGGACGGTTTGAAATAAAAAAAATGTAGGATATAGATTTGCATCATAAGTGTTCTTTGGGCAGGAGCTCTATACTGATTTTTGCATCGTCAAACTGTCTGATTCTCCAACTTCTTCTGACTAAGCCAAACGCCATGTAAATGCCACGTTGCCATGACTGATGAACAAACTACTCTTCCTGCTTCCATGAACTTAGCCTTCTAGGAAACTTCAAGGCTTATGATCGGTTAAAGGGGCATTTCTTGTTACTTGATATCATTATCATCAAAGCCTAATGGCTCATTATTCCTCTAAGTATTCCAGTGCGTGCCAGTACTGGTAATTTTGGAACGGACCTTGTGGAAAAACTTCAAGCGTTTTTGCCATACCTATTATTGGAATCAAATGTGCTCACAATTTACGACCCCCTAAAATTAGTAGTCATTTTTACCCGTGGTGCTATTGTAATGTCCCTTTGTGCCTATTGGCCTTGGTTTGTTCTGTCTCCTGCTTGCATGGAGGGAAGTGGAAACATTATTTTTCCAACTCCTCCACTACCTATTCTTTTCTGATATAACTGTTGACATTCTGAATTGTTGAGATTTTGAATCGTTGGTCTTACGTTGTTGATGTTTTAACTGTTGATAATTATTATAGCTGTTGATCTTAAGTATATATCCCGATATTCCTTCAAAAGATTTGAAACTTGAAGTACTCTTGACTTTTTTCGTACTGTAAAATCATCATCAAATGAGCCCTCCCGCCCAGGGAAGCGTGGAAAATAATGTCAGATTAAAAACTGACCATATTGCCCTGGGAGCAGTGGTGGCCCAGTGGTATCGGCCCCGACTTACGAGTTGTAGGTCGTGGGTTCGAATCCCGTGCGCATATCCCAGGCGCATTACTTTGTGTAATTGATTTCATCACCACTGCTCTCAAAACGGTGAAGGAAAACATTGTGAGGAAACCGGCATGTCCTAGAACCAAAAATTCGAAGACATGTGACATCCACCAATCCGCACTGGGCCCGCGTGGTGGATTATGGCCCACCCCCTCTCACAGAGAGGAGGCCTGTGTCCCAGCAGTCCACATTAATAGGCTGATGATGATGATGATGATGATATTACCCTTCAAGTTCCAGTGAACGGGGCACGGTCGAACATTGAGGTTTTTGTATGAAGTGATTCATGCTTGCGGCCCGGACGAGACACGTCCGGGGCACGAACGAGGCACGTCCCGGTCCCAGTGTAGCGTGAACCAGCCTTAATACTCACGTCTTTGAGAGAGGACGCAATAAATATCACGTAAACACTGGTCCCACCGAGACAGACGCCGGCCATCGCAGCATCCACAAAGTGCCTGAAAATTTTAGCGACTTCAGTATTTTATTACATGTAAAATATTTTATCTACTCTCATATCGTAAACTTCGAAATACAAAACTCAAAACGAGTTTATAATGACATACTTTATACCATAGAGTATCGTAATGAAATTAAAAATAGTAGATTATGCACCGAGAGGCTAAAGTTGTGTCTTATGTCACGGGCTTCATATTGAATCTCGAGCGCAATGAAGGATTCGGGATTTAACTCCCGAGCGTAGCGAGGGAGTTAAGCGTTTAACTCACGAGCGAAGCGAGGGAGTTAATACAAGAATCCTGAATGCAGCGAGGGATTCAAGCTAGCCCAAGGCAAAGACACCTTTAGCCCAGAGGAGGATACTCTACTTTTTACACCTACTGTGAGAAAATAATAGCCATAGTACGAAAAACAAAGTATCTTCTATGGTTTTGTCGTGTTTGTCCTAATGATATCACTCTCGTGGATGTGACGTTTGTGTAAACTAAGTTTTATACAGGGCTGGTAGAATGGTTTTGGATGATTGGCTGTATGCATTTTGAATTTAGAACGTCATTGGAGACGCTCGTGAAAATAGAGTATTTTTGATAAAATGTGATAAATCGACTATATTATAGATAGGTTTTATTATTTATTTATTTATTTACAAAATCCACAGCAATCTTAGTGCAGTTTATTTAAAATAAATTAACTAATGTTACAGCCAATTACTATTACCTACGGTATTACGGCGCGGTACGGTATTTGTTATTATTAATGCCAGTTTTAATGTTATTTCATTCCTTTTAAAAAATGGTTCGTAGGTAGTTATCTAATTATTCTTACAATATTATGTCTTCGAAAACATGGCAACGATATGAAGAAGCAATCGTTATGATTTTTTAGGAAATCGAGAATATCATCCACGCGTAGTAAGGGTTTCGAGAATAGCTTTCCTCTTTCTGGCACACTAAATCAGACTTGGCTGTATGGGCTCATCTCCCTTTGCCTGCCCCAAAGAAGGACGAAAAGAACCAAAAAAAAAAATCTAGGCTGCATGGGCTAGATAGATCCCTTTGTCTTCCCAAAAGGGAAAAGAAAATTAAAAAAAATAATCTTTCTGGCACCAAAGGGTGTTTGTTGTTTATAAACATATTCCAAATTCAAATCACATTATTGACCAGCGGGTAATAATGAAATCCAGTACAACATTATTGACCGGCTGTGCCCTCGGCCACTAATGACTCACTTTAGGTTAAGGTTGCTTGACATATAATTAGACATTTTCGAGCAGGTGGTGTGAAAATTAAATTATAACACTGTTTGTCTAACAAAACAATGTTATAATTTAATTTTTTTTCATTATGATACAGATTACTGATCATAGATACATTTTTTTACTTTTTTATCTGTGGCTGCGCGCGCTTTCTAAGGGAATGTTGGGATTTTGACGTTTGTGTTTCGGTGGATGACATGGTGGATGATTATTAGTGTTTATTAATTTTTATCTTTTATTTGTTAAGTTCGTGTTCAATGAGAGTAGATAAAGTAGTGTATGAAACTGTACATAACTAGGTATTATACCACTCGTGTGATACTATTATAAAACTCGCTTCGCTCGTTTTATAAACTCACACTCGTGTATAATACCCCTCATTATGTACCAGTTACATAAACTACTATTAGTGATGCGAATAAAGTTGTGAAAAGGCAATTTGAAAGGGTAATTATCCTGTTTCCCGTTACATCACTGCCCCTCACAATTTTTTTTCCAGGTTATACAAAGATTTGTTTCGGTTCGCAAAGTGGCCACTCTGAATTAAAATTAATAGCAGTTATTGTATGCATGCTTTATGATGAACTAGCATCGGCTGTTGTCAAAACACTACATTTATAGGGGTTGTTGTAAATTTGCCACAATCAATAATAATAATAATAATTTATTGGGTTTCAAATGATCACTTTTACATATTTGCTATATTTTTTATATATTGCTTTAACAAAATAAATAAATAAATAAATAAAATAAATATAAAATTGAGGCAGCCCCATTAAGATAAAAATAATAGACTGCGGAAGCTATGACGTCACAAATTTGACATTTGGGTAAAAACAAACACAGGAACGTATTGCATTTTGAGATAATTTACATTTTGAATACATTATCTAGTGTTTACAAGGTATAAAATACCTTATTGTTTTGCTCCCGGTTGCAACCATGTCTCTAGAAGAGAAACCTGCAGGTTTTTTAGATTTCCTGCTAGTGAAAAAATCTTTAAAAAATGGAAAACACTCTGCCGGTACGTTACTGCTGATTAATTATTATTCTAGTCTGAGGACTCGTTGTATTGACTTGTATTGCTGACTTACTCATTATTTTCAATTTCAGTCGTAAGGATAGAGACCCTACTCGTGAAGACCGTCTTTGTAATTGTTATTTTGCTGATGAAAAGGATGTTGTTCTATCAATTTTTGCACACAATAGTAACAAGAAGTTCGACGCAGACATTATTATTAATTACAAAATAATTAAAATAACAAAAATCCCACGTCGAAACCTGTTTGTTTTTACCCAAATGTCATCTTTTTACGTCACACTTCCACGGTCTATACTTGTGTTGGGCCTGACTCACTCCTACCCGCTATTACATGGCAGCGATATCTAACAACAATCAGAAACAAAATTAAATTAAAAATCGTAATTAAAATAATAATCAAAATAAAGAAATCAGAATTTAACACAAAATTAAAATCCAATCAAAATTAAAACAGGAACAAATTAAAAACGATACCATGATTAAAAACAAAGTCAAAATTGAAAACTAAATTAAAATCAAATCAATATAAAAATTTAAATAAGAACGATTAAAATCAAACCAGAATTAAATCTAGAATCAGATCAAAACAAAATAAAATAATTAAAATAAATGTCATAAATTTAAATGAAAACAATTAGGTAATCTAAACAGAATTAAAACTTGAATCAAAACAAAAGTAAATTATTAAAATCCATGTCATATAGTTAAAATGAGAATGAAATAAAATAAAATGAAAATTACAATCAAAATTAATATCAGATTCATTTCAAAAGCAACATTAGAATAAATCAAGTTAAATTTTTAGAATTTAAATACTACATTAAATTAATTCTACAACTTTAGTTTGTTATTTCGCGTGTATGTGTGTGTGTTGTTGTATAGGGTTGGTGTATTGTGTATGCGAGTGTATGTTGTGTGCAGGTGTATGTTAGGTAAGTATGTCTATTTGTGCCATATAAGACAAGGAAGTTTGATGCGTTAATACTGTCATTTAGCTAGTTCTGACTAAAATATCTTCGGTTTCCGCATAACTTATTGATTTTAGTCACTCAGTTATGATCTTTTTGGACTGGTGCAGAACCTCAGAATGGAACTTTACTTTTGCATTTATCTTATTATAAATATAGGCTGATTGAGTCGCATATTGGCGCCTTGCAAAAGCAGTGTGCACCATTGGGGAGTGAGCCACTATATCGTTCCGTCTCTTTTCTTGATGTGCTGGGCTATATGGTATACATTTCTGAAGATACAAAGTCACATATAAAAGATACAACTTCCTCACCGTTAATAAATCGCATTTTTTATATAATTCAGCAGTAGGGAATCCGTATGGCTTGAAGTACATAACTTTCAAAAGCGATCTCTGGGCTCTTTCCAGCTCAAGAAATTTCGTTTTAGAGGCTCCTCCCCAAACAGGTAAGCAGTATCCTATCACCGACTGTGCCAGGGCCAAATAAATGTTATTGAGGATCTTCGGAGGCATCACATGGCGTAGTGTTTTGAAGATCCAAATCAACTTTCTTACACGAGACATAACAGCCTCGATATGCGGGTGCCAAGACAAGGTTCTGTCAATAACAACGCCTAAATATTTTGTGAAAGTAACCTGATTCACAGCTTGACAACCACAATCGTCACTCCAAGGTTTTGTGCACTCATGGATTTTAATTACAAAATTAGGACCCGGTTGCGATCTACGACTTGGGGTGAAAGAAATGACATTGGTCTTTGAAATATTTAGGGTTAAGAGATTAGATTTTAACCAGCTGTCTATGATGGACAAACCCTGTTCAGCATTACAGCGTACTGATTCCCATGTATCCCCGAAGAAGACAACCGCTGTGTCATCAGCATAGGAAAATATCCTCCCACCGATATAATCTTCAGGTCACAGAGTTCATTGATGTACACTAAGAACATCGGCGGACCGAGAACGCTTCCCTGCGGAACTCCGAAGACAACATCCTCTTCATCACTGCATGAATTTCCTATTTTGACCTGCTGTTGCCTTCCTCGGAGATAACTTTGGAAGAGGGAAAGCGCTGAACCTCTAATACCTATTGCTTCAAGCCTCTGCACAAGGATAGGGACTGAGACGGTGTCGAAAGCCTTTTTAAGGTCTAGAAATATTGTGACGCACTTCAATCCTTTGTCAACCTTGGCTGTAATTTCCGATGTCAATGACGTAACAGCGTCCTGTGTTGAGATCCCTTTTCTGAAGCCAAATTGGTTTACAGAGAGAATACAATAACTGTTCAAGTAGTTAGTAAGTCTTTTATTTAGCAGCTTTTCTATAATTTTAGAAATTGATGGTAATACTGATATCGGTCTATAGTTATTGACGTCGCTCATATCTCCACCCTTGTGCACAGGCGTGATTAGGGAACGTTTTAGAGCATTGGGAAAAATTCCTGATTCAAAACTAAGATTAGTTAGCTGACATATAAAGGGAACTAGAAAGTCTCGAGATAACTTTAGAAAACTTATGGGTATGCCATCCCATCCAGTAGCACATCCCGAGTCAAGTGTCGAAAGAATGCTTTCCACTTCTGCTGGATCAGTTTCCAGCAGCACGAATGAATTTAACTAAAAAAATCAATGGGTTTGAACATTTTATTTTATCATATCCGCCGAGTTGTTTTTTTTTTTCAAAATGGTGTTCACGCATGTAACATTCGTAAATCGATCACATCAATACAAACATAAAACGAGAGACAAAACCTCGTAAAAGTCAAGTTTCTGAGTAATGAGCTGTCAAACATGTACAAGTAATGACACATACGAGTTTTTTCTTTTTTTTTATATATTTTGATGTTTATTGATCAAACTTATACTGCCGCCATAAAACTAATTGAATATTACTTTTTCCATGCATTTTAAATGCTGAAATTTAAAAAGCCTGGAAAACTATTGCGTGATATGAAATAATCCTATCTGCATTTATATGCGTGGAAAAAATAATATTCAAGTAGTTTTAGTGTAGGTGTGTAGAATGAAGGGTGTTGAAGAAAGGATAGTAGGTAAAATAGGACAGTAGGATTATGACCAACGTACCTGATATGCGTAGAATACTGTTTTAATTTTTTTGGACCGTGTTTGAATACCTCTTCGCATGTGTCCGTATAACTAAGTGAAGGCACTCGGGACTTCTTGCTGACTTCTCGCGAGGTTGATACCTGTAACAAACATACCTTTTTTAAACGATTTAAAAAGTAACAATCTAGCTATCTTAATATTTATCTTTTTAGTTAGGTGTTTAGATAGATATTATAGTACTGAAAAAAAATGTAAGCTCAAACAGTCGACTGGTCGATTTCATTTGTTTAGATCCAAGTTTAAAAAATCTAAAAACTAAAAAACGTTTCTTCCCGCGGGGATTTAGGTATATTTGATAAACCTAATGTTACATAATTTCTCATCATTAATCAATATGAACTACGTTTTCAAGGATAGATAGAATTATTGATAAAGTTTATATCATTGTAATAAGTTACACAGCTATTTATACTTTATCAATGATTCTATCAATATTATTTTATAACACTGGGTATTACTGGTTTATTTCTGGATAACTACTGACAGTTATTATGAGAACGAATAAATACACCTTCATTATTTGTTTTGTGACCAGTGAACAATCGGCTTCAGAAAATATCTGACGGCAATTTTGAAGGCATTCAATTGTTATAATAATAGTAGTGTAACTTTTTTAGCAAAATGCCTTTTCAAAGAGGAATAGCTAAACTTGATACTTATTTGACACTCAACGGAATATTGTGGTTCAGTCTGTTGTTCGGGCTTTATTTTAAGCGCAATACTTCAGCTACTATAAGCTTTCTTTCAAAACTTTACTGCATCATCATTTGTGTCATGAACGTAATGTTTTGTCTCAGCCTTAAGGACGTTTCAACCATTGAGAAAATCTCAGGACTGATTTACTCCGTTTCTGTTGTAATAGAGACGTCAGCTAATATCTTCTTATCTTTAATCACTCAGACAGAATATTTAATCGCATTCGCTTCATATTTGGCAACAAACTCTTTAAATATTGAAAATTCTTGTTTCGTGACATTTTTCGCGGTATTGTTTGTTACTTGTTTTGAAATTGTAATTATTGCCTATTCCGGTCTCCAAAGTTTTACAGTACAAGTATACATCATGTATGTCTTTCAAGATTACATATGTTATTTCTGTCGCTTACCTCAGATTTATATATCAGACAATTATAGAAAAACTGTGCAAACTATTTGCAAAGCACTGAAAGATAACTTGAATAACAAACAGATGAATTATGCTGAGAAAACCAAACACGTTAAGAACTTTATTGATGCTTATGCAGAACTTTCAAAAAAATTCATTTCGGTACACAACATATTAAGAGTGAAGGTAAGAGAAGCCCAACACACTTTTAGATATGCATTTTAGAATCAGTATTACCTTTTATTCATCATTATCAGTATTACCCCACTAGGTGGACCGACGACATCGTGAGGGACGCGGACAATTAGATGGATGCAAGTGGCAAATTGTCATTTGGCGTGGCGGTCTAAGGCGGAGGCCTATGTTCAGCCCTGGACGTCTTCCGGTTGATAAGGATGATGATGATTACCTCAAATCAAGCCGACTAAGATTCTTCATCGTTATGTTACTCATCTGCGGACCAACCATGTCAAGCGCTGTTTGACTTTGAAGCTTGACCATATATTAGGTGGTTGACGACAAGGCAATTATCGCCACTTGATTACGATTGTACTGGCCTAACGTATATTAAATTGAACGTGGTACTCGACAAGTTAATAAACAATAATGAAATATTTCTATTTCAGATGATCCTAGCCTTTGGGTGCGATTTTGTGAAATTAGTTACATTAGTTTATGTCGCTAACCGTTTAATTGTTTCGGTAAGGTTATTGTCATTCAGTTGGAAAAAAATTCAAACATTTTTGAGTAATTTTATTAGTAGACAAAAAGTTAATTATGTAAATAATTCAACGGAAGTTCCATTGTTTCAGGATCTTTGGCTACTGGTGCCCTGGTGTGCAGAAGTGTTTTCGTCATCAGTCATATTGTGTTTGCCATCATTCCTGATGGAATTAGGTGCAAGTGAATTGGATGATCTAAAATGTATTTTGGTAGAACAGTTGATAACGGACACAGGTATTGTGCCTTAAAATTGTAGGATACGAGGGTGTAGAGAATGATAAGTCTTCATGCACTTTTAAACAATTTAATAATATTCTTCGTCTTTTCGCAGAATGCCCTGTCAAACGTCGTAATGGCGACTGCCTTTTATTCTATTACTCTCTCATTCTCTTGCTTTCCTTTTCACTCATGACATATCCTTCTAGTACGTTCCAAATCCCACAAAATACAAGGTCATCGTTTTTTATATATATTTTTGTATATTTACAGATACTCAATTTCGTGTCACATTATACGATGCCCTGGACTATATCGATATCTGTTCTTCTAAATACATATTGTGGAATCAGTTCCCTCTTAATGTCAATTTGGTTACTGCTTACTTTAATTTAAGCGCTGCTTATGTTATTGCTTTATTGGAATTTTCCTATTAATTAGTCAGTCTTTGTATGTATTTAGATAAAAATTAAGTAATAAATGTTTTTATTGTTTTTGGCTGGATTTATTATTGTATGAAAAAATAAGTGAAAACGAGGTTTGTTTCTCGCCCATTTCCTCCTAATTTAAAAGAAATTTTATAAACTCAAAAAAAAGATGTTAACTGCGCCCCTAGAGCAGTGGTGACCAGTAGTATTGGGGTATCGGTCCCGACTTATGAGTTGTAGGTCGAGGGTTCGAACTCTGCCAGGCGCATTACTTTGTTTAGTTTATTTCATAACAACTGCTCTGAAGACAGCAAAGGAAAACATTGTGAGCAAACTGGCAAGTCCTAGAACCAAATAATCGAAGACATATGACATCTACCAAGCCGCACTGGGCCTGCGTGGTGGATTATGACCCATGGGCTCCATAGAAAAGAGTCTGTGTCCCAGCAGTGGGAACATTATGGGCTGATGATGATACTGTGCTCCTATGTTTTTCTATTTTCGTTAAAATGCTTATAAAAATAAACAATTATACTAAGTTATTAAAAAAAAAAAAAATTGGAAAGTAAATATTTATTTAAAAAAAACATTGCTATTTCGCCAATATCTAGAAAGACAGGCGATTGTGTTTTAATGGAAAAAAGACCATAGATACTAGGTATTACAATAGTAATCCACTAGAGCGAAGAGACATTCAACTAGAAATAATTAACAACTACAATGTTATTCTTATATTACAAGGTAAATTAAAAATACCTGTTTCACGCCCACTGTACACGTGATACCTATTTAATTTACTAAAACACTAATTACTTTCTAGATATACTTCAAAATTATCAGTATATTTTGTTCTACGATCGTGTTTAACCCTGTTTTCGCTTATAAATTCGTTTAGTTGTTGTTTCTGATTACAACCTGCAACATAAAACAACACAATATATTGCGAAAAATGGCAATTTTAAAAGGAAATATCAAATTGGAATCAATTTTATCATTCAACGGAATTATATGTTTTAGCATTATTTTTGGTTTTTACATCAAACGTAACTCATCAGCCAAGATTTGTTTATTGACAAAAATCTATTGCATCTTGTGGTATATTATAAACATTTCATTATTAATCCATACTAATATCGAAATTATTGATGTTTCGTTTGCAATATATCTTTACAACGTTGCGTTAATGATAGAAACATCAACAAATTTTATGTCTTCATTTATAATTGAGGATGATTTTATTTCGAAAATCTCTACTGATTTGACTGTAAACTCTGTGAACATCTCACAACAGACTCATTATTTGTCTTTTTTTATGATATTCATGATGTTATCAGTAGATGCATTTAATCTATACCTAAACAGCACATTTTACTTTAACTCAATCATAACATACATCATGTACAGTCACGAGCAATAATATATATACATTGGTCACATTTTCTAAAATATCTTAACTTGTTCTTTTCGAAAAATATGTGTACAACATGGTTTTCTAAATAACCTAACCATCAAACTGTGTCAAAACTGGGTAACCATTGCTGTCACAGCAATATAAACGAAACAATATCAGTAAAAAGTTCACACTTGTAACGCAATTTTAAAGTACCCATGACAATATCGAAAATATGTATACAGAATGTATACATGGAATAGAAATTGTGTATGTGTTATTAAAATTGTCATGGATACATTAAAATGACATGGTTAGCTATATATCAACTTTTCCTGTTTTTATTAAAATTCATTGAAATGCAATGGTTTCTGAATGGGACTAATTCAGTATGATGGTTAATACAATAATAATCATCAGTCTATTGCTAATAGTCCAAGCTACGTCTGATGCTTTTGTTTTTGCTACACGACAGCAAGGAACCTACCGTAATGCGCATTAATCCCTTATGTATCGGGCATGCCGCAATCACGGTGGTATATGACCCTCTGAGAAGTGTCCTCACCTTCCGCTTGACCCAAGTCCTCACCGGGCACGAAAGTTTCGAGAGGTTCCTTTGTCTGATACGGAAATACGAAATGCCTGGGTGTCACCACTGCGATGATCGCCCGGAGGAATCAGTGGAGCATACGTTGTAGGTCTACCCCACCTGGGCAGAGCACCGCCGTGTCCTCACGGAAGCGATAGGCGGTGACCCAGCACCCGGCATTGGTCAAGCCCATGCTGCGGGCAGAGATGCATAATTATGATCAGTGCCGGTTTTAGCACTACCAGCGCCCTTGGGCGAGATTTTCTACGGCGCCCCCTAACTGCAAGGGCGGATCCAGCTTTTACATCAGGGGGGGGGGGATCACCATGTCGCAGGCAGCTTGTCTCCATAGTCTAGTTCGGATAGATATTAGCTGTACTTTGTTTATCGTGGTAAAATCATCAAATGAAGGACTCATTTGATGATTTTACCCACTCAAGGCAGGGCGGGAGACAGTCCTTCAATAGCCCTTTACGTTCCGGGTTCACGGTAATTAGTGAGTCCTGCGACCCCGGCAGGCTGTGGCCCCGTCATTGTGCTGACATACTGGCATGGTCCATGGTCGGACAGCAAGTCAACAACGCCCACATGCCCGCGCCTCGCCTAGAGTGGCCAGAGACCGTCTGCCGACGTCCATCGTCGTGGGCGTCTACCACTGTGTCTGGGGTGGAGAGAGGAAAGAAAGAAAGAAAGATTCCCATTCCTTCTCGCCCTGCAGCATGCTGCATGGCCATGCATGCCCGGCATTGGTCGAGGCCATGGCCTCGACCAATGCCGGGCACGAGAGGTCTCCACCTATAGCCGTCGTGACGACACAGCGCGCCGTGGCGAGCAGAGCAGAGCAGCACCGCGGCGGTGCTCTGCTCAACGTGCTCGTTTAATGGCAGATTCTGGCTGAAGTAAGATTAGTAAAAAATTATCCTTCCTTTTCCATAGCTTATTTATCTATTTAAACTCATAAATCACGTAATTTCGATAAAAAAAGAAAACTGAAGACTTTTACTTCCGTTCGATCAAACAAATGAAATAGTTCAGAAAAAGTTCAACTAACTTGCATGACTCTCTGTCAATTTTGTACAAGCATTCCTTGAATTGTGTAAATTTTGTGTTTTCTTTATACGGGTTTTTGGTTTATCCCCTAAAAATGGGATGAAAGAAATTGGGAAATTAACGAGAAAGTAGGCTGCGGCGCCCCTTCGTATTCGGCGCCCCTGGGCGGTCGCCTAACCGCGCCTTGCCCTAACGCCGGTACTGATTATGATGATTGGATCCATGCTCCAGAGATGCCTCATCAACTACCGCTACGTTGAGGTGATGAGATGTTCGTATAAGGCCGCAACAATGATCGTCCATGTACAAGAAAACCACGAAACCAATCCAACTGCATCGACGTGTAAGACAGGGAGACATCATCTTTCCGAAATTGTTTACAAACGCGTTAGAGACGTTTTCAAGACGCTTGATTGGAAAGAACTAGGTATAAATATCAACGATCATTACACCTCGCACCTCCGATTTGCGGATGATATTGTCATCATGGCAGAATCTTTGAAGGAGCTGGAAGTAATGCTGAACAGCCTAAGCAATTTTTTCAACGCGTGTGGGTCTCGGAATGAATTAAGACAAAACCAAACTCACGTTCAATTGTCATCAATCCAAGATCTCGAATCTTAAATGGTGCTGCCCTCGAGGCAAGAATACATAATTATATCTAGAAAAAAAAACTATACAAATGGGCCGGTACAACTTCGAGAAGGAAGCAACCAAAAGGATATGTTTGGACTGGGCGGCATTCGGGAACCTGTGCCATATCTTCGAATTATCGATTCCGCAATCCCACAAACTCAAGGTTTATAACCATTGTGTCCTACCCGTAATAACTTACGAAGCCGAAACGTGGACACTTACCACAGGGCTAGTCCACAAATTCAAGGTTACTCAGCGTGTCATGGAGAGAGCAATACTCGGAGAATCTCTGGTTAGAATTCGGAATGAACTCATTAGCCAAAGAACCAAAGTAATCGACATTGCGCTTAGAATAAGGATCTGACGTGGAAGTGGGCTGGCCACGTCTGCAGACGGACAGATGGTAGATGGAGCAAACAATTGCTAAAGTGGAGACCGCAAATAAGCAAACGTAGTGTAGGACGCCCTAGCTGCGATAAGATGGCTCGAGGATTTGAAAAATGTGGCTGGCAGCGGCCATCCGCTGCCAGCCACATTTCAGCATCAGCGCCAACCCTCCTGTTCTTGGGCCGTCCGCGCTCTTTGGGGGAGGCGTACGTTCAGCAGTGGACGGCAATAGGCTGATAATATAATGATACAGAGCGAGACTGAATGGGAGCGATCGCTTCCTTCTGCGAAGCAGTCAAGCTAGCGAAGGAGGAGGCAGACGCCGTGAGGGAGAAGACAACCTCGACCTTACAACATAGCCACGGCGGGAGATGCCCACGGGCGGCATCGGCTCGACGTCGCGAGGCCACCGTAGGCGAGCGAATGCGGACGGCGATTAATGGGTGACTCGCCGTCAGATCATGGACCTTGCCCGGGTGGATTGAGAATTATTTCCGATCTCAAGCAGATGGAAACTGCTGCTTTGTAATTGTTTACATAATTTCGAAACTGTTCTATTTACATATTTTTGAAACTTGAGAATTATTTCCGATCTCAAGCAAATTAAAACTGCTACTTTGTAATTGTTTACATAATTTCAAAACTGTACTGTTTATATGTTTTTGGAAAACTGTGAATTATTTCCGATCTCAAGCAGATGGAAACTGCTGCTTTGTAATTGTTTACATAATTTTGAAACTGTACTGTTTACATATTTTTGAAATTTGTGATTTATTTCCGGTCTCAAACAGATTGAAACTGCTGTTTTGTAATTGTTTACATAATTTTGAAACTGTACTGTTTACATGTTTTTGTAATTTCATTGTGTACATATTTATGTAACTTAAAGTTAATATAAATTTTTGGTAATCTATCGTTAACGAAGTTTTGATAAAAATGTGTAGTTTATTTTGACTTGATTTATCGTTTACATAATTTTTGGACACAGCTTAGCATACTTATTTTTGCAATTTAATAATTGTTACATTAATTTAAATTTTAAGGTCGTTTCTATGTTATTACTCGTGACTGTACTTATTTCAAGACATGTCGTGCATTGCATGCCGATTATTTATGTTCTATGTATCAGAAAATTATAAAAATACAGTACACGCCATTTGCAAATCGCTTAAGGATAATTTGAAAAAGAAACCAATTGATGATGATGAAAAAACTAAATTTGTACAAAGTTTTACAAAAAGTTATATGGAAGCGTTTAAAAATTTAAATTCAACGATCAAGATAATGAGGGTTAAGGTAAATAAGTGGTATTTTATTTTAATTTGATGATTGTCTGTAGCCAACAAAGCTGCGTACCTAGCCTCTGAACGGCACACCGCAATCGCAGCGATAAGACCACTCTTTAGAGGACTGGCGTTAGACTTGTAGAGGCATCATGGCGTCTTCACCTTCCGCTTGACACGGGTTTTCCCAGACACGAATGTTTCGGGAGGTTCCTGTGTCGTATTGGAAAGGATGAAACGCCTGGTTGGCACTCCTGCAAGAATCGTAGTCGTCATCCCGGAAAACACGATGGAGCACATGGTGCAGGACTGCCCCACTTGGGAAAAGTACCACCGTGAGTCGTGTCCGCATGGAGGTGACCTCTCGCATCTGGCATTGTCGACTTGTCGAGGTCATGCTACGGAGCAAGACAGAATGGGAAGCGGTTGCTGCTCTTCCTAGAGGCAACCGCTCTGTTTTGTTTTCCTCACGTACCCCTTAGTATGGGGTATAATTAAATAGGCCTTTCAAAAATCTTGATAGTTTCTACTAACAATTTTTAGGGTTCCGTAGTCAACAAGGAACCCTTATAGTTTCATAAGCCTAATACATAAGGAGAGAAAAGAGTTTACAGTATTAAAATGTTAAATAGTAGATAACTAAGTACCTTATGCAATAAGTAGTGTACTAGCTTCATATCATGAAACTCCTGACACCCAAACTAGGACATGTCCTGTATCTTGGGTATCAGCGTTCCTTCCTGCCAGGCACATAATAAACCAAACATAGTTTTAAATATCGTGATCTTAACAATTAACAAATACATATTTTCACCATTACAAAACACATACTGATTGTACATCTGCTTTAGACAACTAAAGCAGATGTACAATCAGTAAATCAAGTCTCACTCACATCTACACTATTTCCCCCACATATACAAATACTCGTATGTGGGGGAAATAGTGTAGATGTGAGTGTAGTGGGTGTGTGTAGTGTGATGGTTTGTGAAGTTTGGGAGTGTGGATGTGTAAATTTAGTGCACCTAATATAAGTGTAGGTTAGGCCGTTAGGCCTGCTAGCAAATTCTCAGTTTCCTGATAATTTAGAGAAAGGAGCCATAATAATAATAATATAACTTTATTTCAGACACAGAGATCCATATTTTTTACTTTAAGACTAAACATAAAAATACACATAGAAAAATAACACAATACACATAAAAAAATAAAAATAAGAAAATTACAATTTTAAAATCACAAGAAAAAACAAAGTTAAATACAGGCAAGGAAAGGAAGGCTCATGTAATAATTATTTGTACCCATCGGCCATACGCAGCGGTTGTCACAAGCCTGTCAGCCAATCCGCTAATAATAGTATTTTTACACTTATCAACTCTGGACATGAATGACGCTATCCTTTTCCTTTGGATGGCATTGAACGAATCGACTCGGGCTGACGTATACATTTCTGAAGCGCAGCAATAGCGCTCCAGGCCCATCAGTTGCCTGAAGATGTTATTGTAGGCGACTCGAATGCCATCATGAGCCCGTTTTGTGTAATCAGTCCAGAGTTGACAAGTATAGAAACTCTGACAGAAGGATTTGAAGAGTGTAATCTTTACGTCATGAGTCGACTTGGAGAACTTTCTGATAATCATGTTCCCCACTACGCATAGAGCCCGTCGTTGTCTTTCAACATGATGGATGAAGATGCATCATCTTTAAAAAATAATGATAGTTTCCATTAACAGTTTTTTGATAATAAAATTCGTTTGTGAAATATTAAGCTTTAAAGTGCTAAATTTTGCTCGATTCGAGTGTCCCCCCCTCTACCAGCTAAACGGTTATGTTTGGGGGTGTGAAAAAATCACAATAGCAGCATGTATAACGAAGTTTAAAAGAAAAATTATCGTAACTAAGTAGGCTTTATAAGTTTACGAGTAATAGTCGACCAACTTATAAAACGTACTTGGATAACATATTTTCCTAAACAAAATGTATCGGAGAACATGTTCTTCAACTGCAAATGTAAGTTTGTCAACTTTATTTTTACAGCTATAATAGGTGGGTATGTTTTGGGGATAACTTCTTTTTACTATATTCAAAAAAAGAGGGAGGTTCTCAATTCTTCGTATTTTTTTTTAACGTATTTCCCCCTGATTTTTCAAAGACACCTGCACCAATTTTGAAAATTCTTGTTTTCAAAATTAATTAATTCAGCGAATCAGTTTCGTTAGTTCGCATAGGTGTTTTGATGGGCAACTACGGAACCCTACACTGTGTGTGGCCCGACACGCACTTGGCCGGTTTTTTTCTTATAAGTTTCATTTATAAACAAAATGAATCAATAAGAAGTTCTGAGAGTCCCAACCACTCCACCCAGGGCAGAGCAGTCATTTGACGATTTCTCATTATATATCAAAAAAAGCGTCCAGAGTCAATTTAACAACAATAAAAGTATCATGGATTTAATAAAAATTAAATAAAAATTTCAGATGATAGCAGCCTTTGGTTGTGACTTCTTAAAAGTACTATCAACGATTTATTACCTTACCTTTGACATGATGGTGGTAAGTAATTTTATTATGTCTCGTCCATTCACAACGGCAGGCGAGGTAACTGGGTCCTGAGACTGTCTAAACAGGTTAATGTCGACGCCCTCGGGGAATGAACCGATAATCGCAAAAATAAAATTTTACAGGAAAAATAATTTAGTGTTTTTGGGGTACCTATATCTCTTCAACAAAAGGTAATTATGACAACATTGTTATATGACGGAAAAGCTATTTTTTTCCCGAATAGTTTGTAGTATTAGGTATAACTATTGACTATACACAGAATTTGTTATTCACCAAAATACATATTACCGAAAATGGTTTCAAACTATTTTTAGGGTATTGATATCTTACCATCTTACCTTAGAAAAAAATATTCCAGTAATGTTTACTTACCGAATTATTCTTGTAAATTTCTTAAAAATCATAGGCATAATATAGCTTTACTGGATTATTAAACGTGTTTTTTCGTTACAGAGAGAGATTGTAATGATCAGTTACCGACTTCTTGTAGTAAAATTTAAAAAAAACATAAAAGGGTCAAGTAATGTAACCCGTATTTTAAAGAAAATTTTTGGTAGCCATATTATTGTAATTATTGAAAACCGATTATGTAACATAAATTTGTCGTCGGTATCTCCAAGGAATAATTAAAGGAAACTCACAAAAAATATTAAAATTATAACGTTTATTGGAAACAAAGTTCTCATAGAGATCACAAATTACAATCAGTAAAAGTAAAACAAAAGTAGCCAAGCTAAAAAAATTATAACTAATCGGTATTGTCAGTGGCATCATCAGTATCATCGCGATCATCACTATTTTCTACAGAAATCAAGGATTCATAAAATGTATGTTAATACCGTGGACACGTTACACTATTGTACAAAGTGCACCCCCGTGTGGTTCCGGACAGTAGAATAGGCCACCCCATCTCTTCCTGGGAGTGTCGTAGAAGGCGACTATGGGTTGTTAGCCAGAATTTGAGGTAACACCAGTTGCCTCACCTGCCCTAGCTCTAGTATAACCATGTCTTATGCTGAAATGCCTTGAAATGCTTAACCTGGTGGGTAGCAGCACCAACAGCGGAAGCATTTCAGTATCTGCAGTCACCAACCCGCCTGCCAAGCTTGGAGACTACGGCAAATCCCCCCGAACATGAAGCGCAACAATGATTTAAGGCCCGGAAGTGATCATCGACTAGTTAGTAGTGACTCTGAATATAAATAATAATATAAAAATAGAAAGAGCGCGCTCGACAAGGTCAACTGTCAGACCAAAGCTGCCCCAGGTCGAAACTGGTCGTGAAAACTTCCAGTTGAAACTACAGAGCCGATTCGCCATGTTGGAAACCACTGAGGACATAAACGTTGCCACCGAAGGCCTGGTACATGTCATTCACGTGGCGTAAAATTCTGTTCCGTTGATCATCCGTGGCTTGGGCCTGAGGTGGACAGGTTTTTTGGGCATATAAATCACATACTCGTAACTGTTACAGTGCATTATATCTAACAGTCCCTTTCATTTCGTCGCCAGCTCAGCGGTGAGACAATTCCCTCACAGCATGTGCTTGTGTGATGAGAAGTTTAATAAATACAGTGATAATGTTTCAGGATCCTGGACTGATGGTCCCTTGGTTTATACAAGTAGCTTTTGCTGTGACATCGTTGTGTTTACCTTCTTTTATAATGGAATTAGCTGCAAATGAATTGGATGACGTGAAATGTATAATTGCAGATCAGTTGTTGATGTACAAAGGTATCTTAAATTATTGGTAAAAAAAATCTGTTACAGAGTCAGAGTAATGATACTCTGTCTGCAGTAGTTAAAGCAACTTTCGAAATCCACCATTACCATACGCCAGGGGCCAAATAAATGTTACCAGACATCAGTGATCATGGTAACGTTACCGAACGTAAATGCAGCGAATAAAAACGTTACCAATATGTTAAAAAAATAAAATAAAAATAATTGTTAAAAAAATATGACACTGTTATTTGGCGCGTATTACGCCATTTATAGCGATTTGCGAAATTTTGTTTTTATTTTAAGTGGACTGTATATTGAAAAGGATGGCTGGTAATCGCCTAGAAGCTATGGGCTGATGATGAACGGGCGATTAGTGGGTTCGGAGTGAGAAGGGAAGCACGCCTACCTGGCTTATTTCTTCTTTCTCTTGTCGGGCTGGGGTAAGATGGCGACCGTTGGCGTCTTCACGATACAGCACAGAGTTCCTTGCTCACAATCACTCGATCACACCCGCGGGTGGCTTCACAACAGTTTTATATGCGGCGCGGTACGAATGCGGCGCGGTACGAATACGGCGCGAGCGCGGAGCGGTGCGTGCGCGGCCTTCCAGCAGCACGATTCTTTTTCGACTCTTCGACGACGGCGTGTATGCGTCGGGCGTGCGTTTTAAAGGGAAGAGGGCGCTTTCATCGCCCGTTCTGATACTTGCATCAAATCAAAAAAGGGTTTGTGGGAATAAAAAGAGATGGCGCCACCAAAGGGTTTGTGGAAATAAAAGGAGATGGCGCTACCATTTCCCCCGGCCTTAAAGGGTTGCCTTTAAAAGAAAAGTACTTAGCTATATAAGGTATACCTACGACCGCATAACCTATTCATATGCTAAGACTGCGTTATAAAACTTAAATTTACATTATAGCGGAACAATTATAACTAAAATACCTAAACTATGAAAGAGATCCATCCAACTTCAAGCTAGATCCCACTGAGTCGGTAGCGGACAGAGACGTACAACAGGGCGCACATAGCTACCCTTTGCGGTTTTCACGGTAACAACGCGGGTTGTACCATCTTTAGATGTATGTAATTTTTCAACAATGCCTAATGGCCATGAAAGTGGCGGTGAATTATCATTTATGATAATGACTAACGTGCCCTCCTGTATAGGGGATGCAGGACTATTCCATTTAGATCTAGCCTGAAGTTGGTGAAGGTATTCTGAACGCCAGCGCTGCCAGAACGTCTGCACGAGTTTATCAAGCAAAGTATGTCTCTGAAGCAAGCTAGAAGAGTCTGCTTCAGGAGCGGGGAGTGACGACAATGGCGCTGTGTTCAAGAAATGCGCAGGAGTTAACGCGGATGGTTCAGCAGGGTCACTACTCAATGCCGTGAGCGGACGCGAGTTAACCAGTGCCTCGATTTGAGCGAGGACAGTTAAAAGCTCTTCATAAGAGAGGATTTGTTGACCTATAACTTTGAAGAGATGCGTTTTAATTACTTTAACCATGCTCTCCCAACAACCGCCGAAATGTGGAGAAGCAGGCGGAATAAACTTCCAATCTATGTGATTAATGGAAAGTTCCTCCTGTAGATGTGTGCGATATTCCTTATTGAGAAATTTATAGAGATCGCGTAAGTATGAACTTGCACCCACGAAACAAGTGCCGTTATCCGTATACAAACACTGTATAGGGCCGCGTCGTGAAAGAAATCGTTTAAGAGCTGCGAGAAATGAAACAGTGCTTAAATCTGTCGCAACTTCAATGTGCGTAGCGCGTGTTGTTAAGCATGTGAAAATACACAACCAAGCTTTACGGCTTTTAACACCTCGACCACGAACTGGTGTGTATTGCAGTGGTCCTGCGTAATCACAACCGGTATGTGTAAATGCCTTATCTACTTGGTTTACACGCTGGCTAGGAAGATCTGCCATGAGAGGAAAGACCGGACGTGGACGGAATTTAAAACAGATGTTACATTTATGTATTCTGTGGCGAATTATTCGCCGTGCAGCTAAAATCCAATATTTATGCCTGAGTAAGGACATAAGCAACTCTGGACCGGCATGGAGATATTTCTTGTGATAAAAATCAACAAGAAGATTTACCACATGGTCTTGACGCGGTAAGATACAAGGATACTTGTAGTTGTAAGGTTCGTCCGAATTTGTCAGACGACCACCAACACGAATGATGTCGTGCTCATCGAGGAACGGCTTGAGCTTAAGAAGAGTGGGAGAGCAAGGAACATTATCTTTTAAGTTTTGAATGTCCTTACTAAAATGAACAGCCTGCACAGCTCGCAATAATCTAAACTCTGCAACTTCAAGATCGGAGCCTGAAACAGAAGTCCCGTTAGGTAGTTGCCCAAGAAACCTATAGACATAAACTATGGTGCGCAGTAACTTAGACCACGACGACATGCGTAGTGCGAGTGCATAAATCGGAGATTCGGCAACCTCAGCAATCACGGGGTGAGAGACAGACTTCCGTTCTGGTACGTTTTCATCCTCTGCACTATGGTCAAAGGGATGAATCGGCCATTCTGACGGATCATGGGAAATCCAAGAAGGTCCACGATGCCACAAAGCATGCTGCAGAAGTTTAACTGGAGTAACACCACGAGACAGGCAATCAGCGGGATTTTCAATACCTGCGACGTGATTGAAACAAGAAGCCGGAATGAGTTCAATTAATTTAGTAACGCGATTGGCGACAAAAGTCTGCCAGCGATGAGGAGAAGAATAAATCCAAGCGAGCACTACCTTGGAGTCAGTAAACGCGTATATTTTATTAATGGAGTAGTGGGGCGAAACTGTGTTCTGAACCTTGCGAAGCAACTGGGACAACAGAAGGGCCGCGCACAACTCCAGTCTCGCAACCGAAATGGTTTTGACAGGCGAGACCTTGGACTTGGCACATACTAACTGCACAGAGTAGTTAGAACCAATGCAGACCTGTAAATATACGACTCCGCCGTAAGCGCGTTCGCTAGCGTCAGCGAAACCTATCAAATTAACGGTACATCCATCCACCAAACCCAGATGACGCGGTATAACAATTTGGTTGAGTGTGGAAAGTTCAATGCAAAATTGTTTCCACGCGGCGACAATATGGTCGGGAGGTGCGTCGTCCCACTCACACTTTGATAACCAAAGCTCTTTGATCAAGAGCTTGGCGTACAAAATTGTGGGAGCCACAAAACCCATGATATCCCATAGTCGAGCTACTGTGGACAGCATAGTGCGTTTGGTGCACTTGTCGTCTGGCGATACGACGTCAAACCGAAAACTATCACTTGATTTGTCCCAGCGTAAGCCAAGAACCTTATGCGGTATTGACTTCTCAAACTCAATGTCTGGAGAAGCCTTGTGAGAATCAGGTATGTGCGAGAGAACCTCTTTAGAATTGCTTGTCCATTTGACAAGATCAAATTGGCCTCGCTTGAAAAGCTGAATAAGCTCTTCACAAAGCGAAATTGCTTGCGGAGCGGATCTGACGCTACAAGCGATATCATCCATATATAAAGCGGAAGAAGCAGCAGCTGCGGCAGCGGGGAAGTTGTCGCCTTCATCAGCGATCAACTGGCGGACAACTCGTAACGCGTGATATGGACTGGACTTCATGCCAAAACAAACACGATTAAACTTATAGGTTCATTATTGTCAAAACGATAAAAGATTCGTTGAAATCTACGGTCAGATTCTCGAACACCGATGTTGAGAAACATTTGGCGGCAATCAGCCGAGAGAGCAATTTGAAAAAGACGAAAATTAATTATGATGTTAAATAAATCACCCTGTAGATTCGGGCCGGCATGCAAAATATCATTGATCGATTGACCCGATGTAGTTCGACAACTAGCGTCTAAAACCACACGAAGTTTAGTGGTAGCCTTATCTTCGCGAACTACACCGTGATGCGGGATATAATACGAAGGAAGAGAATTGCTCTCGCTGTTAACAAACGGACTCAAAAAACCCTTATTTATGTAATCACGCATGACGTCATTGTAGGCGCCGCGCAATTTAAGCGATGCATCGAGTTTGCGTTCTAAACAATAAAACCGTCTAAGCGCAGCAGCGTACGAGTCGCCTAGCGAATAAGGGTCGCCACAGAATGGCAACGCCACAATATATCTGCCACTGTCGTCACGAACAGTGGTAGCGCGGAAATGTTCTTCACACTCGAGATCCTTGCGGCTCAGCGAGGGCGGTGCGGATATCTCTTCAAGCTCCCAGAATCGCTTGAGGAGAGAATCAATATTATTTTCTTGAAGAACAGAACAACAAGACGTAGTATAATGAGAAGTATGTGATGTAGGTACGGAACCCATAACCACATACCCAAGTACCGTCTCAATAGCGGGAGGTAAATTATATAGCTTATTATTATTACGTACAACATTAGGTAGTAATAAGTGCGGAAATACTGAAGCCCCGATCAAAACATCGATATTCCCCGGCTGGCCAAAGTCGGCATCTGCGAGTGGCAATGACTCGAGGTGCGTAAGTAAGGACACGTCCACATGATCGTTTGGCAATGTGTCCGTTATGCGTTCCACGATAAGCGAGGAAACGTTAAAATTAATATGTTTATTAAAACGCGAATGTATTTTAATATCTACGGAACCCTTACATGATTTTTCTGAACCACCGATCCCCTTTACTACTAAGTTAGTATTTTTTAAGTTATTCCACAGTCCAAGACGTTTAAAACAATCCGAAGTAATAAAACTACTTTGTGATGCACTATCAAGCAAACAACGGACCACGCACGGAGTTTTGTTTACATCGTAAATGATAACCTGCGCGGTTGCTAGCAATATCGTATTGGATGCCGTACATTGCTGCTTGGCTTCGCAAGTGCGTGAGCGCTGCCTGCGTGCGAGCGCGACAGACGTAGCACACAAAGAAACTTCGGGCTGAGACGCGGGAGGGGCAGGCGCCGCTGTACGAGCAGCTTGTCCCTGCGGTGATGACGTAGAAACAGGTGGGCTAGAAACTAGGTCGTTACCGGGTTCATGAGATGAAATGCAATAACGTATGGTGGCGCTGATTGCATGAACGACACTTGGTTTTGCTTGAACAATCGCTTGATTTATGTTTTATACTTAAGCAATTAACACAAGCTTTATTTTCTTTTACGCACTTAAAACGAGCAGTCGGAGTTAAATTATTAAAAGCGGAACATTTATAAAAGTGTTCATGTACAATATCATTGCACAGACACTTAGGCGGATTATTATTATTAGATTCCGAACATGCTACGTAAGATTGCGGATTAGGGACCGAGTTATTATTTCGCGACTTAGTCGACTTTTGTTTACTATTATTATTACTTGACGAGCTAGATGGACTAGGCTGCGTCATGTTAAATATTCGGCACTGATCTTTGATGAAGGAAACAAAACTATCTAGTGTGGGTATTTCGTGACTACGTTCCGTCATCTCGAAAGCACGAATGGTTTCCGTATCGAACTTTTTCATTGCGAATTGTAACAACATAAAGTCGGAAAGGTTTTTTAATTTTAAGTTTTTAAGGGAATTGACTGCTGTTACAAAGTTGTCAATGAACAACTGGAAATTAGTTAATGACGCGGGACCTGACAATTTAAGATTTAGGGCTTGATCCAAGTACGTACTTGCGAGGACACGAGTATCCTGGTACCTATCAAGGAGCGACTGGAATATGACCTGATAATTCTCAGCATTGGGTGTGACACCTGCGAATACGGATTGCGCTTTCGGCGACAGCTTACCTATTAGATAGTACAACCTGTCAGCATCTGTCAGAGAGCCATTGTCGTGCACTGTTGATTTGAAACTTGCATAAAATAATGGCCAGTTCCGTATATCGCCATCGAATGACACGAGTTCGATTGCAGGCAGTCTCGGTGCTCGGACGGACGGAGCCGCGTAACCAGCACTGGTTTGTGCGGACTGTCTACCTTCTAACTGTGACTGTATGCGTTTAATGATACAATATAAATCTTCGAATGAGGTGTACGCCTGATAATTCGGCTGGGTCTCAGAATTGATAGAAAGTAATTTTGTGTTATAAGCGTCCAATAAACTATGAAATTCAGATCGAATATTATCTACAGTCACACAGTAGCTAAGGAATGATTCCCTGCTAACTTCGGTAGAATTGGCAGTCTTTGAACGCTCGTAAATGTTTTGAATACGCTCAAACAAAATATTACGTTTAGCTTCCAAGATAGTCAATTCGCTATCCTCCGAAATACATGGCTTATTTTTATTCGACATGTTTATGTGGGTAAATTAATTAAACCGTGTAAAACTAAAATAAGTAAATACCTATTTATGCGGCTATGCGGTAGTTATTCTTATATATGCAACAACTTTAAAGGCGGTAGAACTAAAAGGCGCTTGAAATAAGGAATTTACAAGACGATTGTTAAAGTTCAAATAATTATGTTTTGTAGTAGGTAGCTACGTAAGAGTATATTACCTACTGCGATGCGGGAAGTAACCACGTATTGGGTAAATTTTATTATCTAGGAGTGTAGATAGGTTCTACAACTACCTAGGTAGGCACTTCTAGAAGATACCTACGCGAATAATCGAGAATATGGATATAATCCGCTCGATTAGAGCAAAATGGATATATTAATCCGCTCGAAAAGGACCAAAAATGGCGCGTATTACGCCATTTATAGCGATTTGCGAAATTTTGTTTTTATTTTAAGTGGACTGTATATTGAAAAGGATGGCTGGTAATCGCCTAGAAGCTATGGGCTGATGATGAACGGGCGATTAGTGGGTTCGGAGTGAGAAGGGAAGCACGCCTACCTGGCTTATTTCTTCTTTCTCTTGTCGGGCTGGGGTAAGATGGCGACCGTTGGCGTCTTCACGATACAGCACAGAGTTCCTTGCTCACAATCACTCGATCACACCCGCGGGTGGCTTCACAACAGTTTTATATGCGGCGCGGTACGAATGCGGCGCGGTACGAATACGGCGCGAGCGCGGAGCGGTGCGTGCGCGGCCTTCCAGCAGCACGATTCTTTTTCGACTCTTCGACGACGGCGTGTATGCGTCGGGCGTGCGTTTTAAAGGGAAGAGGGCGCTTTCATCGCCCGTTCTGATACTTGCATCAAATCAAAAAAGGGTTTGTGGGAATAAAAAGAGATGGCGCCACCAAAGGGTTTGTGGAAATAAAAGGAGATGGCGCTACCAGTTATTGATTTAGGGCGACTTTCACCAAAAATTAAACATGTTTAAAAATTTATTTAATGTCAAAATTCTATTGAATTTTGTGCTTAAATAAAATATTAAACATGTTTAATCGTTGGTGAAAGTTGCCCTTAAGAGGAAACAGCAAGGGCTAGAGAATTGAAAAATAGGTATTTGTAAAATCTACTGCTGTCGCACAGTGCCCACAACAGAGTTACAGAGCGCGAAGGAGACAACTGCAGCTTGTACCGAAAATACCTTAAAAATGGCACAAAATCAACGATTCGTAGTCCCCTGATTACTCCTCCGAAACTTAACCGATTTCACTACTTTTTCCTTTAAAACATAAAGAAAGGCGTTGGCCGTGTTCCTATGTTTTCCTTTTTTTATATAATGTCGTCAAATTTGTTTACTGATTATTTGAACACAGCGGAAAATCTGGCCATTTTTTTAGGATTTTGAATGTTCATATCTCTTTTCATAATTAATTTATGGGAAAACATAGAGACATGCCAATAGTGGTCATAGATTTTTGTTAAAAAAATATTGCTCTACTGGCATTATTCAGGGAGAAAACAGGGGACTACGTTTGTATGGAAAAACGGCCGTGCTGTTTCCTCTTAATGATGACGATTTTCTAAATATTAAATATTTATTTTTACAGACAAGAAACTACGCGATGCGTTATACAATGCCTTACAATATATTGATGTTTGTTCTTCAAAATACTCAATGTGGAACGGATTGTCTCTCAATGTTAACTTAGTTTTAGCTTTTCTGAATGTGTGTGCTTCTTATGTTGTAGCTTTATTACAATTTACATATTAATTTATTTAATGTCAGGGGTGTTTTGAACTATGCACTAAGTTTTAAAATGTAGCACGGTTTTCTATTAGTGGTTCCAATAGTTTATTATGAATTAATAAAATAATAAATGTAAAACTAAAGTTTTTTTTCACGAACCTCTTCCATTCTACAGTCATTGTTTTAAGGCTACTCAAGTACTATGTTCAAGTATATTTATATATGTTATAAATAATTATATATAAATATACAAGAATTTCTCGTTTAAAGATTTAGATATCTGGTTGACCGAGGTTCGCTCGGTTTTTAAAATGTATATATCTTAGGAACCGAGGTTTTCTCGAACCTCGGACCTTGATAAATCGATTCCTTGAGCCGAAAAACCCCAAATCTGTAACTTTCATGAAAATCCTTGAGCCGTTTCCGAGATCCTGATTATATGTAAATATACAAGAATAGGTTTAAAGATATTAGATTAGAAGTACCAAAGAGACATTCATCAATATTCAATTAGCTTTTACAATGTTATTTTTACATTATAAAGTAAATTAAAAATACCTGTTCCACATGCACTGTTCACGTGATATCTATTCTATCCAATAATAAAACAGTTATTATTTTCTAGAAATACTTTGAAATTATCAGTATGTATCATTCTGCGACCGTGTATACTCTTCTTTCGTGTATAAATTCGTGTAGTTATTGTTTCTGATTACATCGTTCGAGAAATATTGCGAAAATGCAATTTTTAAAAGGAATTTTTAAACTGGACTCACCTTATGCATTCAAAAGAATTATCATTTTAAACCTCATTTTCGGATTTTACATCAAACGCAGCTCATCAGCCAAGATTTGCCTATTAACAAAAATCTATTGCGTTTTGTGGTATCTCCTTAACACAGCAATAATAATCTACTCTAGTTACGATACGGTGTTTGGTACATTTTCATTGAATATTTACAAAGTTGCATTGTTAATAGAAACATCAGCTAAAGTCGTGTCTTCATTGATCATAGAGGATGATTATATTGTGAAAATTTCTACTTATATGACCATTAACTCTTTGAACATGTCACAAAAGACATATTCTGATTATTTGTCAGTTTTCATGATATGTTTCACTTTAACCGTAGAAACGGTTAATGTATATTTGATCGACCTGTTTGACTACTCTGCGATCTTAACATGCATCATGTATTTATTTCAAGATTTGTCGTGTATCGTCTACCGACTATTTATGTTTTATGTAACGGAAAATTATAAAAATACAGTACACGCCATTTGCAAATCACTTAAAGATAATTTGAAAAAGAAACCAATTGATGATGATGACAAAACGAAATTTGTACAAAGCTTCATTTTAAGTTATATGGAAGCAACAAATAACTTAAATTCAACTATCAAGATTATGAGGATAAAGGTGAATTTTAATATAAATATTAATAATCTTTAATTACATATAATGTATAATTATTATATATACTTGTAATATACTATTTAAATTATATATACACCGTGACTTTTTAGTCGTCTTACGAAAGTGGTCCACTTATAATTATTATAAAGTGGAAGTTAAGTAAGTTGTTTGTTTGAACGCATTTATGACAGGAACTACTAGTTCAAATTGAAAAAATCTTTTTGCGTTTAGCAGTCCATTTATCAAGGAAGGCTATAAGCTACACAACATCACGCTACTGTCAATAGGAGCCAAGTAGTGGCCGTGAAACCACGGGAAACGGCTAGTAAGTTATAAATTAAAACTAATAATCTGGTTCGGAGAAGGTATATAACTTGGAGACATTTTTTTCAAAACAATGTATAAAAAATGATCGACACCAAATTTTCGATTGCAAAGAGGTACCAATTCATATCCCGTACCGAAAGGCTTCGTGCAAAAATAAACATGGTCTTAATCAAAATAATTATTACTTATGTAGCTCGTATATAGTTTAATGTCTTTGCTTATGTACTTGTATTACAGATGATATCGGCTTTCACTTCCGATTTCTTAAAAATACTATGTTTGGGATACTATCTTACCTTTTCAGTCGCCTTGGTAAGTATTTTTATCTGTTGTCTTTGCATTAAATCCCGTTGCATAACGCATCGAGTCCCCCACATCATCATCATCAGCCGGAAGACGTCCACTGCTGAAGATGGGCCTCCCCCTTAGACCGCCACGCCGAAAGACAATTTTATTATTCGCGGCTTACATCCATCGGCTGCCTGCGACCCTCACGATGTCGTCGGTCCACCTAGTGGGAGGCCTGCCTACGCTGTGTTTTCCGGTCCGTGGTCGCCACTCGAGAACTTTTCTTCCCCATCGGTTGTCAGTTCTACGAGCAATGTGGCCTGCCCATTGCCACTTCAACTTGCAAATTGTATGAGCTATTTCGGTGACTATGGTTCTTCGCCGAATATCCATGTTCCGGATTTTATCCCGCAAAGAAACTCCAAGCATAGCTCTTTCCATTGCTCGTTGAGTGACTCTTAGTCTCTCTAAAAGGCCAGCAGTCAAAGACCACGTTTCAGAGCCATAAATATGTCATCACGTCATGATTTTTATAAATTATTTTGTTTTCAGCTACAGCTAGGTATACAAAATGTTCAGTCCTTTACATTTTACAAAATATGTTTCCTAAATGTTTTTTGCTTACCTTCGCGGTGTTCCATTTTTGGTCTTCCCGATCCAAGCACAAAATAAAGTCGAACTGCTTTAATAATGTTAATATTGCATACTTGACCAAAAAATTTAAATGCTAATTATTCAACTCGTATAAAAAAGAACGAGATTTTCATGAGACATATGTTCAGTATCCGTATTCAGCGGATTCAGTACCCATAGCACAAGTATTCACTGTTTGAGACGTATATAAAGTAAACTGGAACTTTGACAAATTTCAAATTGACAATTTTCAAGGAAAAATTAGTTCCTTCTTCGCACATCAGAGACGCTGTTCCATATTTTTACACAAGAAACGCTGTAAATACTGGAAAGACGCTGAAAGGTAAAAGAGTGGAAACTCGTGCTAAGGGTACTGGTTTGCCCATTTGTCCCATTTAAAGTAGTCACTTTGCATTCCTGCTTGTAGTCTGACTTCAGTTCGCCCAGTGTCCCCACCCATTTTCGGCGAATTTGTATCAAAGCTTATGATCGTGGTCATGCGAACGTTGGATACGTTTTCTTCGTCATACTTGTTTTTGCCTCGTGACAACACATACACAACCTCTCGTGATATCACAATATACATTGTGTCGGGTGCGCGTAGAACAAATTGTTTAAAAAACCTCAGAATCATAGGTGTGACTTCATTGCTGTTCTAGAATTCCCAAGAAATTCAGATTGTTTTTTCATGTCGGAAAATAGGCTTAGTATTTTTAAAGTTGCTGGGATCATTTTTACGTGTTCGCAATGGTAAAATTCGAAGGTAAACGTATCCAAAGTGTGCCTACGGTATGTGTTTGTGTAGTAAGGAGTTTAAAGTATAGTAATAATGTTTCAGGATCCTGTAGAGATGGTACTTTGCTCTTTTCAATTATTTTTTTATTTGACAATGTTGTTTTTACCTTCTTTATTAATGGAAGTAGCTGCAAATGATTTAGATGACGTGAAATGTATAATTGCAGACCAGTTGTCGATGTACAAAGGTATTTTATATTTTATAATTTAGTATTAAACAAGGTAGGTGACAGTAATTACAGCATCTGTCTTTTATGGCATGGTAGTGATGGCAACATTGGCCAGTAGTCCGTGTGATGGCAACATACACTAGTGGTCATCAAGTTGGCCACTAAAGAAATCAATTCGCCAGTAAAGTAGTGACAGCTTTTCACACCAGTGATCCACCATGAACATACGCCAGGGGTCATGGTAATGATAACATACACTATTTACCAGATCCTGGCACCGAGGCCAAACAAAAATGTTAACATACACCAATAGTTTGGGTAATATAATGATCTTATGCCAGTTATCATGGTTACGATGCCGAACGTAAATGTTATCAGCAAAATAATAAAAACGTTATAAACAAAAACAAAACAAAAAATAATTTGTAATAGAGTAATGATTAAGACAATGACACTGACTTTGATTTAGTGATGACGATTTTTTCAATTATATTGTTTTTATTCTTACAGAAAAGACACTACGCGATGCGGTATACAATGCCTTACAATATATTGATGTTTGTTCTTCAAAATACTCAATGTGGAACGGATTTTCTCTCAACGTCAACTTAGTTTTAGCTTTCCTGAATCTGAGTGCTTCTTATGTTGTCGCTTTATTACAATTTTCGTATTAAATCCTGTGGAAGATTCTATGTGTCAGAAGTGTTTTGAATTACGCACTAAGAAATTTAAAATGTGGCACGGTTTGCTAATATTGGTTCCTTGTATTTATTTGGATGAAATAAAATAAAATAAAGGGAAAAGTAAGGATTTTTTTTACCAACTTCCACTCTACAGTAATTGCGTGAAGGCCTGACATGTATGTTTAAGTCCAATATAATAGAGAACAAGCCCAACGCTATCATTAATGCTATGGGTCCCAGTCAGAGTGGCAGAGCATCGCCGTGTCTTCACGAAGGCGATAGCCGCAGGTGGCGGCAGTGGCAATGGGCATTTTTCCATTAGCCGGCACGGCGACGTTTCCATAAATTTTGGGAAAGCAAAAATGTATCAAAATATTACTTAATAATAATAGTCATGAGTGGTGGTCCACACTTTAGGAGCTATCTGTCAAATCGTAATATTATAATAATGTATTTGGAATCCCCCGAAACGAATGCCGCAACAACGGGTTTCGTCTTTCTTTAGAGATTAGACTCCCAGACTAAGTGAGTTATCATTGTTTCCTATTACAATCAACTAAAATATTTCCCACTTATTTAAAATAGCCTTGAACTTGCGCTTGGTAGAAGCTATTCAATATTTAGCTGTACGAGCATTATTTTCAGCTCGTGAATAACAAAGCAATGTTTTCCACTATGCACTTGTTTTAACAATGCGCTATTTGTGTGTGTTTTTCGCTTCAGTTCCAAACACGGTATTGGGAAAACGTATGTGTGAATTTGAGCGGAGATAATTTAACCGAATCAAGGCCAACGTATTTATGCTTGCAACTCATTTTAGTGCTGATTCTCTCAGTCATTGTTAGGCAACATATAACGGCCTAACAATAAAAAGTGAACCAACAACATTGAATCGCAAAAGCCACAAACGTTCGGTTTTCTTTTTGAGATTCACGGTGTATTCGATGTTAGACGAGCTTGCATTAGCGCTTGAGGTCACAAACTTGAATTATGTTTCTGTGTTTCATTCTCAAGATTAGATTTTACACTTGTAGTTTCATATACTACAATTGAATACCCGATTTGATGCAAACTCTGGTCATTTCTAATACTTCTGAATAACTGCATTCGATTCGTGTTTAATCATCGTAAGTATAATCATGTAAAAGCGTGCATTCGAAATATAGTGTGTCGAAGTACAGTTTTGTCGCTCAAGCGTTCATCGCACTTCCGTTTGTCGCACTAGTAGTACACTCGTGTCTGAACATGGGCTGATTTTAAAAACCCTTAGGCCGCTTGTATACGTTCGTTTTTTGCACCGGACAATGGACCTTTTTTTTCGCCGGATTCGCGGTGGTGTATGGTTTATAATGAAAGTGTGTACATGCACCGGAAATCTGTCCGGCGTAAATTTGTTCGATTTGTTAAAAAAACGGTCCGTTGTCCGGTGAAAAAAACGGACGTATACAAGCGGCCTTAAACTTTAAAACTTGAATCTATTTGATGATATTAAAATTATGGTTTGACTTACCAATATGTGCACGCAATGTGTAGCTATGATTCCGACAAGAACTGTACCAACACAACCAGGGACCAGCCCTGTATTCTTGAAGGCAGCTGGCATCGCAAGCAATCCTGATCCTAATGATGATTTGAGTAAGTGGAAGAACGCGCCTAAAGTCCTGTGAAAAAAAATAGAAATATTCACAAATAGTTTATCACATCAGTGCTAAATCAACTTTCAAACTTTACACACAAAGACATCATATTCACACTCAATTTCACTTTTACGTCTTGTTGTATAAATGGCATAGAATTCCGAAAATAAATGAAGCCTCTGACTTAAATTAGAGAGAATATTGAGATTGAACAATCTCTAACATCATTAGCCTTTTTTATAAATGTTCCTACTATTGGGACACAGGCCTCCTACTCTGTGAGAGGGAATGGGCCATAATCCACCACGCGGGCCCAGTGCACTTGGTGGATGTCACATGTCTTTGAACTCTTGGTTCTAGGACATGCCGGTTTCCTCACGATGTTTTCCTTCACCGTTTTGAGAGCAGTGGTGATGAAATGAATTATACAAAGTAATGCGTCTGGCTGGGTTCGAACCCACGACCTGCACTCGTAACTCGGGGCCGAGACCACTCATGGGCCACCACTGCTCCAGTGCGTATTCTCTATGATTCTCTCAAAAAGAAAGATTATACAACAAAAGATAAAGGAGAAGACAGGTTGCAAGCAGAAGACAGGCATTTCTAAGTGCGATATTTTTTTAAAACGTTTACAATTGCAGGCTTTAAAATAAAATCCAAATACTAAAAAAATAAATACATTTCAAACCTTTTCGTAAATCTGATCCGAATAAAGAAAAGTTTAATTATTTTGCTT
This sequence comes from Agrotis segetum, assembly GCA_036375495.1. Taxonomy (NCBI): domain Eukaryota; kingdom Metazoa; phylum Arthropoda; class Insecta; order Lepidoptera; family Noctuidae; genus Agrotis; species Agrotis segetum. The sequence continues at coordinate 3,141,812 of JAQSVV010000056.1, read as the reverse complement.
TTATTATCTTGAATCCACATTTTTATGGAAAAAATGTAAATATTTTGAAATCTTTTTCTGTCGTCTGTGATTTTTTTATTTTTTGAAATAATCTTTAGAATTTAAGTCACGTTTTATGAAATTAAACGTACATTAAGGCTTAAATGGGCTACAAATAAGCGGTGTCAAATCTTACTATAAAGCTTTTTTTGCATCGTAAAATTATCAAATGAGTCCTCCCATCTAGGGCAGGGCGGGAGGGACTGTCAGTTTCGTACTAATTAGAATCCACAGTGTCTTGCAATAGCCCTTTACGTTCCAGGGTCACTGTAATTTGATAAGTCCCGCGAACCCGACAGGCTTCGGCCCTCTAAAGGGGGGTCCCGTCATCATGCTGATACTCTTTGAGGCGTACGTGGACCACAACGCGCCGGGACCCAGGGACCCGGGCATGGTCCATAGTCGGACAGCGAGCCCATTACTCGCCGCCCGCATGCATAGTTACTATATAGCTATTACAAATATAAAATCTGTCAACTATTCACAAGTTTTAATTAATTTGGCAATGTTACTGGAAATTAGAAATATGGCTATGTAGTACAAAATTGTACGTGCACTAGAAAATTGATATAGGAATGCAATTAAAACACTGAATTTAATGTTGTAACCGCAACTTTCCATTTGTTTACAAGTTGCCAAATGCTTTTTTGACGTCTGAAACTACTCGTATTATACTCGGTGATACGATATTAATTATTGCAATAACCTTATCAATTTTTATAGTGCACTACAGAGCCATATTTCTTATTTAGCTTTTTAAAATTAATCAAAACATGTTAATATTTGACAACTATTTGCGACGTTGCCAACTTTCAGAATAAGCGCTCTAAACCGCTCGCAGTTTTAAATGACTAAAGCCTCTATACAATGCGGTAATAAAATCGTTACGTGTGTAAAGAGTCAACTGCAGCTTTTCGCAATTGCAATAAATTTGCGACGTAGTTATGATGCTGTCACTATCATCCACGCCATTGATAACGACAGACGACAAAATGCGGTCTACGACAGTCGAAGTAAGAACTCGTATTTATTGTCAACAACATTATACGCTTGCCCACGACCGTCGCGTCGTGTCAGTGTCGTTGCGGTACGGGTGAATAGAGCCTTGTTTGTACAACATTGCAAATATTTGTTTTTATTTTGCTCTCTGCTAAGGCATTCCTTAGCTAAACGTCGAAAAATACAGATTCCGGCAGGAAATTCCATTGAATTTGCTGCTGGAATCTGTTTTTCCCGACGGATATAATCTAGGGGTTCTAAGTCAAGAGTGAAGTTCCTTGTAGGCAAGGCTGGCAAGGGTGCCATCAGGCGAGATAGTGGTCAAAGGAACCTATCGTTTAAAAATAAAACTATTCCGAGAAGGCGCAATGAAATTACACGAAACGTTCAAATATGGAAATGAGAGACGCGGCCTCGAAGAGTGCAGTTGCAGTAGCCTAATGGGGCTGGCAAATAATTGCGTTAGTATACCTTGTTCCAAGCATCGTTATTGGTTCAAATCTTAAAAGTACTTCAAAATAGTACTACGTCATTGGTCGGATTAGGACTATTCTATGGTGGCGCCATCTACAATGTCTTTGCGTTGCCAACCCCATTGGTAAGGCATCGGGACTACTTATCCAGAAGACGCGGGTTGGAGTTTTCGTCGATGAAGTATTGTTCCTTTATAAATAAAAAATGAAATAAAAAAAATCACAACAATAGGCATTACAGATACTTTTGTAAAAAGAGTCACATAAATGGGTACTTACGAAGTAGGATGTACAACATCCCTGTGTTCAAAGGGATTGTATTCTTCATCCTTATCTTCTTTTCTGTCAAGCGTGATCGTTGATTGTGTGGTTGACGGTACATTTTCCGTGCTGCTTCGTACACTGCAATCAAATAAATATTCGTTAAATATGTCTAGCCTTTTCCCAACTACGAGTATATTGGGGTCGGCTTCCACAGTCGAACCAGGTGCAATTGAATATCAGTATTTTACATGGACCGAGTGCCTATCGAACCTCCACAACCCAGTAACTGGGTAATACGATACCCCTAAATATGTCAGTTAAGAAGTTAAAAAAAAGCATTTTTTCTTAGTGTTTTTTTTTAGTTCTTAGTCTTTCAAAATATAGCATTGTTAGCGTATAATGTAATATTACCGCTGCTCGGCACAGATCTACTCTCTGTAAGAAGGAACGCGCCATACTCCACCACGCGGGCCCAGTGCGGGTTGGTAGATGTCACATGATTTCGAATTTCTGGTTCTAGGAATATCGGTTTCCTCGCGATGTTTTCCTTCACAGTTTTGAGAACGGTGGTGATGAAATAAATTACACAAAGTATGGCGCCTAGCGGGGTTCGAACCCAGGACCGTACTCGTAAGTCGGGACCGATACCATGGGGCCACCACTGCTCCATGATCCTGAGATCATGATATCGTCGATCGTCTGTAATCATCACGTGACATTTAGCTAGCTTGCTGTGATCACGCGATGCGAAGTAATTCGAGATATTTCAATAACAAGCGAAAATAATGAGTGTACGAGTACTACGCTATCGGATGCGCGATATCCGTACCACTTAGTCCGGTCAATTTAGACATAAAAATGTGAGTGAAATTACATAAAGTCCCAGCAAGCTGATTTTTTGTGAAGTTGTTCAAAACATAATTATAAACAATGTCTAAAAGTTCCCCATCATTCCCCTGTAAGGAAAAAAAAATATTCAAGGTCAAAGGTAAAAAAAATGAGTTTTTCGCGATTTTCAGCAAAACGGTAAGTTTTATCATACAAGTACCTCAGACAAAAATTGTAGATCATAAAATTATCTATAAAAATGTGTTAATACTTTTTTTCTTACGAGCCACCGTTTCAGAGATATAACGATTCAAAAAGTTATAAAAGTTGTTATCGTCTTATGCATCTAATGAGGTAGTGTACTTAGCGCGTTTTTTTTAACGTGGTTTCCCCAGTAGGCCTACTCCACGGGTCATTTGTGATCCTGTTTATTGTAAAACTATTGCAAAATAACGGAAATTTTCAAAGATTGGGAAAGATAAAAGCGATGTAAATGAAAAGAAAGTATTGCAGTTTATTCGTCTCATTCGTAAGTTTCAAATTCTTGTTCTTCTTCTCGATCTTCTTCTCCTGCTTCTTCTTCATCTTCATTTTGGATGCAAGTAAATTGAACACAGGGACAGGCACGCTTTTATCTTTCCCAATCTTTGAAAATTTCCGTTATTTTGCAATAGTTTTACATAAACAGGATCACAACTGACCCGTGGAGTAGGCCTACTGGGGAAACCACGTTAAAAAAACGCGCTATGTACACTACCTCATTAGATTCATATGACGATAACAACTTTGATAACTTTTTGAATCGTTTTATCTCTGAAACGGTGGCTCGTAAGAAAAAAAGTATTAAGCCATTTTTATAGATAATTTTATGATCTACAATTTTTGTCTGAGGTACTTGTATGATAAAACTTACCGTTTTGCTGAAAATTGCGAAAAACTCATTTTTTTTACCTTTGACCTTGAATATTTTTTTTTCCTTACAGGGGAATGATGGGGAACTTTTAGACATTGTTTATAATTATGTTTTGAACAACTTCACAGAAATTCAGCTTGCTGGGACTTTATGTAACCTCGAATGTCTAAATTGACCGGACTAACTATGACATAAGACATAGGTAAAACGTGCGATTGTCTACAGGTAGATGAAAAACAAAACACGTTCGCCACGAAGCCGAAGACGTAATAAGACAGTCGAGTTCACTAATTATAATTATTGTAGTAGCAACTGAGTAGCAAGGATAATTTTCAATTTTAGTACTTTAGAAGAAATCGCAAATCGCACGGATCGCGTTTGTCACGAGCATAGTTGGACTTGTTCGGGGAGGTCAGCCGAGTACTCCCCGACGAACAGACGGCAGTCGACTTGTTCGGGGAGGTCAGCCGAGTACTCCCCGACGAACAGACGGCAGTCGACTTGTTCGGGGAGGTCAGCCGAGTACTCCCCGACGAACAGACGGCAGTCGACTTGTTCGGGGAGGTCAGCCGAGTACTCCCCGACTTGTAGACGGCAGTCGACTTGTTCGGGGAGATCAGCCGAGTACTCCCCGACTAGTAGACGGCAGTCGACTTGTTCGGGGAGGTCAGCCGGGTACTCCGCGATGAACAGACGGCAGTCGACTTGTTCGGGGAGATCAGCCGGGTACTCCCCGATGAACAGACGGCAGTCGACTTGTTCGGGGAGGTTAGCCGAGTACTCCCCGATGAGTAGACTGCAGTTGACTTGTTCGGGAAGGTCAGCCGAGTACTCCCCGACGAGTAGACGGCAGTTGACTTGTTCGGGGAGGTCAGCCGAGTACTCCCCGACGAGTAGACGGCAGTTGACTTGTTTGGGGAGGTCAGCCGAGTACTCCCCGACGAGTAGACGGCAGTTGACTTGTTTGAGGAGGTCAGCCGAGTACTCCCTGACGAGTAGACGGCAGTTGACTTGTTTGGGGAGGTCAGCCGAGTACTCCCTGACGAGTAGACGGCAGTTGACTTGTTTGGGGAGGTCAGCCGAGTACTCCCCGACGAGTAGACGGCAGTTGACTTGTTTGGGGAGGTCAGCCGAGTACTCCCTGACGAGTAGATGGCTGTCGACGATCATGTCTGTCGACGGTCAACGATCATGCTAGTCTAGATGATAACAATACGAATAATCGTCTGTTATCGCCGATACTAAAGGGGAGCCTTTACAGTTTCATTGTAACGTTCGTATCTCTTTACTCACTTACACTAAAGCCAATGATCCCAATGAAAGAGTGCCTCGTTACTATTTCCAATTAAACTGAAAATCTTATCAAGCGATATGAGCTACTTTAAACAATTTTATCGTACTACAATAGATAAATGTTTTACGTTGTTTTCATAAAGAACATTTTCGGTACAGACAGATCAGTACCGGTTGGTGCAGCAGGTCGAGACTTATCTCGACCTGTGATTATTATTTTATACGTTCAGTCTGTCACAAGCCTCCACACATTACCTCCACACAACACAATAAGGCAAAGTAATTATTTTGTGGCACTCCGAGTCAGTTGATACGTAACAGGGTACTATCGACGGAGCCCCGCTTTGCAGGACTCTTTTTGGTTGCTAAAAATAATTCCACAGGCGATAGTGTGATCTGTCAGACCCCGCTATCCGCCTGATATTTTTTTCGATATTCTTCATGGTTTTAGATTGGTCACCCACGCCCTGTTGAAAAATTCACCCAGTTTTATTACGCTTCAGGTTATCCACAGAAGTTATCAACAGCAATCGTGTTAAAAAAAAACATTTTCTTTACGTATATAGTTATCCTTTGTGTGTTTAAGTGGATAAGAATATCACATTAAGATCTTGCTTTTAATTATCTTTCAGTTGTTTCACTGTCATTACATTAATGACGGCATTAAACTCGTTTTCTGGGACATGTGTAAATTATAGTGATTACTGAATGTAGGACAGGTTAAAGTAATCATTTTCTGATTACAGACTTTTTTTTAACCATTTTGTTTTTTAACTATTGCATATAGCTTTGATCGCGAACCAAGTAATTCCTTAACGAAAATAAACCTAACACCCCGCATCGTTTAACGTCGTTTCAGTTCGGCAGAATTCGGCACGATGTTTGTTTTTTTTTTTGACGTTTCACTTGATTGACGTGGCTAAACTTAACAGCTTAAAAAAAGAAAAAAAGGGTTTGAAGATTTGTGGCATACCTTTTTTCAAAATCGCAGCCAGCTATGAAACCTTGTCATTCTAATAGGTACCCTATGAAAACGCCATCTTGACGACTGAAGTGACGACGATAGTTCAGTTTGGACACAATGACATTGTCGTACGACCAACTAATTCGTTTTGTTGTCGGCAGTGCGAGTCTTAATATTTTTCCAACCACAGCATCACTTCACTGAGACCCCTTTCGGCAATCTATTTTACTGAGATTAGAAAGAATTACCGTATCCTCTGCGTAGGCTATTATTTTTGTGGAAGGGAGGGATAGCTGACATAGTTCGTTGACGTATATTTGGAAATGAAGGGGACTGAGGAGACTTCCCTGTGGCAAGTCGACCATCACATTAGTTGCGTCGCTAATTTAATATGCTCCCCAATCTTAACACACTGCAACCTATCGGTAAGGAAATCAATGAAAAGAGTCAAAGCAATGCCTCGGACTCCGATGGCTTCTAGTTTCGACAAAAGTAGGGCGACAGAGACAGTGTCGAACGCCTTTGAGAGATCGAGAAAAATTCCTAAACATTTGTATTTATTGTCAATTCTATCAACTACGAAGTCGAGCAGGGATGTCATTGCATCTTCAGTTGACAATCCGTGTCTGAAACCGAATTGGTTTTGTGAAATAATTTTGTGTTTGATATGGGAATTATTCAGGCGTTTGTACATTATTCTTTTACATTATTCTTTCCAGAACCTTGGAGAACATGCTTGCATGAACATGCTCTTCACAAAGTATTTGATCAGTTTACTTATAACAGTGTAACTACTATGTTTCACGATAGACCGGAAGTCATTGTCCGATTACGTGCGATCTCTTCACGCTCCTTGGGTTCGCTCGATTCATTAGTCTAGTTCCATTTAATTATTGTTTCTATTAAGCGATCAAAACAGTGATCTTTACCGCAACTTTTTTATTGTTATACAACATTATTTTTAGTATATGCGAAACCTGAATATAGTTTGTTCAGAATCAGTAACTGATTCGATTCCAATAATTTTTACACCATGTAATATTTTTTCACAAAAATATTTTAATTATAAATTTTATTGCCAGTTAATTACAATACAATCACCGTACGGTTTGTACCTATTGCCCAACTATTACAGATTTTTTAACGGAAAACCAGGTAACATCAAGCTTATAACTTTGTATTTTTTTATGATACGGTTTTAAAATTTTGTACATAGATTCTTTACACAAAAATATTGGACAGGTGTATTGGGTTTCGCTTAACAAACAATAATGTTGTATACATAACATAAAAAATGTCGAGTAAGGTTTTAAAAAAATAAGTAAATGTTTTTAATGTTAATGATAACGTTTAGCTAACGCCTGTAAAGGCGTTGGATTTATACGAGTATTTGAATAGAGATAAAATTATCAAAAATATCACTGTACTCGTCAGTGACGTAGCTAGGCTAGAAGGGGCCCGTGACAAAATTAGTTTGGGGCCTTTCTAATCTAAGTGTACAGTTGCGATAATGCGAAGCGATTCGAAAGAATTCCAACTACAAATGAAAATGAACCTTGCCACTAAGAAATAAAGATGCAATTCGATTGACTTGACGTTGTCATGGCGATCGTGTTTTGTTTTTCATCTACCTATAGATAACATCAAGTTTTATGTCTTATGTCAAAGTGGTAAGGTTAATTTTCACTTGTAGTTAGAATTCGTCCGAATCAATAAAATGAAGTCCAGTGAAAACCATCCTACTACTATTATAAAGGCGAAAGTTTGTATGTATGGATGTTTGTTACTCTTTCACGCAAAAACCACTGAACGGATTTGGCTAAAATTTGGTACACAGATAGTTTATAACCTGGATTAACACATAGGATAGCTTTTATCCCGATTTTATGTTCCCGTGGGATAATTTTCGAGTTGTAGCGGGTGAAGCCGCTGGCAACAGCTAGTATGACATAAAACGTGCGGTTGTGTACGGGTAGATGATAAACAAAACACGCTCGCCACGTCGACGTCAAGTCAATCGAATTGCATCATTTTATCGTAGAAGGAAGGAATATCCAAATCGCAGGATTTGCTTTATGTGGAAGCTCCCTTAATCGTGGTATCGCTGACGTACCGTTCAGCCATATACGTGAGTGAGCATTCTTTTTTTTTAACCCGTTATTAGTCGCTCATTTTTCGGATCGCGTCGCGGTCTACTGTAGCACAGTATAATTTTATCTATCCTCGGCCTTTCGCTCAAAACACGCTGTAATAGCATGGTGCGGTAGGTCAATTTCAGTTTCAAAGTAATTTGAACCTTTTTTCCATTACGTAGTGTCGCTTTCATACAAATGGCTTTTTTCCTCAATACCACGTGTTGCTAATACAATGCCGAAAATGTTGAAAACAAAATTATCTGTAACAATAATTAACAATGGTTATATTATCCTTTAAATGTCTGCATGACTTGAGTTGAGGTGCATAGAAATGATCATTTCTAAATTAAGAAAAATAACATCACCGGCGTCAAACACTCGGTAGTTGTGACGTCAGCTTATTGATATTACGATAAAAATACAATAAATAACATTTGAATTAACAGTTAGCTTAACTATTAAACAAACAACTGGCCTTAAGCAACTTTGTCCTTGGTTTGTCTTAAATACATAGTTGTTGACTGGCTCTCACATTTTAAAGTAGGTATTATAACTACTACTGGTTTTAAACTTAACAGGTTTTTCTACCTGGCAGCATTCTTACGTTTAGAATAAAAAACTAGCTTAGTCCAAGACGGACAAACTTCATTTATTGAAGAAAGAATACTTTGATGATGAAATAAAAACTAGGTTCTTGCAGATTCTCCTATTATTATAATAAAAACTACCTAACAGGAAAATCTTTAAAATACCAATATAAGTTTTTATTTTTAAGCGAAGAAAAGAAATATAGGGGAATGTACAGTGTATATTGTATAACATGGGGACGCGGGGTATAATGCGGGCACATACTTACGGCAAACTTACTTAACACTAACGTAGGCAAGCGCCAACAGGACGCCATTTGTTAATGGCCGCTTGCAAATGGCGTTCTGTTGGCGCTTGCGCTACGTTAGTATTGTGTCAAGTTTGCCTTAAGTGTGTGTTTTCCCTTCATCGAGGTTGATGGTCAATGTTAGTCAAAATTTTAAATATTAAAGTTATAGTAGCCTCCTTCTATATAAATCGATTAAGAATTGTTTAAGAATCCAACCAAGCAATATACTATCTTGTTTACACGAGTCTCGTCACTCGAATATAATCTATGGATTAACTACAGTTGTTCGTGCCTTGATTGATAGATATAATTATGCTACATCTATGTATACGTTTGTATTATTATTTTTATAATGTTTTGTTTATATTATAATAGTAAACAGACATACGGCATACAATCATTCTGGACAATTATTATATTAATGAGAACAATTCAAAACAATCATTTTGTTAATCCAATCATTATTAATAATAGAAGTCAAATATACAGTGTGTAAAATCGATAGTCACAAAAAGATTCAGAACCTTAACTTACTTAATAGGGGCACAATAAAATGCTAATTATATGTCTTTGAATCCAAGAGACACATTCATGCGAATAAACGTTTGTTGCAAAGTTAAACATTAAGGCTGTCGAAAAATTTCCTAATTATCTAAATAAAAACCAAAGGACCCAAAAAATCACCGAAAATGATCGCCATTTGCGGCGTTATGCGTTAGATTTTTTTTAATAAATACATAGATTGGTCGATAAAAATTTGTAATAATATGCACATAAAGTATCTTCAAGCCGAAAGCAAACACACTGTATAGTGCAAACGTTTTTTTTTGGACTCACAATAACTATGGAAAAAACCTTAATTGTTTCAAGCAAATGAAATAAAAATACTTATTCAAATATTATCTCTTAGAGTTTTTGTAAAGCAGTTATAGTCGACGAATAAAAAATTACTATGTTGGCCTTGGCCTTGACCTGGCGTTAAGATAAGTAAGAGACCGCCTTTTTTATTGAGGTAAAATCATCAAATGAGGACTCATTTGATGATTTTGACACGATAAAAAGGCCTGCCACTCAGGACGGGACGGGAAAGACTGTCTGACTTGTACTGACTAAAATTCACGGTGACTCTTAAGCCTTTACGTTTCACGGTAACCTGATGTGACAATCCTGCGACCTCGGCAGGGTTTGGCCTTCCAAGACGGAGGCCGACTGATTGCTGACAGCTCTTTGAGAAATTATCATCAGCTCATTGAAATTGACATTATCATTGAGAATTGACTATTATGAGAATTGACATTTGACCAAGTACGCATGTTTCCCCTTAAAATATTTGTATGTCAAAATTGACAAGACATAGCGCACTATTTAGTTCATAAGATCCATCTGTAAAACCTATGTTTCATAAATAAATTGATTTGATTTGTTTTGAGGCGTGAGTGGAACACGAGCGCCATCGACCAGAGTTTGGTCCATGATTTGACAGCGAGTCACTCATTACCATAGGTCGGAATCAGGTGATGATTTCATACAGCAAAAGAATAATAATATGGATATGCCCCAAATCTCGGAATTACTTTTAAAGAGCAAAAAGTCTTAATTTCTATATAAGTAGGTAAACTTTCAAATTTCTTTTCGTCTGATCGACACTTCACGTGACCAGAAGGTTGGCTCTTTCTTTTGCCAAAGAACGAGCATTGCCATTCAACGTGGCAATGCTGCCAGCGTTCTGGGCACGCACGGTCCCGGTTGACAGCAATGTACTTTGATGCCGAAGTATTCAATTGTGTTTTAGTATATAAAAAATATCTACTGTAAATATTCACTACGTAAATTTTTTGATTTCCAGTTTTAGTTCTTAATCAGGTTCTGTATTTATTTTAGTAAGTAAATCTACCTTTGAAACATTATCAAAAGGTTTTCTAAACGCAGTGATTTGCTATTAACAAAACATCATAATATGTATTTAATTATCTTAATTATACAGTACCGTAGACTCGCGTGTAGTCAGTGTGTTTACTCAAAATCAAACGGTAAAGAATACATACTTGTAACATCGATAATTGAAATACTTAACAAATCATTTTAAACACTGCAATCCTCTAAAACACAAGATTTATATTGAAACACTAGATTTTACCTTCCATTTTCCATATTCATATTCATCATAATTTACAACTTAATCACGTCTTTATGAATAGAGTTTGCTTTGTTCTATCACTTGTTTACATTTTACACTCGCGAGTACAGACGTTCATCGTAATAGCTGTTATCTTACTAGTAGTAAAGTAAGGTTTTCATAACTGTAGGTTTGTAGTTAGAGTGGGGAGAGACGAACACACAGGTATAGACTACATAGACCGCCGCTCAGTCTCAGATTAATTAATTGACTGTTGATCTATACAATAAATGTACTAACAAGCAGGCCTACCCTGAACTAATTAAAAACGATTAAAAAGCAAGACATTTCAGTTTGAGTTCATAAACTGCATCGCTAAAACTCGTACCCTGACGTCCAATAAGCTGAAACGTTTTCGGGGAAAAAGAGACAACGCTATTTAATAATAGCATTGTCTCTTTCGACGCTAATATCTAATTGGCCATGCCATCTGACAGCAATTGTGCCAAACTGAGTCGCAAGTTTTGGTTTCATTCATTCAATTTTGTACCGCTTTGGTACCTTGATGTCATAAAGCAGCTCAACTGAAACGCTCAAGTTGTCAAAATAAGCAATCCAATAAAAGTTACTATTTCTTAAGATAAACTGAAACGTTATTGATGAATAGCAAGTTTTTAGAGGATTTTTTGCAAAAACCGACGTGAGTGTACTTTAATCTTTCTTTTAAAGTTATAATACCTATCCTACATAAATTTTTTCAACCACATTTGGTTTTCTGTAATAGTCTAATGATTTATTTTATTGAGTTTTTGAACGTAAGAGGCTCCAGTTTCGCGGTCAATTTGACCCCTTCAATAACGATGATGCCGAATTCATTAGGCATTACCTAGTCTATCCAAAGAAACAAAGTTTGTCAAAGTCGTTTTGAAACGTTTTTGGTGAAAAAGAGACAACGCTATTTAATAATAACGTTGTCTCTTTCTCACTAACAACGTTTCAGCTCAAAATTGCGATCTTTCATTCACTTATAATAATCGAAATATCGCTGAGCGTATTGGACGTCAGGGTACGACTTTCAGCGATGCAGTATAGGAACTCAAACTGAGATGTCTTCCTTTTTAATCGTTTTTAATTAGTTGCCACAGTACATAATTATTTATTTACCTTTTACTATTAAATACAAAAAAAAAAACTACGTGCAATAATAAAACCTTACATTTAGGATTTTGCTAGAGTAGAAAAAAACGGGAAAAAATAAGGTATTTTATTTTGAATTAAATTTCAAAGTTTTCATTTTTTTAATTTGCGCATTTACTAAATGAAACGGTAGCCTTTGACACAAAGACCTCGAAGCCATTCCAGAAAAAAAACGGTAGCCTCCATGATGATGTTGCGTCATTGTTGACGGAAGACAAGGCGGTAAGTTCGAAAGACTATGGTAGGTGGGGCGGAAGGTACTGACAGACTCTTACTGACTAAAATCCACTCGTGTTCCTTCGGATGCCCTTTACGTTCTGAGGCCACGGTATCCTGGGTTAAGAAAAAACCCGCGACCCAAGCAGGCATTTGGCGCGAAACACGACGCGCCACCGACCCGGGCTTGGTCCCTCGTCGGACGGCGAGCTACCCATCACTCACCGTCCGCAAGTCCGCTCCGCCGCTGTGCCCTCTGCTGATCAGAGGGACACGCGTTGGAGCATCCACACGACAGCTATTCGCATACGGGCGAAGACCCCGTAGGCACACAGTGCCTAAGGGTGCTCCCACATCTAACGACGGGGATTCGGATTTTTCCGTCGCCCTTTCTCTTTCTGTCGCTTAGAAATGCCATTTGCTAGAGCGAGACAATGCGATAGCATGCGGCCGCCTTGAAGATTCCGTCGCATGCGATCGCATTTTGTCTCGGTCTAGCAAATGGCAGTTCTAAGCGGCAGAAAGAGAAAGGGCGAGGGAAAATCCGAATCCGCGTCGTTAGATGTGGGAGCACCCTAAGGAAGAGTTTTGCCCGCATCCCGGGGTGCACCGGCCCGAAAAACTGGTCTTCCCCCCGACGTATCCGAGAGGGAACTCCAGTCCACGGGCGCACGTGAAGGTTTCCTGTCTTAGCACCCCCGTCATTGCATATTGGATAATCGAATACCACATAAACTGATTCTGACGTTATCAAAATGGCTTCAAAGCATTTGCGTCAACTTAAGCGTGAAATATGATAATCAAAATAATAAAATATAGGTATATTTTTAGGGCACTAACGGATTTAAGATTTTTTTTTGTAATTTTTTAGTACTTTTCAACACATTTGCTCGAAAAATGCATTTACGAAGCCTGTATACATTGTTCGAAAGTTAAAAATTACGCACCATACAACGGAGCGTGCGGTAAAATAGGTACTCTCACCTAAGTACCTACTTTACCGCACGCTCCGTTGTATAGCACCGTGCGTTTTCTTTACGGTTTTTTTTTAATTTCCATTAAAAATAAAAAGAATTCCACCAAAGAGTTTCACGTTCTGAGAATAAAGAGCCTGACTGATCGAACCTCCTTGGAAGCGCTTTTGCTCAATACGTTGTCTCACTTTAATACCTACGAGTAAATGAGAACGAAAGATGTAGTTCTAATTTCAACCACGTGCATATGGCGCCATTTTCAAATTCACGCCATTTTCATATTAGGAACTTCAAAAATTGTTGCGACTTTTCTACTGATAAAAAAAGTTTTTCTTATTACATTTTGTACTGTTTTCTCGCAAATGTGTTGAAAAACATTGTATGACACACGTGCAGAAATTGGTATTTACAAACTCGTGACTATGGTAAACCCTCGGCTTCGCCTCGGGTTTACATTCGTCTACTCGTTTGTAAATACCAACTTACCGCACTAGTATCATAAATAACTATTACTATCCAGTTTAATTCAAATGAGACACTTTTTGAAAAAGGGTTTAATACCCTAGTGTCAGTTTGTCTAGTTATTCTTTATGTAATCTGTGGAGTTGTGATTGTGGTTGTGATTTCAGTGGAAAATTTAAGTGAAGTGGGTTTTGATTTCAAATAACACTTTATATACCATAATTCAAAGAATGTCGTAAGTATTAAACATTGTTTTGTTTATTTACTGAAACTAAATAATTCCTTCGAGAACCTAATGATTTATTAGAAAGATAGCTTCTTGAGGAAAAGCACTTTCGAACTAGATTTTAGTTCGAAAGTGCTTTTCTTCAAGAAGCTGTCTTTGTGATAAGAAATTAAAGTTATTTTCTGTTGCATTCTAGTCGAAGAAGGAGAGTAACATTCAATCAGCTGGAGACGTTGTGGGAGTTTATAAACGACAATCAAGCTCTCGCAACGGGCTTCAATAAAACATCCCAAGCTGGAGAGCATGCAAAAAGATGTGGATAATAGAAGCAGACAGCTTAATTCTCACGGTGATGGTGGAGAGAAAGATTGGAAGGGTTGGTGTAAGGTAAATGAATTTCATATTAAGTATGTTTTATGTTACTGAAATTGCTTCACAATATTGTTAAATACATTCAGGTACTAACATGCGCCATCTTTTCAGTACTGGAATGACTATAAGTGCAAGCTTAAATCTAAAGTCGCCAGCGCACGCACATGCAGCTACCCCGCCCCCTCCGCTAGCGCAGACCCCAGCCCCTCCATCAGCCACACCACGCCGCTGAGTAGACGAGGCGCCACACGCCTCGTCTACTCAGCGCCGAGTTGTACCCATGTCTTCAGCCACAGCAAGGCAGACAATGGTTAACATGTCTAGAGAAAGACTTAGGATTGAAGACCGAAAACACAATTTTAGAAAATGTATTCCTCGAACTCGGAGAAATAAAAGGCATTTTAAATAATAGGTAAGAAAATAAGTTTCTATTTTAAAATAGGACAGCGTCCACCGCACAGCCCAGACGCAGTGGTAGACGCCCACGACGACAGATGTCGCAAGACGATCTTCGGCCACCGTAGGATCGGGCGGTGAGTAATGAGCGACTCTCTGTCCGAACATGGACCATACCCGACACGGGCATGGTCCATAGGCGCGTTTTGTTCCACGCGCGCCTCAAAGAGTGTCAGCATAATTACGGGGCCTCCTTTAGAAGGCCTGCCGGGGTCACGGGATTTACCGAATTACCGTGACCCTGGAACGTAAAGGGCTATTGAAGAACACCGTGGATTTTTGTCAGTACAGATGTGACAGTCCCTCTCGCTCTGGCCTGGGTGGGGAGCACTCATTTGATGATTTAACCGCAATAAAAAAAGAGTTGATAGGTATTTTTTTCATTAATATTATCACTGTTTTGATGAATCTCTGGTTTTATTTAAAACCCAACCCTCAACGTCTACAATATATACAAAATGAAACAACAGCTTATTACATTATAATAACTTTCTTTTTCAGGCTTCCCGGATTGCCCACTGCCGATGAACACGTCTAGCTCTTGGCTGCTATGCACAACATCAACATAGTCATGTTGCATTTGAGCTTCTTGGTGAACCTCTTCATCTGTCTGGCACTGAAAATTAAGCCCGAATGTAAAATTATATTTTTTAGTTTAAGAACAAATTGTTGACACAGCACCTATACTAGGGGCGACTTTCACCAAAAGTTAAACATGTTTAAAATTTTATTTAATGTCAAAATTGTATGGAATTTTTACACTAAATAAAATTTTAAACATGTTTAACTTTTGGTGAAAGTCGCCCTAGGTGTAGCCAACAACAATTTACAAACAACAATTAGGGTAACAATTTGTATACAACAACAATATGTATTTGATTTTATTTTATTAAATAATGTAATTGAAAAGGAAACTTTTATTTAACAATTATTTATATTTCATCATGAATCATTCCCAAGAATCCTCTGCCTTGAATCTTGCGGGCAGCCGGGCGGTGGCAGCGCGGGAGCAGGGCAGGCATCGCAGACCCGTTCTCGAAACTAGCGGGCAGATCGCCCGTGACTATTGGCACCGTGCACGACGGCGGGCGGCATAATGCGATTATAAAAAATAATTATGTAAAGTTGACAGAGCTGAATGTACTCTGAGACAAAGCTGTCGGCACTTTTACTATTCGCCACAATGAACGCTGCAATCGAATAGTACTGCCCCCACCTAGTACTTCGCACCCAGCGAATAGCCGCGTACCTAGCGTTGTGATTGTGTCATCAAGATATTGGTTTTTATTCGCGAACGAATTGTCTGAATAACGGCGGCAACATCTTTTTCATTCAAATTTATTCCTAAGGGTGCTTGTACACGGCGCATGTAACCCGCGCAAGTAAAGATGCGGGTTACCCCCGCGAGTAACATGCGCAAGCTACTTGATCAAGCTACCCGCGGGGTGCTTATACGGCCATGCGCCGTGTATAAGCACCAACCTGCCAACTCGCGCAAGTAATGGTGGGGGTTTGCGGTTTACCCGCGCGAGTAACATGTGCAAGCTACTTGATAAAGCTACCCGCGGGGTGCGTGTACACGGCGCATGTAGCTTGAGCATGTTGAGGCACTTGCATGCGCCGTGTAGAAGCACCCTAACGCTCGATTTATTGTGGGCAAAAGAACGAGCGGGCGGTCACCGTTTGACATAAGTACACTGCTCGCTGCCCGCTCCCGCCCCGCTGCTGGCCGCGCCACTGTTTTCGAGGGCCGGTCCATTTTGATTTTACGCATAAGATCCTGCTGTTACCACGCCGCCGCCACCGCCACCCCGCTGCCTACAAGATTCAAGGCACAGGCCTGAATGCAGAGGGACGATACACGTGTACTGCGGAAAGTAGTAGCGTCAACTGGTGGAAGTGGAAGCATCTTTAGGTTTTACTTTATTATTCTTCGTGCTGAACAATATAAACCCAAAAAATATTGCTTTGCTTACTCTCTTCCTATGGTATTCCTCTCCTCCAATGTGCTTGGGAAAACAATGTATTTATTTCTCATTTGAGGAGAATTTAAAGGAACCATTGTTTATTTCATGCAATACTGATGACACCGTTTGTTGTGCCACTGAATGACCAGCTACGTCTCCAACTAGTCTTTGATAAGATCCTGTGGCATAGAATGCCAGTACAATCTAAACCTTGAACAAATTACAACAATGATTGTACACCCTAATAGTACACATTAATGTAGTTGTAAAAATTGGATAGACTTAGGTATGCAGTTTCTCAAATCTTTTCTCACAAACAAACAAAGACATACATAGGTTAGGTTTATGAATAAATTATACGAAAGAGACAAGAAGTTATTTATCTACCTTGTTCTCTATACGGTTAAATCCGTTGGCTTGACAGGCTCCTTGATCAGCGGGCTCAACTCTGAGCACAAATTGAGCACTACGGATACTTTGGATAGCCTGTAGCGCCTAATGAAAGGGTCCAACGGCCGCGTATCTGAAGCCTCTTAAGTTTTTGTGCGTAGTGTGAGGCAGAATCTTCCTCCAAAAACTCAAACAACAGTAGATCATCACACATCTGTTAGAGAAAAACACATGCGGTAAAAAAGGCACCTATGTTATGTATTTCAGACTGTCACAGCAAGATTAAAGTACACTTTAATTTGGTTTTGATAGAAATTCACTAAAACAGCTCCAAATAACCTTATATTCGTCAAGAATCCAAAAAACGTTTCAGTTAATATGAGAAAAAGAGTAACAGTGACAGTTTGAGCGTTTCAGTTGAGCTGCTTTATGACATCAATGTACTAAACCAGTACAAAATTGAGTGAATGAAACCAAAACATGCGATTCAGTTTGGCACAATCGCTGTCAGATGGCATGACCTACTAGATTGTACGTTAAGCTGTTGTCAGGGTACGAATTAGAAGAACAGTTCAGTTCAGGTCATGAACTGGATCGCGTTAAGAGCTTGGCGTAAGGCCCCAGCGCGTGAAATAAACGGAACGTAATTTCGAACGTTTAAATCGAAATTATGACTATATTATTGGGAATCATACATTGGAATATTTATTTACTTTCATATTTTAAAATCGTGTTCGCTTTTAGCCAAATTAAAGTTTAACATAATATTTTAAATTGTCAAATAAACAATGTAGAGTCACAATTTGCTTGAAATATAGAGTTTAAATTAGATAAAATACGAAATCAAACTGCTTTTTTTTTTTTGTAAAAACCAAATGAACTTCTAAAACACGTTTAATAAAAAGATTTCACAGACTGAAAACTACAAAGTAAATAATAACTGTACTCTATTATTTTATTTAAAACGGGATAAATTGATAAGGAAGTTACTAATACTTTTTTTTTTTCCGTGACTTTGAAACAAACGTAGTTTAATGGCGGATATTGTGACATGTTTAATAATATTCTAATGTTTCCTTAAAAAAAACTGTATTAAAAAAAAACAGGCATGATTAGTACGCCATACGCCAAAAAGTGAACTAAACATAAAAAAAAACACATTTAAAATAGTTGTGGTTAACAGAAAAAAATAATTAATATTTTTCTGACAGTTCTACAGAGATTTTTCTACTTAACACTCAATTATTTGTTGGTGTTACTTCTCCCGCAGAACCGAGTCAATCGCTCAGCCATTAGGTACATCAATCGAGCCGTCAAATTGACCACTGGACCCGGTTGACTGTTAATAATATTTGCAACACACATTCCTCCTCAAAGGACAGTTAGATTAACTAGTCAAAAGCGACCGATAAACCTACATATAGGTCAAGCTACGTCAATCTGAGAAGACAATTTACAGATAACCGTAGGTAGTCAACTTGGGAATTGTCTTGACTGACCCTAATTGGCGAGAATAGGAAGGTAAATTAATATAATAATAATTTATTATGTAGTGTTGATAGTTATTGCTCAACGAAAATTATTCATCACCTGCCTAGCCTTTTCCCAACTACGAGTATATTGGGGTCGACTCCCAGTCGAACCAGATGCAGTTCAGTGCAGGCAGTCGCTTTAAGTAAAATACTGATATTCAATCAGTATTTTACATAGAGCGACTGCCTATTGGATCTCCATAACCCAGTAACTGGGTAATACGTTACCCCATGGTAAAACTGGTTGTCAGATTTTCGAGCTTCTGACTGTGATTAACGACTGTCAAGATCTACAAATGACAGCCGGGACCAACGGCTTTACGTACTTTCCGAGACACGGAGGAAATTTGCTATAAGAGACGGTCACCTATCCATAGACCAACCTCGGTAAGCGCGGCTTAACCCTGAAGTTCGACCTGTACGGCTGTAGTTATTTATTGGAACGAAGTACCTTATCGCGCGTTGTGAAATAGGGGGCTAGACGGAAAAAATTCTTACGAAAAGTTGTAACGACACTTTTTGGAACGAAGTTCCTTATCGCGCGTTGCGAAAGGGTACTAGAGCTCAAAGATTGGAGTGGAGCGGAGCGGAGTGGAGTGGAGTGCAGTCGCGACGATTATTTTTGTTGAGTGTATACAGTAACTTCGTTCCATCCGGGTGTCCCTTGACACCTCTCAAGTTTTTTTATAATTAAATAGATTTTTGTATTTATAACTTAGCTTAACTTACTTACTTTACGCGAATTGTCGTTCGGCGTGGCGTTCTAAGGGGGAGGCCTATGTTTAGCAGTGGACGTCTTCCGCCTGATGATGATGATGAACCGAAGACAACAGCAAATAGGAAAAAGTGGAGGGTTAAGTTAGATGGACCTTTGCACAACAGTAAATTAATTCATCATGAAATAAATTAACAACCGTAACGAATGAATCTTTATGACGATAATCTTTAAAAGATTTCCAATTTTATGCTCTCCTGAATTAAGTTGAAAAAGTACGAGTATTAATGACTACTGAGCATTACCTAACGCTTATCGCTTTCCGTATTAGGGTCTGTTTAGACAGACCCGCGATCCATCGACGTGCTCGGATGTGCCATGATAATGCCTCCTAGTCATCACTTTCGGGAAAGCGACAGAGCTTTACAAGAGTCGTCTAGCGCCATTTTGTTCCCACAGATGAATTCTTCTTTATTTTTTTTATTGACACAATTAATACATTTATTGACACAGTTAATACATTTGTCTTATACGGTAAACCAAAATATGCATTAGGTATATAATATATAATTATGTTGATGAATAATTCATTCTTTAAAGCAGGTGGTCCGACCAACGGCGGGAGAACGAGTATATACGCACATTAAATGTACATTCCGTGTAAACGAAAGAGACGCATATTATATTAATACTTGCTCTCTGGCTGTTCACTCGTTCTGTCGCTGAGCGACGAGTTTTCAAAAATAAACTCGCTCAGCGATAATCGTTCAACGATGCTCGTTCACTCGTTGCTCGTCGCATTCAGTACAGTGAATGAAATGTCACATAAAGCGACAGCGGGTGAGTAGCGCGAGTAATCGCTCGTCGCACTTGAACACTCGCTGTCGCCCGGCGACAAAACTATCGAAACTAGACTCGGTTCCCGCCGATCGCCAACTCTTTTTAGAGTGTATAGTTCTACTCGTTACTCGTTCATCGTCGGCGGTCGGACGACTTCCTAAGACGTCATGGTATGGTAGGCTACCAGTTCTCCCAGTGCTTATATAAAATATAGAAAAGATATTTTAATAAACATTAAACCTTTTAGGCTATCACGGTTGTTTTCATAATTTAAAATGTCACTTACGGGATATCTTCCGTGATTGTTTTTGTTTCTAGTCATCCCGCGATCATGGCGCTTGCAACAGCGTCGAAATATCGGGAACTCAAAAACAAAAACAATCACGTAAGATATTCCGTAAGTGACATTTTAAGGGCGACTTTCACCAAAAGTTAAACATGTTTAAAATTTTATTTAATGTCAAAATCCTATTGAATTTTGTGCTTAAATAAAATATTAAACATGTTTAACCGTTGTTGAAAGTCGCCCTTAATTATTAAACCTTTGTTGTAGTGCATTTTAAACTTGCCACGTACTTCAGCCCTTTGAAAGATACCTACCTGTTTTATTTTTTGTGTTAAAAATAATAATAAAAAAGCTGTGGTGACGCTTGAGCGATTCCACGGTCGATAAACTCATACATTATTTACAAATTCGTTTTATTTGTTCGTATACGAATTCGTTAACAAAAGATTAAATCTCTAAGTCGATTTCAGTCATCACAGAAAATTCCACTAATGGAAACAATAAATATTTACGTCTCAAATCAAAAGAAATGTACAAACGTAGAAGGAATTGGTAATGAAAAAACATCAGGCATAATTATGTGACGAGCAAAATATTGCTGATTTATATTTATAATCGTAGTCAGACATGTTTCATTTGCCTCTGGAACTGATTATGCTGCTTGGCAATGATCTTTAGTTTACTTTCATGAAGCGGCGGTGCGCGGTGTGTGACTTAAGCCCGATTTAGGGTGCTCCCAAACTTATCGACGTGGAACCGGCTTAAGCCGAGTGCATATCACCACACTACTCGGCTATCCGCCGATCAGCTGCCGCGACGGATTTTCGCATGCTATCGGAAGTCGATTGCTCCGAACGGCCGCCGCGACGGCTGTTCGCATCTGTTCGGCGCCGCGCCTGCTGTGCCCACAAATCCTGTGCACAGTGTTTTATGAAGACCATTTTTCGGACATTGATTCCACGCAAGTGGGATGTCTCGGCCTCCCACTAGGTGGACCGACGACATCGTGAGGGTCGCGGGCAGCCGATGGATGCAAGTGGCGAATTGTCGTTCGGCGTGGCGGTCTAAGGGGGAGGCCTATGTTCAGCAGTGGACGTCCTCCGGCTGTTGATGATGATGATGATTGATGATGAAGTGGGATGTGGTATTTTTTTGGTGCGCAAAGAAAATGAAGGGCATAATTTCAGTTTCACAAATACGACAGAACATGAAAGAAAAAAATAAAGACTAAAAACCTCGTATAAGTCTGAATCTACTGAGGAGTAAAATATGCAGCATTTAAAACTTCGTCGATTTATCTAAGGTCATCATTATTTTGCGTATCATAATTATTTAGTTTCATTTTGCGTATCATAATTATTTAGTTACAGTAAAATGGCTTATTGAAAACTGTCGATTTTCAAAAAAAAAACATCTCAAAAACTAGACATGCTAGTACAATGGGGATACGAAGTAATTCATTTAAATAACTTAAACTATCAGATTTTCACATTAAAAAAGCTATGTCCGAAAAATGGTCTTCGTAAAACACTGTGCTATGCCACCATTGTTGGTACTCGGCCATCTCCGGCGCCGTTCGGCTGCCGTCGGAGATGTACGTACCTACATGCGTTCGGCCATCTTCGGCGCTGTTCGGAAGCAGTTCTACGCCGTACGCAGCCGTACGGATGCGATCAGTACCCCTAGCACGAATCACTTTCGACAAAGTAATCGTATCGTCTCCGAAAGCACTTTGTATGGGAACTTGAACAGCGCCCCTGGTGACCGTAAATTGAACTAATTTTGCGAGCACGAACAAAAACATGTTTGTTTGGTATCGTAATCGTACGTAGACGTAAACTTTATTTGAGCCGTTTGTATGAACATTGGTAGCACGAACATATAAAATGACGGATAGTTTCGTAACTGTCGAAGCCTGACTTACGAGTTTTACGAATATTTATTCACTTCAAATTTGACAGTGAGAAAACATTCGTCGGATTTTATTTTAGCGATAAAATTATAATTTTTAAGTGATTGTGTTGATATATTTTGTTAGAAAATGAATGTGCGCTCCAATATTTATTATAACAATACGTTACCTTTCTATTTATGCTGCCATAATTGACAAAAAATAAGTGTACCGAGTGCGGGAAGCATGAGAGGATTACATAGATCTTTTAGCAACCGTGTTATGATGGCCCTTAATCATTGCTTGATTCATTGATTGATATTATTGTCATGATTAATAAATAAAATCATCGAACACAGAACATTCATAAAGCTTTTCTTTATTTTTACATTACATTTTACATTAAATGTCATAACAACATGCTCCTTATCCTACGATCGTCTCCAGGCCCTACTTACTCTGTGATATTCAATATCGGTCCAGCAGTATAACGTAAAAGCAGAAAAACAATCTCACATTATAAAAAAATTACATTCAAAACCACAAATAGGTACACATCTTGTTATGAAACACAGTTCAATGTATTGCTAGTTAGGGCCTCAAGATAGGAATTTCTTCATAATGCAAGCCATAACGAAAAGTACTGTCTTCTAATTCAAGCTCTTCACCGAATCTCCAAACGAGAGCCTCGTCTCATCATTGAACATCGTGGGGGATCCTTCTGTTCAACCGGTCAACAGACCTTCTTGATCAGGGTGTCAATTACTTATTTACTCCATTTATGAATACTTCCGTTTAGTAATCGCAGTTTACTGGAATAGCTTACAAAAAAATAACAAATCAACATAAAAAAACAAATCATTGAACATTGTTTTGAAACATCTTGACAGCGGCAGAGGCGTCTCTAGCCCTTGTGACGCCCGTGTGCAACTAGTACCGGGCGCCCTCTAGTCTAGCAGGAGAATATCCGTTCGTTATATTTTCAAACGGAAATTAATTCGGATGCAAATGGTGCAATTTTAAATGATGTCGGAAAAAAGTTTTTTAGGAAGGAAGAGGTTAAGCGGCAATTACATTGTCCTAGTTGTGATATTTCTCGAATCTAAATAGAAAAGAGGGGTGAAATTATTGACTTAAAACATTATGATATTTTATCAAAATAGGAAGTCAGAAGCTTGTAGATACACCGCGGCGTCTTAGTTCTTTTTTTAGTATATGCACTTGCATTGACGAATAATTTTCCATATTTGTTTTGTATATAAACTCAATTTTTATAATAATAAATCTTGTTTGTTTTTTGTACAAGGTAGACAGTAATCTGACGTGGGGACCAACTATCGCAGCGCCATCTACGATTAGCTTTGAGTTGCCATCCCCATTCAATTCGATTCGACGAAATGCATGTGTGTTCTACAATAGTAGAACGAGCGACTAACGGAGTGCTATTCTATATTGTTGCTAATAAGGAACAATTTCTGGGAAGTAGTTGTTTAAGGAAACTTAAGGAAATAGATTTTTGTGCTTTGCTTCCGCGCATTACACGAGCGCAGGGTCTTTGGGAGCGCCGCCCGGCATCGACGCATCTTTGGTGGTGTCGCATTAGAGGGCACTCGGCGCCCCCTTAAACCCGGCGCCCGCGTGCACCGCACACCCTGCACTATAGGTAAAGACGCCTCTGGACAGCGGTAAGATTTGACAATAATTATAGACATTAGGTATGACACAAGTTTGTTTTTTCATAAACTTTTTTCATGGCTTTTTATTTGTGCCAGCATGACAGACTTCGTTTAGGAACGCAGTCAAATCAAACACAACGTTTTAGTAATTAATTTAATTATTACGCCATTTATATAACTGAATATCAACTGTTTCTGCAGTTCCTTTGTATTGCGTCGTAAATTGAACAATATTAAAATTTTAAATGCCCAGAAATCACTTATTTTTTATCAAAAATCCAGTTTCTGGACGAAACATTCATTCAAGAGTACGATCATTCGTTCTATTTTTCCCGTCCCTATTTACGTTGGTATGACGTCACCAACGTTTTTGTATCGCACCCTCGGTACGAATTCGAAAGTGCTTCGTGCTTCCGATTTTTGTTGAATGCCGTTATTGTATCGACGGCACGACACGAAAACTACAAATATTCGTGCTAGGGGTACAGCTACCGTCGGAGATGAAGGCATGCGTTCGACCGTCTTCGGCGCGGTTCGGGAGCAGTTCGACGCCGCACGCAGCCGTACGGATGCGATCGGTACCCCTAGCACGAATCACTTTCGACAAAGTAATCGTATCGTCTCCGAAAGCACTTTGTATGGGAACTTGAACAGCGCCCCTGGTGAGCGTAACTTGAACTAATTTTGCGAGCACGAACAAAAACATGTTTGTTTGGTATCGTAATCGTACATAAAGACGTAAACGTTATTTGAGCCGTTTGTATGAACATTGGTAGCACGAACATATAAAATGACGGATAGTTTCGTAACTGTCGAAGGCTGACTTACGAGTTTTACGAATATTTATTCACTTCAAATTTGACAGTGAGAAAACATTCGTCGGATTTTATTTTAGCGATAAAATTATAATTTAAGTGACTGTGTTGATATATTTTGTTAGAAAATGAATGTGCGCTCCAATATTTATTATAACAATACGTTACCTTTCTATTTATGCTGCCATAATTGACACAAAATAAGTGTACCGAGTGCGGGAAGCATGAGAGGATTACATAGATCTTTTAGCAACCGTGATAAGATGGCCCTTAATCATTGCTTGATTCATTGATTGATTTTATTGTCATGATTAATAAATAAAATCATCGAACACAGAACATTCATAAAGCTTTTCTTTATTTTTACATTACATTTTACATTAAATGTCATAACAACATGCTCCTTATCCTACGATCGTCTCCAGGCCCTACTTACTCTGTGCTATTCAATATCGGTCCAGCAGTATAACGTAAAAGCAGAAAAACAATCTCACATTCGTATTTATTAATAAGGATATAAAAAAATTACATTCAAAACTACAAATACACATCTTGTTATGAAACACAGTTCAATGTATTGCTAGTTAGGGCCTCAAGATAGGAATTTCTTCATAATGCAAGCCATAACGAAAAGTACTGTCTTCTAATTCAAGCTCTTCACCGAATCTCCAAACGAGAGCCTCGTCTCATCATTGAACATCGTGGGGGATCCTTCTGTTCAACCGGTCAACAGACCTTCTTGATCAGGGTGTCAATTACTTATTTACTCCATTATGAATACTTCCGTTTAGTAATCGCAGTTTACTGGAATAGCTTACAAAAAAATAACATATCAACAGAAAAAAACAAATCATTGAACATTGTTTTGAAATATCTTGACAGCGGCAGAGGCGTCTCTAGCCCTTGTGACGCCCGTGTGCAACTAGTACCGGGCGCCCTCTAGTCTAGCAGGAGAATATCCGTTCGTTATATTTTCAAACGGAAATTAATTCGTATGCAAATGGTGCAATTTTAAATGATGTCGACAAGAAAAAAGTTTTTTAGGAAGAAAGATGTTAAGCGGCAATTACATTGTCCTAATTGTGATATTTCTCGAATCTAAATAGAAAAAAGGGGTAAAATTATTGACTTAAAACATTATGATATTTTATCAAAATAGGAAGTCAGAAGCAGCATCATATTCTTGGTAGAGAAGAGGACAGGTAAAACACACCTAAACACAAAATTTTAAACTTTAACTACAAGTAATTGTGGATTTAATACGGTAAAATCATATGTACTACCACTCAATTAAATCACTTTTTTTCCTCTTGTAGATACACCGCGGCGTCTTAGTTCTTCTTTTAGTATATGCACTTGCATTGACGAATAATTTTCCATAATAATGTTTTGTATATAAACTCAATTTTTATAATAATAATTCTTGTTTGTTTTTTGTACGAGGTAGACAGTAATCTGACGTGGGGACCAACTATCGCAGCGCCATCTACGATTAGCTTTGAGTTGCCATCCCCATTCAATTCGATTCGACGAAATGCATGTGTGTTCTACAATAGTAAAACGAGCGACTAACGGAGTGCTATTCTATATTGTTGCTAATATGGAACAATTTCTAGGAAGTAGTTATTTAAGGAAACTTAAGGAAATAGATTTTTATGCTTTGCTTCCGCGCATTACACGAGCGCAGGGTCTTTGGGAGCGCCGCCCGGCATCGACGCATCTTTGGTGGTGTCGCATTAGAGGGCTCTCGGCGCCCCCTTAAACCCGGCGCCCGCGTGCACCGCACACCCTGCACTATAGGTAAAGACGCCTCTGGACAGCGGTAAGATTTGACAATAATTATAGACATTAGGTATGACACAAGTTTGTTTTTTCATAAACTTTTTTCATGGCTTTTTATTTGTGCCAGCATGACAGACTTCGTTTAGGAACGCAGTCAAATCAAACACAAAGTTTTAGTAATTAATTTAATTATTACGCCATTTATATAACTGAATATCAACTGTTTCTGCAGTTCCTTTGTATTGCGTCGTAAATTGAACAATATTAAAATTTTAAATGCCCAGAAATCACTTATTTTTTATCAAAAATCCAGTTTCTGGACGAAACATTCATTCAAGAGTACGATCATTCGTTCTATTTTTCCCGTCCCTATTTACGTTGCTATGACGTCACCAACGTTTTTGTATCGCACCCTCGGTACGAATTCGAAAGTGCTTCGTGCTTCCGACTTTCGTTGAATGCCGTTATTGTATCGACGGTACGATACGGTGGCGACACGAAAACTACAAATATTCGTGCTAGGGGTACAGCGAATCTGCAAACGACTCGTTCCGCCGTCGGCCGAAGTTGCGTCGCGTCGTCCGAGCCGAGCCGGTGCGAATGGCATTAGTGTCTCGGTCTAGCAAATGGCAGTTCTAAGCGACAGAAAGAGAAAGGGCGACGGAAAAAGCTGATGCCGCATCGTTAGATGTGGGAGCACCCTTACACTTCAATTACTGTAGCGATACAGTTAAGTACCTAATACGTTGTAAGTAGCGTCTAAACGGGCGGAGTGAGTTGTCATAAGTTGCCGAGAAGAAGACTTGCGCGTTTCGCGTTGTTATAATCCAGAAAATATCCATTTTCTGGATTATAACAACGCGAATTACTTAACACCAATTTACGTGCTATAACAAGAGAAATAAGTAGTATCAAAACTTGCACAACACATTGAAAGTGAAATATAATAAGCCTGCATGCGGGGCCACTTAAGTTGGCGGGGCGCAGGAGACGCGAGAGAGATTCGCACTGGACTCGCCAAAAATAGGATCGCGATCTAGGTATTCAACTCAACTTTATCGACAACTTACTACTTATCTCGCCTTTGCCGTTCAAACAACATTGACAACTTAACTCGCCGATGCTTATTGAAGTGTTAGGCTGCTTTTCCACCAGAGATGCGCTATGCTACGTTGCTAAGGATGCGTTCGATATCCACCAATCATACTCATTATGTGTGTGTACGTTATGAAAACAAATGAATATGATTGGTGGATATCAAACTTATCCGTAGCACAAGATGCGTTTGATATCCACCAATCATATTCATTTGTTTACATAGCACAGCATTGGTGGAAACGGATTCAACTAAGATATGTTTTTATATGTAAGGATGCGTGCTATGGCTGCGTGCTGTGGCTGTGTGCTATGGCTGCGTGCTATGGCTGCGTGCTATGGATGCGTGCTACGCTGCCGTTGTAAGAAAAAAGGGCACAACTAACATTTTTGTCAAAATTGAGTTATATACATATTTAGAATCAGAAAAAAAAGGCACATCTACTCAATTTTTTATAGAATTTTATCTTCAAGGAATTCGGAGATACAGTAGGCTCAAAAGGCACAAGTGAGACTAATATTCATGTTTTATAGAATGAAAAGGCACATTTATTTACCATTATATTGAAAAGGCACAAATACGTAGATGTGACTATTACTTCATACAGATTTTTACTAAAAACTACTTTGAAAAGGCACACTTACAACATAACAGAAAGAAAAGGCTCAAATGCCAGATGTGCACGGTCTACTTAATTAATGATCCATGCATGGCTCAATTAATTTACGTATAAAAGGCACAAATAACCAGTTGTGCCTTTTCTTTAAATTATTTACGATTAGGGGTGAGGAAAGGAGGGCAGGGTTTGATTGAAACGCGCCAGTTGTGCCCGACGTGTCTCTACGAGTCCAAGCTTGTCTGTGCTGCGCTGGTAAGGTTAAGTTTTTGTTACATTTGCGTGTTTTTATTATATTAAACTTCTTTTGTGACACATTAATATGAATATACTAATGTATTAGTATATAATATCTGGTTGACCGAGCTTCGCTCGGTTTTTAAAATGTCTATATCTTGGGAACCAAGCTTTTTTCGAACCCCCCACCTTGATAAATCGATTCCTTGAGCCAAAATACCCCTAATCTGTAACTTTCATGAAAATCCTTGGATCCGTTTCGGAGATCCTGATTATATATAAATATACAAGAATTGCTCGTTTAAAGATATTAGATTGGCTACATTTTTAGTGATTAATTGCAATTTAGTTTAAAAAATTAACGAAATTTTTAGTAGGTATCTACCTAATCATCATCACTACATAGTATAAAACAAAGTCGCCTATTTCCCTTTGTACGCTTAAATCTGTAAAGCTACGCAACGGATTTTGATGGGTTTTTTTTAATAGATAGAGTGATTGAAGAGGAAGGTTTATATGTATTATAACATCCATTAAATAATGGGCATTGTACCCGTGCGAAGCCGGGGCGGGTCGCTAGTCGTAAATAATTTAGAATACGCGCAATAATTCGCACCTTTAAAGTAAAACCGTTACTAAACAGTCTCGTCGTGGCTCGTACCGCGAACAGTCGCTCCAAACGTACCTATTTAGTTGGCTATAAAAATAGTACAGTTCTTCTCAAAGTTTTTTTTTAGTTCGTAAAATTTTACGTTGACATATCTTCTCAGAATGTCTAAATCAGAATCTCAAACAATATTAAAAGAGGTCAGAGCACTCTCAGCGAAACTGGCTCCACTAGAAAGCCTTAAGGACGAGGTTATAGCACTGAGACAGGAGTTCGCCGACTTAAAATCTTGTGAATGAAGCCAACAAGGAGCTGAAAGAGTTTATAGTTAAATTCAAAACTCTGGAACATCGTATTGGGCAAGTAGAAAACGTTAAGTCTCAAGTTGAGTTATTATACACTCGGCTGGATAAACTGGAACAGGAAGCAAACTCCAAAGAACAATGGTCAAGAATGAACAACATCGAAATTAAAGGTGTCTCCCAAACAAACAACGAGAACCTTCATCAGATATTGTCTACCATCGAGACCAAGATACAATATCCTATCTCGAAGAGTCAAGTTAATTTTATTGCGAGAGTACCAACGCGGGAAAAAGATAACACGAAGCCTATCATTGTCTGCTTTTGTAATCGCTATATGAAGGAAAACTTTATTGCTGCAGCCAGATACGCATCGAAGTCCTCTACCATTACCACTGGGCACTTAGGACTACCTAGTAACCATAAGATCTAGGTGAATGACCACCTCACTGTACAGAACAAAGTACTTCTATCGAAGACTAAAAAGGCCGCCGCTGAAATGGATTTTCAATATGTTTGGGTCAAGCATGCCAAGATCCATGCCAAGAAAAACGACACCTCTTCCACCATAGTAATAAAAACGGAAAAAGATATATCAAAGGTGAAATAGTGTTTCTATTAACAGTGATCTCAACAAAAAACAACATCGAAATCTTATCGACGTTCGAAGTGTTTCCAAAGTTTGAGAACCACAAGGTAAAACTTTTAACTACTCGCGGATTCCGCGAAATGCCTAAATTGTGCACGTGTTCGACGCAGCTGCGTTATTTCTTGGAATATTATTTTTATTTATTATTAAATATATATTAATAAATAAATATAATTATGTGAATGTTGGTTCACCTATTATTGGCAACTGTATAAGCCTTGTAGTCATAAACTTTTACACTATTTATTAATTTATATACAGAAGCTGTTGGTTTACCTTTGTTAATAAATAAATTAAAATGCAAAGGCACATTTTAATAAATATGCCTTTTCATTGTAATATTTCATATTTTTTCCCAAAATGTCAGAATGAAAAGTCGCAACTGGTTAGTTATGCCCTTTATACGTAATATTAATAACTTAAGTTTTTTTTTTTTGTTACTTTGAAAGGGAAAATGTTGATTATTTAATAAATAGTAATAAAATAATAACTAACATTTCATTACTTGTATAAGAATCGTGATAATGAATTTATTTTAATTCATCTATTTTCGAAAAATACTGTGTAAGTCAATATTTTTCGCCAAAAACCAATAAAAACTTTAAAGTCGATTTTCTCCATATTTATAAAATGTTAGTTGTGCCTTTTTTCATTATGACGGCAGTACGGTCCGTCGACGTTTTCTAACATTTATTAAATTTAATTTAGTTGTAAAATACCACAGATAAGTAATTTTTGTCATTTCACTGAACCAATTTAGGGATTTGTCAAATCACTAAAAGCGATTTTCGACCTTATTGACATTTAGTTTGTTTTTCTCACATTCTCGTTCGCCAACATTGCTCCTTCATTAAAATCAGGTGTTTGCATAAATGTCAATAAGGTCGAAAATCGCTTGAAGGCCGAAAAACATTTGCTTAACGATAGTGAGATAAAAAAACAGGTGCAACCGATTATCGACCTTATCGACATTTAAAATTTAGTTTGTTTTTCTCACGCTACCTTGTGGCGGCGCATCTTTGTAGCGTAGCTACCCTGTGACAGCGCATCTTCGTAGCGCAGCTACCCATCTCCATAGCACATCTTACTCGCATAGCTACATAGCGTAGCATGTGTGGAAAAGGTCACACAGTTTCGTAGCTCAGCTTTCACATCTTCGTAGCACAGCTACATAGCGCATCTCTGGTGGAAAAGCAGCCTAAATCGGGCTTATCGTTGTGATGGTTGTGTGCAGCGCTGTTCCATCATCGAAACCACCTTTTGGTATTTGTTAAGTGTTCAAACAACCGACTAGTATCACAGCAGGCAACCGCTCAGCCACTGCATTTAATGCCTTTTATTTTAATTAAATCTTAGCGTATATGTTACATGTTACCGGAAATGTATCGGTAATGTTTCAAAGTTATTTAAGAAATGTATAAAAAAGTGTACGCCGTATACAGTTCGACGGAGACCCGCTGGACGGGGCTCCTATTTTTGCATGCAAGGATTGAAGGAATCTAACCAAACCAAACCTCGGGGTGCCCAAGAGTTTTTGGCGCCTTTGATAGTAGTGGCTTGGTTAGGTTTTACTCATTTCTGAGTGATTTAGAAATTTTATACATTTCTTAGGAATTTATTGTATACAAGGACAGACTATACAGGGTGAATTTTTCAAGTGGGCGTGGATGGCTATTTTCGAAACTATGAGGAATATCGAAAAACGTTGAAAGGAGTCTCGAGGCCGATTTTGACTAAAACTAAAACTGCATCATTGGATTTTAGAAAAGTCTATTATCTTGGCCAGGAATCGAACCCGCTGATTTTGGAAAAAAAATCACACCCTGTATTATTACACCATTCGATAGTGTTGCTAATAAGGATCAAACTCTGGGAAGTAATCATGTACGGCAAACTTATCTATATATCGAAAAACGTTGAAAGGAGTTCAACGTTTTTCGATATTCCTCATAGTTTCGAAAATAGTCATCCACGCCCACTTGAAAAATTCACCCTGTATAATTATATCTCCGCTAACAGATACAAGCAGCTGTGGCAAATATTACTTCTGAATGAATAATTGTTAAATTCTATTGATATATTATGTTTGTTTTTATAAATAAGATAATAGTTAGAACCCTGGTTAAAATCTGGTAAATCACTCGTACTGACACAACACAACTAATGACTGTTAAGCCAACATCTCATTTCCACTTGAGTTGTTCACATTAACACAGAATAATCGAATTAATTTACGTCTGTGCTATCCCGCCTCCGTTCAAGTGAGACAAATCATTAAGCCTGCTCTACACTACTCGCGAAGTTGGTCGAAGTTGATCGAATACGATAGTGTAGAAGGGCACTTCCCTTCGTTTCGTCCAACTTCGGCACGCTTCGGGCGACTTCCATTTATTGTCGGTTTTTGCGACCGAGTCAAAGGGCACAATGATGACATAGGCAACTTCGCGAGTAGTGTAGTCACATACTTCGGGACTTCGATCAACTTCGACGAGTACTTCGTCGAGGCAATTTTGCGAGTAGTATAGCGCAGTCTTTAGTAATCGACAGAATACTGATAATTGGGTATCATTGAATATTGTAAAATTGCTACATTTGAGACAGCTTTCACAATGTATCGCTGGAAGTTAATAAATCTATCTCGATCTCAATAATTATTGATCCCGATCTTTGTCCTAACTTGTCAAAATCTAGATTTACTGACATAAAAAGGATCAGTGTTTGGATTGAGAAAGAATATTAATATCCGGCGTAAGAAATAAATAATTAATTTAGAATGTGTGTTACTCACCTTTACTTCACCTTCACTCCATAAGGTAACCTACATCTACATGAATAATGTATTATTCACTTTATCCATAACATTTAATATTAAGTATAAAATGTTCCCATTACTAGAAAACAAGCACCACAAACCTCGTCTCTGTGACAAAAATAAGCCCCTTCGTACACTAGGCGACGCAAGTCTCCGAAGTCTTCGATGCCTTACGATTTTGGTATCCATTGACGCGTGCCCGTGTACGAACCTCTATGGGTTTGTATTGCGATAGCCGCTTTGATACCGAACTCGTAAGGTATCGGAGACTCGAGTTACCTTGTGTACGAAGGGCCTAAGTCTACACATTGTCCTTGATCAGACGGCGAACCACCTATACCTCGGGATCCCCGACGCTCTTGACTTCTCGTGAAGTAAATGGGGCGAGAATTATCTCTCCCTCCAAGAGTAGATGCAGCCCAGTGCCAATTGATAGATTCCAAAAATTTCGTTAAATTTTCGTATCTAGGGCATAACACTTATGTGACTATGATCTTTTAAAAAAAACTGATGAGATCTAAAAAAAACACTCAAAAATTAATTCATCGTTTTATTGTAAAATTTTTAAATGAGAACGACCAACATCAATTTTATTTTATTTGATAATTCAGTTAAGTAGACATGCTGAGTAGAACGATCATCATTATAGCAGTCATAATTATTATTATGTATTCATTACTAAGTAACACAGTTATTTACTATAAGAACATTTATATTAATTGAACAACGTTTTTAAAACTGTATCGAGGATTTTTGTCTTATTTCACAACGGTAGAGGGTAAAAGAGCCTGTATTCATAGATAACAAAAAACAAAAAATAGCATGATTGTCAACCTACCCCAATGTGCCAAATACCATTGCGGTTGAAAATTTGTTGAAGATTTTTGTTAAATTGAGGTAGGTTTATGTGCTGATATCTGTACTATTTTCCGTATAATAAGGTTGGGCTTGACACAATGTTATCAGAAAATTCGTAGTAAATATGTACAACATTATAAAAAAGTCGTTGATATAGTTTTTTAACCCTTAATTTGGCAAGACCAAAAAAGTTGTAGTAGAAAGTTGGCATTAATATATTGTGTTAATATGCATTCAAACCTTACGGGAAAAATAATAAAAAAAATATTACATGAAGGGTTTCCTGAAAACACAACGTTAAGTATACTCAACAAAATCCTATGGCTAAAGAATTACTTTATACATAATATTATATTATATATAAATAAAAAAAGGTTCACATGCAGTATTTTTATGTAGTAAGAAATTTTCACTTAGTTAACAATATAATTAACCATTAGTTTTGGCACAAATTTCGTCAAACAGATTGTCAGAAATGAAATCGATGAAATAATTGAATTAGTTCTTTCTATTGGGACCCTAGAGCTTGCGAACGCTTCTGGATCTACTTCAGCACAATGAAGGACACTTCCATGAGACCATTTAAACTTAATTACATGTTTTTCTTGGGTACAGGGGTTATCTGGATCATGCTAAGTGGAGTGGAGTGGAGATAGAACACAGCCTTCTGTCTCCAACGATTTGCTAGAAGCTGTAGTACATGTTGGTATTGGCGCAAAAGCCAAGATTTGTGTAAATTGTAGAGGAGAATCACTTGCCTAACTGAAAATGCATAATTTCATTTGAAAAAGTGCTAGAACTATCATTTCAATAAGTCTCACCATACAGACTTGTTGAGTATACTCTACATAACAAGATTACTCACCATCGAATTTTGTTGAGTATACTTAACAATCAAGTTCACTGACTCCTCGTGTTCTTATTCAGGTGGAAAGTGGATTTCTAATATTTTTAATGTATTGATTACCCAATAAATAAATAGAAATAAGCAAAATATGTACAGAAACTAGACCAAAACCCACCAAAAATAAATATTTACCTTTATGGGTCACAGATGACGTTGCCTCGTTGTCTTTTCTGGTTCTCTATTGTCAAGTAAAATATTGACAGGCCGATAGAAACTTTTTCCTACTATAATTAACTATCATTGAAGTATTCCTAGCCTATAAAATTTGAAATCACGGAAGAAAATTTGACATCTAGATTTTTTCAAATTTTATGTTGAGTATACTTAACTGTGCCAAATTAAGGGTTAATAGCAAGTGTGTACTATATGATAAAGTGAAAGCTTCAGTGTAGCCCGTGACTTTTTTCAATTAATATTTTAGATAGGGAATACATGCGACCGTAATAAAACGAGCAATCATAATAAAATAAGTAAGTACGTTGAAATTAATTCATGAAAATTTAGGTTATCTCAATCACAGATAATTGTTGTGTTTGATTGGGTATTGGAATTAATGAATGATTATTATTTCTGTAATTTTTAACCGACGAAAAAAGAAGGAGGAGGTTCTCAATTCGACATGTATATATATATAAATATATTTTTTATGTATGACCACGCATAACTTTTCCTAACGTTGTCCGATTTCAAAAATTCTTCTTTTGTTGGAAAGAGTATATGGGCATTTCTACGGAGAGGGCATATTTTTTGTCCTTTTAAAAAAAACATGGTTAGAAGTTACATACACATCCCAAAATTTTTAAGCGTACCTCCCAATCTATATTCTAACTGGAGAGCATAACATAAATTCCGTACTACTTCTTAATTTTCCTAAAAAAAAATCTGAAGTGAAAAAACGGGGGTAATTTCACTGATTTTGACCTGTCCCTTTTCCGAAATCTAGTGTAAAATATTTTATATTTTTTAATGGAGCTGAATTTCAAGCAAACTTTTGATATTCTTGGGTATATGGATAGCTAACCAAGAGACATTGACAATAAATAAACCTGTAATTGCTTATTTTGTTATATTTGTGGATGCGTAAAGATTTGTCCCAGTCTAATGAGTCATTTCCGTGTCATACAAAAAACACTTGATTACGATACTAAATACCCGCGAACTGGATATCACCATCCGATTCTTGTAAACTGTCAGGTGCTCCCGAGCAGTCCATGTGAGTGCATGTGTGGTGTGCTGCTGTTTTTTTAGATTTTCGAAGGTGAGAACCTGTTTCCGTGTCTTTAGTTCGGGGTGTTTTCTCAATACCGTGTCAAAGATATCTTCTGACAGTTTTATTTTTTTAAATGTTTTGTTTCCCTAGACTGAAGTTTAACTGGACACCAGCATGGTTGTTTCGTTTAATTTGTTTGAAGTCGTAACAGTAATAAGTTATTTTGATTAGTACGATATTTTTTCAATTCCGTGGCCCTCAATTTTGTGCCCTCTTGTCCACGGAATTGAGAACGATGGTTAACCCATGTAACTAATCTCGGTTTATATGAGGTTTAAAGTCATTTGCTTCACAATTTGTCATGGTAAAGTAGTTAACGCCATATATTATGTGTCTATAATGTTGTATAAAAGGTTTAAAGTATCTAGAGTTGACGTTGCAATTGCAAGATCTGATTTTAGCTAATACTACCGCGATTAGCTACTCGAGCCTAGGAAGATCGTATAATGATAGCCTATATTTTATCCTGATGTATAAACTATATTGCTGCAAAATTTCATTAAAATACATTCAGTAATTTTTGAGTAAAAAATTGACCTGACTTATATAACCCGAAAACTTCGATTATGTCTATTACTTTCTGCGGTTTGATAAATAAAACTGACTTGACGTCTATACTTAATGTCTCTTATTTGTAATTTAAAGGTTTAACGAAAATGCTTAATATAAATACATTTTACCATGTAAGTTTAATAAAAATGCTCATTTAAATGATTTGACTAAAAGTTAGTTAACTAAGCATGATAACTCAAGGAATCTCTCTCAAGGCAGACTCAATATAAACTTACTTATCTTAAATACCAAAAACTGCTAAAATATGTTCTTGAATATATTTTTTAAATTGAATTTGTCTTTCCCGGTTACGTATAATATGTGTAATTCTAAATTCTGTGGTCACATTTCTCAATTCCATGGCACTCAAAATTTATTTCATAAGCTACTGGAGCAATTACTGGCAAATTAGCACCATTTTGTTTGAAAAAATATGCATTTTATTTTGGTGATATACAATTAGTCATAATGTGAAAAAAAAAATTGCCCACGGAATTGAGCAAAAATCACCGTGTCCGTAGAAATGCCCATATCTCTAAGTTGGTCCCATTTAAAGTTCTAAATAAAAATCGGCCTCCAAGGGTAGAAAAAAAGGAATTAATTGTCAATCTTCCTACGGAATTTTCAATTATGAATCGTTTCTGTTGAAATAAAGTTAACAATTGTAGTTCTGAGGACATTATTATGTAGCAGAGATGTGGAGAATATAACACGATGGCGTCACCATCATCAGATCAACTCCAGATTCCTGTTATTTTGTGAATTCAGTCCCAAGAGTTCCTTAACAGTTAACAATAGCTATATCGTGTTTGGGCTCATTTCACTCAGCTTGATGAGAACTTTAGACTTAGCTGAGGTATCATTGCCATCGAGGGTCTGAGGATGGTGACGGATAGCAGGGGCAAGAGGTCCTCAACAGTTACACCTTTATCGTGTTTGGGCTCATTTCACTAGTTTTGATGAAAACTTTGTAACTAGATTAGGTATAATTGTCATCGAGGGTCTGATGATGGTGACAGAGGGCAGTAGCAAGAGATCCTTCACAGTTAACAGTAACTTTATAGTATTTTGGACTCATTTCACTCATCTTGATGAGAACTTTAGACGTAGCTGGGGTATGACAGTCGTTGAGAGTTTGAGAATGAAGACAGAAAGTAGGTGTAGGAGGTCGTCAATAGTTAACAAAAAAACTTTTGAAGACAGTTTTTAGTTACAGAAATTGACACGAGATAGGAAACTCAAAAGTAAAAAATAAAACCTTTTTAAAAAAAAATTCATACCGACTAAACATCGAACTGAAAAGCAAAAAATAAATTTTGAGGCGGCGCCAAAGAAACAATCAACGAACAGCTACGACCCTTCAACCACTACAAGCTATACAACGAGCTATTCTGCTCTTCAAATAGTTAATTTATATGTTTGTTTGTTTGGCGCCGCCTCAAAATTTATTTTTTGCTTTTCAGTTCGATGTTTCGTCGGCTTGAATTTTTTTTTTTAAAAAGGTTTTATTCATTTTAACATGCAAATTGAAAAAAAATCATGGGCTACATTTATGTACTTTTTCCACATTGTTTTTTGATTTAAATGCTATAATGTTACAGTATTATAAAATGTAAGTAATAAATTTTACGGAGTTTTAATTTTTTATCACAAAGGTTCAATAGCTTTTACTATATTTACATAACTTTATTTTATAATTATTAACAAAAAATAAATCGGTCAATCGTTTCACACCCTTTTTTATTTAATTTACACTATACGTTAACAGTTTAAAATAGAAAATAAATATTTTTCTTCTTAATAATTAAAGTGACTTGGAGGTTTTTGGACCCGCTTTTTAAGCACCAAGTCGCGGGTTGAAAACCTGACATTTGATTGATAAATCGCATTCAATACTTAGTTAAATAGTGTTTATTTACGACATCAATAATACAGTGATCTCACAACAATATTTCGTTTATAGGTTATTCACAAAAGGTACATTCTTAAAAATAAACCGCAACAGCAATACTGCTGCTGCGATAAAACAGCGTGACGGCAGCTGTGACCGGCCGCACAACAGGCCCTTAGCCAAACGGCAACCGAAAAACGTAAACGCTCAGGAGTCTTTAATTGATTTTCAACTTTATAATCGAGCTCAAAAAGCTGAAAATCTATTAAAAATAACAGAGCGTTTTCGTCTGTTTTGTTCGCTATCGCTCAGCAGTCCGTAATGGATTTTAAACTTTATGATTTTGGGTATTAAGATGACAATCCATTAAAGACCCTTGAGCGTTTACGTTTATTGCTGCCATTTGGGAATTAATAATAAGGTCGCTTTTCGCCATTATTATAGCCATTTACTTGCATTTGCGGCTTGTCAAAGTGTTTCGGTGATTTGCAGTTTGTTTTTCGCTTTGCGGTCGCTTTTAAAAGTTTACATCAACATGGGGGTACGAGAATGAGCTAATATAAAACGGATTGCCTTAAAACTTACTGAACTCTTATTATTTTCATCGAACACACAGCAGAGCACGAAGAATCATTGTAATTTTCACGAAAAACATTCACATAATACAATTACTATATTTAGATTAATTACGGACTCATCAGTTTTTATGATAATTATGTCCTTATTCAATTTAATTTTTAAATTGGATATAATAAATAAAAACATCATTTAGCTTCCTCTGCACTAGACACTACTCTTATAAAATTAAATTGTGTTTTTTCATATTTTTCTCGCCCTATTATTTTCGTAAAAAACGGGTACTAAGTTTTCGTGTTACCTTGGCTTCACAGAGATGAAAACTGATAAAAATTAAATAAATCTACTTGTTTTTGAGTCTAATAATTACAAACACAAATAATAATAATTTACTTTTAAAATAGTATAATTATATTAGTGTCCTATTTATTGACGGTTTTGATAATGCTGTGATGTGAAGAATTAGCGCGGTCGGTGTTGAATTTATAGTATTCAGCTTACCGCCGAGAGTTTAAAATTCAGTACGCACTAGTCCCAGTAATTTCTTTTTCTTACAGTATTTTTGTATGTATTAAACAACAATTTACTATTTTTAATGAGAATAATAACTAATAGTACAATAATTATAACGATAAAACAGCATATCGTCTAATTGAGCACAATAATTCTTACATACACATCAATAATACATTTCTTATGAAGCACAAAAACTCACATTTAAGAATTAATATAATCTTGTTACGTATTAAAACATA
Organism: Agrotis segetum; assembly: GCA_036375495.1. NCBI lineage: Eukaryota > Metazoa > Arthropoda > Insecta > Lepidoptera > Noctuidae > Agrotis > Agrotis segetum. The sequence goes on along the minus strand of JAQSVV010000056.1, from coordinate 3,101,986 downwards.
ATCTATATATATAAAAGAACAGGGGCTTTTCTTTTGACACGACTACAGCCGAAACTGCTTAACGCAGAAACTTGAATTTTGGACAGGATTTGCAGTCTACCATGTAGATTGGCAATAAGACGGGATTTTGCGAAAATCCTCCTATAAGGGGGTGAAAAGGGGTGAAAACTTTTGTATGAAAAATCTTATTCCTTGGGTTTATAAACTTGAAACTTACCACGAATAAGAACATCAGTAAATAAATAAGATTAGCACCACTATTTTTTTAAAACTACCCTCCATTGGTATTCTAGGGGTTGTTAAAGTTTGTATGGGAAAATCATAACGCGTGAGCTGATGAATTTGAAAATCAGTATTTATATACTAGATAAGAATTAATCAAACACGTGTTTTTGGATTTTTCGAAAATCACCCCCCAAGTTGGTGAAAAAGGGTATTCAAGTTTTAAGGGGAGGATATTAAACCACTAAACGTAGAAACCTGAATTTTGGATGGTAGTTACAATTTATAATGTAAGTAAGCATTATGAAAGGATTTTGCGTAAATCTCCCTCTAAGGGGGTGAAAAGGGGTGAAAACCTTTGTATGTAAAATCTTATTTCTTGGGTTTATAAACTTGAAACTAGGTACAAATATGAGTATAAGTAAATAAAAAAGATGGGCATTATTACTTTTTTTTTAAACTACCCTCCATTTTTCCGAAAATCACTCCCTAAATTGGTGAAAAGGGATGATAGAGTTTTAAGGGAAGGATTTTATTGCTTCGATAAACTCAAAACTTGACATATTAATTATCTCTCAATCAAATAAAGGATACGTATTTTTATTTATATTTCATAAATCAACTCCTAACGGGGTGAAAATCCGAAAATCAGTTTGTCTAATATGATTGATTGGTTGTTTGTATTGAGTTTTTAGATTTTCTTATAAGGAGGGTGAGCGGGAATTAAATTCACTGAGTTCGAAATTAGAAACACGCGCAGACGAAGTCGCGGGCAAAGTGCTAGTACATATATATGTTAAATTACTGTTTTTGTTTAACAATATTAAATCACTGTTATTTATAATGCACTAAATGTAACAGTTCAACAGCAAAAAGAAAAACTATTGGGGATGTCAACTCAATCAAACTCAATTATATACCTAGTTATTCACCGAGTCCTAATAATTTATTTAATAAAATAAAAATATATTACTCACTCGTTATCCCATACAAAACAGTAGGTACCTATTTCCTTTACAATAAATACTTATATAATTACAATTTATATATACAATACAACATTATTTACACGCGTTCAAAGAACAAATTCGAATGTCACCTATAACGGTAGATTAATCACAACACACTTTAGCTTGCCGCCTTCTGATCTACTGTTAGCAATTAAACGAAGATTTACTGTTGCGCAATATTGTGCAATAACGATAAATATGGTTGACGGACGATTGACGTTAACATGGCGTACTCCCTGTGCAATGTACTTTTTTTTTACAAGGAAAACAGTTTAGTTTTGTTCTGACGTATTTCTTACTGGACTAACAGACAATTTGAATTTTTGTGGTATCTATATTTTCAGTTTTTGTTTATCTCTACCCTAATATAACTTGGATGCCATAAAACATTTCTGAACTGACCGAGCGGATGTGATAGAACTGCATGTTCTATCGTGTCCGCCCGGAAATATGATTTCACTTGGCTCATGCTTCGGAATTCAAAACGTCCGGCAATGTGCCATCAGAACATGGTGGAATCCCACCCAAAAATTTGCGCTCTTTAGAAAAAAACACTGCTATAATAAGCTCCTGAATGGTAAACTTTATAAAGTAAGAACACACAGAAAATAAACCTTACCTTTATCACAATTAATTACAATTTGGATTGACACCAATGCAAAACAACACTTCAGAAAGTGCACAACAAGCTTATAATCATCACTAGATCACTTTTTCAGTCACTAAAAAGTCGTTGTAAACCCCTTAAAAGTACAGCACTGCAGTCAAAAAGGTCATCACAACACTGGCTTTTCAGTCCATAATGCACCTTGCATCGACAATCTAATGTGCACAATCGTATATCACTGACACATTCATAGAGTCTTTTACTCATAAAGTGGCTGAGTTGGTCCATTGGACTTTGACAGACCCGTTCTGGCCCACGTGATGCGGTACAGGAACTGGCTTCCTTCTTCTCCTGTTTCGATGACCTGAGGAAGAAAAAAAAAATTAGTTTTTTTTGCCAAAAACATAAAACATCTTGTTCTAAATTTCTTTTAGTCATCATATAAATCATCATAGGTCGCGAAACTTTTCAAATTACCGTAACCCTGGAACGTAAAGAGCTATTGATTTTCTTTATAACGAGCCTAACAGTCCCGTTAGTAGTCCCACCCTGCCCTGGGTAAAAAAAAGTCATCATTAGGTATGACAACAGTAGTAGAGACATTTGCATTACTTTGTGTAATTTATTTCAATACCACGGCTCTCTAAAACAGTAAAGAGAAACAATGTGATACTAATGACACACTTATCTTCCAATCAACACTGGGCCGATTGCAGCCGATTATAGTCTATTGCAGCCAGTTGTGGTATGATAATAAAATTATGGTTCAAAAGTGGGACTTTCATAGGCTATGACTAGAGAGGGATTGACTATTGATGAAGTCGGTTAAAAATGGTCCCTTTCCTAATCATATTATAAGTCTATCATAAAGTTCATCCAAAATTTCTCTCGACTTTCACTACTCTTAAAGCTCCCAGTAGTTCGTCTTCTAATAAAAACCTTCCATGCCCTTTTAGTAACCAAAATGTCAAAGAAAACACGAACTAGAATTCGTGTGGGTATAGATAGAGATACCCACATTGTGTCAGCTGTCATTTAAAAGTTCTTTATAATTTGGATATCACTAACGTCGGTGAAGGAAATCAATATAGGGAAAACTGGACTCACATATAATTTTATCAACAGGCATTCCACCCAAGACTTCATTCCAACGGATTTAATTGATCTTTAAATTGGTGTAAGAATTTTTAAAAATGGTCCAGAAGTTTTAAATTTATCCATGACAAAAAACATCAAACCTTTCTCCCACGCAATTTAAACATTGTTACGCGTTTATATCAGTTTAAAGCCACTTCAGAGGCTTATGGGGATCAAAGAGGACGCATCAGTTAAGTATTACTAGAGCCTCTACCACGATTTGACATTACGAAGACTCGATCATACGCATCGACCGAGTTTGGCGCTCTCATTGGCTCAGAGTTCATACAACCTTGGAGCGGCGCGGGTCAATGAGAGCGCCAAACGCGGTCGATATCGATTATCGAGTCTTCATAATGACAACTCTTGGTATTCATAATATTTTAGAACGTGCCATATCCTCACATGAAAAGAAAGAAGTTAGTATATGTCCGTGTATAGAGGTACAAAGTTAGACCTCAAATAGGTTACGGTTCAAGTGTTTCTATTTATTGTCAGAGCAGATTGAGCTCCAGACAATGTTATTTTGGGTTTAACCTGAAACAGTTTCGGCTTGTATTATTCTGGGAAGCTATCATTCAAACGACGTCAGAAACACGAAAGGCATTAATTAAATAACTTGAATAACACATAAATGTTTGTTATCTCAGTTACTGAACCTAGAGTTTTAATTAGACGTTAATCTTCGCAAGATGGATCACAGAGAGGTATGGTATTATTCAAACAAGAATGAATCTTAAACTTTTTGCAGCATCTGTATTGTTTACTGTACTTATAAATAAATTAACGAGTTTTATGAAATAATCAACACGTATTTTGTAGTTTTTTAATTCAATTAATTTTGCTAAAGATGAAACTTTGGGGTGCTATGACAGGAAACCTCCACGTGCGCCCGGGGACTGGAGTTCCCTCTCGGATACGTCCAGGGGGAAGACCAGTTTTTCGGGCCGGTGCACCCTGGGATGCGGGCAAAAACTCTTCCTTAGGCAAGTGGTCTCTTTGCCCGTATGCGAATAGCCTGTCGTGTGGATGCTCCAACGCGTGTCCCTCTGATCAGCAGAGGGCACAGCGGCGGAGCGGGCTTGCGGACCCAAATTCCTGGGTCAATTTCTGAAAGCAATAGCCTGACGCTTCGCTGTGACTTACGACCTTTTATTATAAGTTGTTTTAATACTATACAAATCAAGGGAACTTACGGTATACTTCATAATTTCAACCTTTTCCTACAAGTAATGCTGGCGCAGTGGTTAACGTGCTCGGATGTTTCCATCACTGCTGGCGAAGGATCGATCCTCACTTTTGTCTAATTTCTTTTATTTTATTTAATAATTTAAAATAGTTGCGATATTCTTTTTGTTATTTTTCATGCATTTTTTTGTAGAAATTTGATAAATAAAATTGTTTTTTTTTTTAGTAATTACTAATACTAGTCATTAGTGTTGTGTGTCGACCGTTATCATCATATAAGTATAATAAAGTTTTGTAGGTAGATCAGGGAAATAAAACAAAAGTTACAAAAGTAAATTATTTCGATTTGTGAGGTAGACATAACTATGTTAGTTCGTTTCGAGTTTCATTATAGAACGTTGTTGATTCCAGTACCTCTACCATGAGTTGTCATCGGAAACTTGCTCGCTAGCGTTGAAATCGCTAGCGTACTAACTTGGATCAAATAGATTTCGATATTGCTGGCACCATGAGATTAATTGAATCTTACGCAGGCGCTAATGTAAGCTCGATAGATGATGTCGTGTTGCTAACTTCACTTCTTATGTTTTGTTTCTTTCTTTCTCACAAATAAGAAGAGAGAACGGCTTATAATACTTCACTGTCGTCTATTGTTCGTTGACCTTGCCCTTGTATCACTGACACCTCATTGCTGACACTGCGTTGTGTGGTTTGAAAGTTTCTATTAATAGATTATTTGGATTATTAACTACAAAGTGCCTCACTGTTTCAAATATTGGTGGATATCATGAGATGGAATGTTTCTACTTGGTATTCAATTATTTAAAAATGTAAAGTGATAAAATTCCAAAATAGTTCCCTTTAAACGCAGTTAAATGTGTAAAAATATGAAAATGTGCAAGTGTACCTATTAAGACAACCAAGTTTAAGTGTCAGTGTTCAAGTGTAATCAAGCAAGACGTGAGAATCGCAACAAATAAACAATAATGTGCACAAATTGTCCAACGCTTCTTTAAAGGGTCCGTAAATTTTAAGATATTTTTTTTCACTTATATTTTAGCTTGAAATTCATGTTGTAGTTCCCAAATTAAGCGGCCGCTAACATATTTCATGTTGAAAAGCTCTTATAAGAATTATTTTGTCTTTTTATGCTCCAAAACGTTAATAATTTTAACGTGAATAGATGTTTCACACGCCAAAATGCTAGTGAGCTACGTAACTACTATCGTAAGCGTATCGTTCGCTAGCGCCTGTAGTATTAGTGACTCATGGTACCGTTTTGTATGGTGACAGCTGAAAAACGTTAGTGACTGTCGTGTAGATTACGGTAGGTTTTTAACCAATCGTAATCTACAGTGCTCATGGTACGAATTTTAATTCTCACTGTGACCGCTAGGGGCGCTGTACAATATTTCATACAAATAAATTACGGAGACGCTAGCGAGTTCTGGCTGTGTAAACTCATGGTAGAGGTACTGGATATTTTGTGTGACGATTGTTTACATCTATGTTACGCTGTTTTAATGTTATTGTTTTGTAGTGAAATATTAACAGTGGAAATAATATAATCACTGAGGGCGAATATTATAGCCGTGCATAAATATGGATGAAACAATACAAATATCAAATTAAACCGGATTAAGTGTGAGTATTAATATTTAATTTTTAATTGTTTCACATGTTAATATCTTATTTGTTAGATAAGATTCCCTACAATAGGTTTGTTTAAAAGATATTTAAACGTGTTATTTACTTATAGTTTTTACTTTTAGTAAAAAAAAAAATTATCAGTTGTATTTTGCATAAAGATAATAATAGTATTCCATGTTTTGTTCTAGTGAAATACTGTGAGTCCTGTGGAAGTGGATATGAGATAAAAGGAACGAGCTTAGCTTAAGCTTGTCGAGAGCAAAGTCCAACACCGACGGTTGTCAGACATCATAATAAAATTATGGTGACGAATGAATATGAAGGAAATGGCTTCCCTCAATGAGTAACTAATTCAACACGAAATGAATAACCGTTCAGTTTCACCGTGCACTCAAGACAGAAAACTTCACCAATCAGCCAAAAACCCTTTTGTTTTATAGAAATAAAAGAAACGTTTAAAAGCACGACCATATATTTTATACTTATGGCTTTTGTTGTAATCATTCTTAGTTAGCGAAAACATCATTTTATTCACAGTTCTTATAATTTAGGGCTTTGATTTGAGGCTAAGTTTCAATCATTCTTATCATAAAGAAAACGAAAATTAAACTGATGTCCTCAATAGGGTATAGTTATGGAGAGCGGTTATTTTTTTATGGTTAAGAAATAATAAAATTAATTTTTCAGATATAGAACATATTTCCATATTATTATTTTTTTTGCTAAATCGCACCTAGTGGAACGCAAAAAGCTTGATTTCATAGAAACAAAATTGTTGGCACCGCAGCCCCGGAACGCAAAGAGCAACTGGCCCTTTGCGTTCCAGGACCGTGGTGCCTTCACAATCATAGCTGTAGCAGTATTTTTTATGTAGTGATAATGTTATTTATTTGCGTGCTTCTATTTCAGTAAAAGAACATTCATCCTTAAATACCTAACTTTTTTTAAACAACCTGTTTCTGGACCGTGGCCCTGGAACGCAAAGGGCAACTAGCGTTTTGCGTTCCAGGACCGAAGTGCCATGGGACGTTTGTTTGAAATAGTAACAAGGCACCGCGGCCTTGGAACGCATAGAGAAATTGGCCTGCTGAATTATTACCTACTATTTCAAATGGCTTTATTATATAGTCATATCTTTAATATTTCTTTTGTTAACATAAAGACAAAATTACACATTAATTTTTTATGGGATAACATACTAAAATGGCCGCACTTTATAAAATAAACCCTATAATTTCTTAAATATAATTAAACGTAATTTAGACTTATAATCAGCTAATTAAATTGGATAATATTGTTTTATCTTCACTTCTAATTTTTTAATTTACTTATTTTATTACTGATGGCTGTTGGGCTAAGTGGAGCTATATCAATGAGATCTGAGTCTTATAATGTGTTTAGCTATTGTTTAGTTTTTTTTTGAAATCATGATCTTATTAATCAATGTCTTGTTAGTTATTCATGTTAATTTACAATTTTTCATGCTTATTATTTATTTTAAAAAAAGTTAAATATTAGTTTAATGTTTTTTTTTTTGTCTTGGTGGAAATAAAAAAAGTCATGCTGAATTAAAATGTTTATTTTGTTTTATTTATTTATGTAATTAGCAAACTTATAAATTATATTTTTGATATCACATTCATACGAATCTGACAATCCCTCAGTCAACAGTCAACTCATTTGATGAACTTCAACATGACATTGCAATAATATTCGTTCTTTCCTCAATATTGATATTCGCCGGCATTATGAAAATACTTAAATATATCGCTATCTATATAATCACACCTCACTAACCAAAAACCACAATCTAACGACAACTTGATTTCGATCAAGTTAAATATTCCTAAAACTTGGTGTATACCTCACAGAAATTGTGAACAAACGATTATAATCATATTTCTGTCCCATTACAATATTTAACAATTGAGTAAAACTTACAAAAAGAATATCACTGCGAGGGGATCGAGCTCGTGCCTTGCTGTTCACACTACTGTAGTGGAAAGCTTAACCATTAGGCCAACTGAACAAGTGTTAAATACGTTGAAATTATGAATCCTATACAATCAGAAGTTAATGATGAATGTGTTTCTTAAAAATAGAAGGTCGTAAGTCAAACTAAACGTCAAGCTATTTCCTTAAAAGTGTGTTTGACCACTTTTGAACCGCTACTGTACATCTCGTCGCCTTAGAGTGAAAACCTCGGGAACACATTTTTGCTCAAATTTATTTTATTGCGTTTTTAGGAAGAAAACCTCGCAACGCACATCCTGTTCTGACTAATTTGTTCATTCGATACTAGTAGTGCCATCTATGACAGTAAATGAGAACCTCGTAAACACTCGCATCTGTCAGTTTGGCGTGAATTCCTTGCAACGAACGTGTTGTTTCCTAGTCAAAAATTGATAACATGAGTTTATCCTGCTGTACTTGTATAATTTTGTGTTTTTTGAAAGAAGGTAAGTACTGTTTATGTTTGAAACGTATTTTTATACAGATTTAACTTAATATTTAAAAACCCCCGACACAAAAACCAAGATCCCTTTAAAAAGTACTAAATAATAAAAAAAACTCAATCTTAAAGTACCTAACTATGTATTAATAATTATTAAAAAAAATACGTCACGTTGGGGGACCGAAAAAAACCTAGATAATAAATAATTTGGACCGGTCCCCCAACGTGACGTATTTTTTTTTAATAATTATTAATATATAGTTAGGTAGGTACTTTAAGATTGAGTTTTTTTTATTATTTAGTACTTTTTAAAGGGATCTTGGTTTTTGTGTCGGGGGTTTTTTAAATATTTAATTTAATTTTTATTTGTATCTTTTTATAGGTACACACTTAATTAAGTGATCAATATTCCCTTTTAGTTTGCTTTGATTTAAGACCCCACTCGAGTATATTTGCAAACCCTCGGCTACCCTTTCTCACTTTTACCCCCACAACTTTTAAACGGCTCAACCGATTTTCATCAAACATGTCTAAGAACACTCGCACGTAAATCACCTTTAATACAAAAAGAAACTAAATTGAAATCGCTTCATCCGTTCGGGCTCTACGGTGCCACAGACAGACAGACACGTCAAACTTATAACACCCCTCTTTTTCCGTCGGGGATTAAAAAGTTGTGGCTAGTTTTCTAATTAGTAACCTCTTAAAGACACATATATAAATTTTCAAAGCTCGTAAAGTAATATACGAGGTTTTCCTTTAACTTAAATTGAGACAGAATACCACGTTTGTACTTTCACAAGGTATTCATTTGTAATTGTGTATTACATCGAGAAGGAAAAGTCAGCAGCACAGTCATCCTGGAGGTGTTAAATAAAAAGCTCGGCCTTAATACCATCACTGCATCCTCCATTAAGGTCTGCCACAGGCTTGGTACGGCCAATAAGGAACACCATAGGCCAATCCTTGTGAAGTTCTCCACTTATGACGACAAGTCTGCGGTCTGGAAGGCGAAGACACGGCTGAAGGGTACTTCTATCTCCATCAAGGAGTTCCTGACAAAGGCCCGGCAATCAGTCTTCGGGAAAGCGAGGCTGCACTTCGGCATGAGGTCGTGTTGGACTCAGGACGGTGTGATTTCTGTCAAAGCGCCAGATGGAAGCAAACACAAAGTCACATCTTCTGAAGAATTGAGTCCGCTTTTGGTAAAGTATCCCAAGTTTGAAGGGTCTGGAGACAGCCTGAAAAGCAAGAAACATTGATATATATCACGACAAATAACAGCAGTCACACAGTAGGTAACTTGTACAGTTATATCTTACCTTGATTTTGCTATCATTCACTGTATATCGTATTGTGTTACTTTGTTTATATTCACTGAGCATTCACCTCATAATTTATTAGTGTGTTATATCTCAGTATATAGTTATTGATATGTATGTAATGTATTTATAATGTAACACTGCTCTAAGTTCACTTTTTTTATTAAAACACGTTACCTAACTTCATTTACCCTCAATCTATAAAATTATTTTTGTGATGTGTGACTGTCAAAAGTTTTTAACCATAGACAATTTTTTTTTTTTTTTTCTCGTTTTTAAATGTAATCGGATGCGTTCACCAAAGCTCAAATTAGAATTTTATAAGTTGCGTTCTGAATACCGCATTTCGATTATTTTCTCGTTATCATAGTCACTTTTTTTATTAAAACACGTTACCTAACTTCATTTACCCTCAATCTATAAAATTATTTTTGTTATGTGTGACTGTCAAAAGTTTTTAACCATAGACAATTTTTTTTTTTTTTCTCGTTTTTAAATGTAATCGGATGCGTTCACCAAAGCTCAAATTAGAATTTTATAAGTTGCGTTCTGAATACCGCATTTCGATTATTTTCTCGTTATCATAGTTGCCTGTTTTTTTTTGTTTTTCCTCCTTTGCTTATATTTCGCTTATACAGTGTTTTTATTCTTTTTTAGGGTTCCGTAGTCAACAAGGAACCCTTATAGTTTCGCTATGTCCGTCCGTCCGTCCGTCCGTCCGTCCGTCCGTCCGTCCGTCTGTCCGCAGTTTAGCTCAGAGACGCACAGTACTAGAGAGCTGTAATTTGGTGTAAATATACGGATTTGTTGTGCCAAAAAAGTGGTAAAATAAAATCTCGTAAAATATTTTTTTTTAGGGTACCTCCAGTACTTACACGTAAAGTGAGGATTTTTTTTTTCTCGCGTACCCCTTAGTGTGGGGTATCATTAAATAGGCCTTTAAAAAATAATGAGAGTTTCCATTAACAATTTTTTGATAAAAAAATTCGTTTGTGAAATATTAAGCTTTAAAGTGCAAAATTTTGCTCGATTCGAGTGTCCCCCCCCCCTCTACCAGCTAAACGGTTATGTTTGGGGATGTGAAAAAATTCACAATAGTAGTATATATAACGAAGTTTAAAAGAAAATTATAATGACTAAGTAGGCTTTACAACGTTACGAGTAAAAGTCGACCAACTTATAAAATGTACTTGATATCATATTTTCTTAAACAAAATGTATCGGAGACAACTGCAAACTGCAAATGTAAGTTTGTCAACTTTATTTTTACAGCTTTTATAGGTATATTTTTTGGGGATAGGTAGGTTTTTATCGTCAACTATTTTTAACTAAATTCAAAAAAAGGAGGAGGTTCTAAATTCGTTGTAATCTTTTTTCTTATGTATTTTCCCCGATTTCTCAAAGACTCCTGGACCGATTTTGAAAATTCTTCTTTTTAAAATTAAATTCGGCGAATCAGTTTCGTTAGTTTGCATAAGTATTTTGATGGGCAACTACGGAACCCTACACTGTGCGTGGCCCGACACGCACTTGGCCGGTTTTTTTTGTTTTATGATGTTAGCTGGCGGGTGGTGCAGAGATGCAAGCATACCAACAGTTTGTGTTATTCTCTTTCATTATATTATTATAGTTTTTTTTTTTTTATCTATTTTTATCATAGTATTTTTTTTTTATATATAAATATTCTCTTCAAAATTGATGGAAACAATTTCTGATGATGAATCATTTTTTTCTGCCAATAACTCTGCTTCTTCTTCTAGTGGTAACAGTTTTTGTTCGGCTGAAGACACTCTTGGTGCCCTGTTACGTCAAACATTCGACCAAGACCTTGGCCGAATGTTTCTAGTTTGCCACATAAATGCCCAGAGTGTTCCAAGTCATTATAATGAACTTTACGAGACTTTCGCCAACAACAATGTTCATGCCGTCCTGATTTCCGAGACCTGGCTCAAACCTGATCTATTGTCGACCACTTACTCTCTTCCAGGATTCGTTCTTCTTCGGAATGACCGCATCGGTAAGAGAGGGGGTGGGGTAGCAATATATCTCCGTGCTGATTTTCCCTTTAAAATTCTAGCTACTTCTTCCCCTAACAGTTCAGCTGAATTTCTCTTTCTTGAAGTTTGTGTCAGAGGTGCAAAAGTTGCCCTCGGTGTCGTCTATTGTCCCCCCTCCCTAGACTACTTCACCGAATTCGAATCGGTTCTTGAGTCTTTGGGTTCAGAGTATACGCATCACATAATCATGGGGGACTTCAACACCAACCTCCTTTCCCCTAACTCCCCTCGTTCCTGTAAACTCTTACACCTGGTCGAGTCAGCTAATCTGCATGTGTTACCTCTCCAACCTACTCATCACAACACTGCTGGAGATGACACTTGGCTCGACCTAATCCTCACCTCTAATCCTTCACTAGCCTCCTCTCACGGTCAACTTGACGCTCCTGGATTTTCCCGACATGACCTTATTTTCCTGTCTTACATCCTGAAACCTCCGAAACCCAAACCTATATTCCAGTACAGGCGTGCCTTTGCGCGGATGAATGGTGAGAAGCTTGCGGAAGATGCTTCTAATATTGATTGGAGCCCATTGGAAGAAGCCATTACTATTGATGACAAAGTGGCAATTTTTAATGATATAGTACTTGAGCTTTATGATACTCACGCTCCCATAAGGAAAGTGAAGCTGAAGCACCGACCTGCACCATGGATGAATTCGGATATCCGGATGGCAATGCGACGAAGGGACCGGGCGTTTCGGAACTTTAAAAAGGATAGATCGGAGGATAAGTGGATCCACTTCAAAACTGCTCGCAATCGCTGCAATCAGATGATACGCAACGCAAAACGCCGACATATTCTTGATAACGCCACCTCTGCTTCTCCTGCTGATATTTGGAAGTTCCTTGGAACTCTAGGTATCGGCAGATCGCGGCATTCAGACCTTCCTAATACAATTAGCTTAGACGATCTAAATCGTCACTTCTCCACTGTTGAGACACTTGATAGTTCAGCTAAACTTCAAACCTTGGATTACCTTAATGGTCTGACGCGACCCAATATTAGTCCCTTTAGCTTCAACCCAGTCGACCCGGGAGAGATCAAGAAGATCATCCTCTCCATAAAATCCAAAGCAGTAGGTTGCGATAACATCAGTCGTCACATGATAGTGACGGCTCTTGATCAGCTCCTACCTGCAATTTCCCATATCGTCAACTACTCCCTTTATTCCGGTGTTTTCCCTTCCCTATGGCGTAAAGCCCATGTTCGTCCACTACCGAAAATCCCTAATCCCACTCTTCCCTGTCATTTTCGTCCTATTTCCATTCTCCCGTTTTTATCTAAAGTACTTGAGGCCTGTGTACACAAACAATTCTCCTCCTTTATTTACCAGAACTCCCTCATCAATCCTCTCCAATCTGGGTTCAGGCCCGGGCACAGTACTGTCACAGCTCTCCTTAAAGTGACTGACGACATTAGGCGGGGAATGGAAGACACTAAGGTTACCGTTTTAGTGTTGATCGATTTCTCCAATGCGTTCAATGCCGTCAGTCACGAAGTCCTTTTATCCATCCTCTCCTATCTTATGGTCTCTCACGATGTATTAGACTGGTTTTCATCCTATCTTCGGGGGCGTCAGCAGTCAGTTCTCACTGGCGAAACTTCATCCAGCTGGTGTGATGTTGAAGCAGGCGTCCCTCAAGGCGGTATTTTATCTCCACATCTGTTTTCTATCTTTATAGACCTTTTAACTATCGAGCTTCAGTGTGCGTATCATCTTTATGCTGACGACTTGCAGCTTTATTGTCAGGCAAGTGTTGACAACGTATCCAATGCGATTGAGGAGCTGAACAGGAATTTAAAAGCGGTGAAGAACTGGTCTGATCGATTCGGGGTAGCGGTTAACCCAGCCAAGTGTCAGGCTATCATTATAGGGAGCCCCTACAGCTTGCGTATACTGAGTGGGTTGACTGTGCCTCCGCTCATCTTTGATGGTGCCGTCATTCCGTTCAGCTCTGATGTCAAGGATTTGGGTTTACATGTTGACACTTGCCTTGATTGGCGTAAGCAGGTCGCGATTGTAAGCAAAAAAGTCACTGGAACGCTGCGGTCCCTTTACCGGTTGAAGAATGTTCTCCCATCTCATGTAAAGGTAATGCTCGTTCAATCCCTTATCTTCCCCATAATTGATTATGGTGATGTATGTTACTATGACCTGAATGCAGATTTACTCAATAAACTTGACCGACTTCTGAATAACTGCATTCGATTCGTCTTTAATCTCCGAAAATATGATCACGTCTCCGAATACCGGTCACTTTTAAAGTGGCTGCCCATTCGAGAGCGTAGAGCGTTAAGGGCCTTGACTACCTTGTTTTCTCTTCTTCACAAACCCACTTCTCCATCCTATCTGACTTCTCACTTTCAATACTTATGTTCTGCACATGACAAAAACCTTCGATCTTGTAATAATCGTCTTCTACGATGTCCCTCTCACCGTTCTGGATTTCTTAAATCTTCTTTCCCAATCCAGGCAGTTTTCTTATGGAATGCGCTTCCTCGGAATATCAGGATGGTATCCAGTCGGTACACTTTCAAGTTGAAAGCTCGTGAATATGTTACTAAGAAGCTGGCAGATTCATCTCAAAGTTAACTGGTTGTTAGTTTCCACATACTGTGTATGTATGTATGTATTATATGTATTGTATGTATGTTTATATTGTATATGTGTAGTAATTTATAATTATATTCATTTTCCTAGTATGTAATTGTCTAGTTTGTTGCACCTACTTTGTCTTTGTCTCTGCATCACCCTAAGGTAGACTGGAAGATAATGCCCAAGGCATTAAGTCCGCCATTGTACACGTTTTCTGTAACTTGTGCATAAAGTGTAAATAAATAAATAAATAAATAAAAGTATGTAAGGATGATAACGAGGTTTTCGTATAAATAAATAGATCAGTAAATTATATTACAAATCATATATAATGCATTTATGTTAGTAAACAATGTATTAAAAACTAAAATCCAGTTCATTAAATCGTTTTTATATAATTTCTTTATTTCATTAAGCACTTACGAGGATTTCATTTTTATTATTTTGTACGAATACCTCGTAAATGTATATACGGGCCTTTCGTTTTATTTTCACTAGCCTTTACCTGGTTTTCATTTTTATTTTTTTTGTACGATTACCTCGTAAACGTACACACGAGCCTTTCGTTTTATTTTCACTAGCCATTACTAGGGTTTCAGTGTTTAGTCGTTGATGTCTAATCAGTTTTATCAATAAATAATTCAATCACTTTTGTTTTAGTTCATCATGGTGTCGGATTCTGGCGACGGTAGATACTCTCCAGAGATTGTAAATAACTATTACTCATCGCGTAGTGGGAGAAAGTCACGTAAATTACGTGAAAATAGAAAGACACATCCATCACAAGAATTTAAGGCAAATTTAAGAGAGGAAGTCTTTTCCACAAGCGAACACCCCACCCAATCTTGTGACCATACTAGCACACCGTCATCTCAAACAAAAGTCAATGATCCGATTGATAGTTGTTTACAGATTGACAGTCCTCCCGACTCGCTCGCTGAGTTACGTCGGCATGTGATAAATAGTACAAATACCCTAATTTCCAAAAATGAAGAACCTCTTGCAGCAGTCAAGATTCCCGTAATAAGTAACATTGCTCCCATCCCGTCAAAGAGTCTCAATCAAACCGATTTAACTCGTTGAATCGTGCCTTCGCGTGATAAATTCTGTAAAAGAAATAAGTCTTTTAAAAAAATGTACACTTAAAGCTACTAAAGAACATGCAACCTTTCAAACAAATAACAACTCACCAGCTATTGGTAATTTACCTTCAGTAGATAATTATGATGAAGAGATGGGTTGTAATATATCAGAAGAAGTAGTACTGCTGAAAGATTCTTCAAAGGAGCCTTCACTTAACACTCTGGTACGCCAGGATTTACAACAATGGCCATCAATGTCGCCAACAAATGCTTTAAATTTTGATTTGCTCCCGGTCATTGACTCTCCTCAAAATCTTATTGAACCTTTAGATATTATTCCAACATGTTCCGAAGATCCGATGCTGGGTCGTATTTCGCCTTGTTCTGGTATCGGTGACTGATGATGGAGACTCTGACTATCGACCCAACGAATTATTGAGACAGTCATCCTCTGAATCAGAAGACAATAATGTGACTGATGGAAAACGACGCCGAGCTAAAAGAGGGAAGGCAAATAAAGAATGTTGGATTAGTGAAGCGAATAAGAACAAACGTATGAAAGGAGACACTTATGCAGGAAGAAGAAAAACTGAAGAAGGGAAAGTGGTTTTCGATATTCCCAGAAGGAAACGTTCTGTGAAACCTAGGTGTTTTCATACGGAAAACAGTAAATATTTTCAGTGTCATAAAGTGACTGAAGAAAGCAGGCAGTCAAATTTTAATCAGTACTCGAATTTAACTTGGGAGGCGAAGAAAGTGTGGATTAAAAAGACAGTCCAATGTCAAAGTGTGGCAAGACGTAAATGTAACACTATAAATGCACGAAGAGATCATACTTATAAATACACTTTAAACACGCTTGAAGGACAGTATACGGTTTGCAAACAAATGTATTTACATACTTTTGACATCGGAGAATGGACTGTCCGTAACTGGTCACGTAGCGTGCCTCATAAAGTACATACAAAAAATAGGAATAGTACAGTTAAAGAACAAGACGAAGAAGGAAGAAAATATTTAAGAGAATATTTGAATATGCTTCCAAAACTGGAATCATATTACTGCCGAAAATCTACGACTAAACTTTATTTAGAACGAAATTGGAACAGCAAACAAAGCCTTTACCGAGAATATCTCAATTATCTCAGAGAAAAGGGAAAAGATGACTGTAGAGTATCGAATTTCATATTTTGGGAAGAATTTGAGGCAATGAATCTTTCATTATTTTCTCCCAAGAAAGACGAATGTGATGTCTGTTGCGCCAGAAGGGTTGGCAATCTAAGTGAGGCAGATTACAACATACATATTTTGCGCAAGGATAAGGCAAGACAAGAGAAGTCTTCAGACAAAAATATATCTGATCCATCTGTAAAAGTTTTTACATTTGATCTGCAAGCAGTTTTACTGTCGGCACTAAATGCTTCTGCTCTTTACTACAAAACTAAACTGAAGGTTCATTTTTACGATTTTTGACCTGAAAATTTCTGACGGGTACTGCTTCATTTGGAATGAGTGTGAAGGAGGCGTGACAGCTGATGAATTTACTAGCATACTCTTCTATTTTTTGAACAATAATATTGATGACACTGTGAAGCACGTTATATTCTGGAGCGATGGCTGTACTAATCAAAATCGCAATGCGATACTAGCAAACGCCTTACTTCTTGCTGCAAAGCAAAAATCTTTAACCATTACGCATAAATACCTTGAAAAAGGTCACACCCAAATGAAGTGTGACTCCATGCATGCCACAATTGAAAGAAAGCTTAAAAATCGTGAGATTTATTCACCAGCACAGTACGTTGAAATTTGTAAAACTGCTAGACTCACAAAACCATACAACGTCGAGTACTTACAGCATACTTTCTTCTACAAGTTTAGCTCCATGCCATACCTCAACTCCATTAGACCTGGAAAGAAAGCTGGGGAGACAACAGTTTTTGATTTGCGCTGTATCGAGTATCGCAGTGATGGGACATTTTTTTATAAAAAAGTACATGACGAAGATTTTGCACAACTAACAAGAAGGATTAAAATGCCAGGTCTCTCCGATTCTATGCCGCTTTTATATGACAGTAGACTCCCAATCCCACGAAGCAAGTACATTCATTTACAAGAATTGAAGGCTGTGTTGCCTATTGATGTACACTCATTCTACGACCAACTGCCTCACCAATGCAGTGATCAACGACGGAATAATACATGTACCTGCGGAAGAGCAGTACTTACAGAGTAACTGTTTCTATTATGCGGCGTTAAAATTAGACGTTACGTTGCTTTGTGTTATCACTGCCTTTATTAATATTAAGAATATCATTAAAAATCAAAGCGCTTATTATAGCCAAATAAAAAAATTATAGCTGATATTACTTATAATAAGAGTTATAATTATTTTGTTAGCCTATGTGCATTTTTAAGTTTTGTACTGATTATCTTTAAGAATTTTATGATAAATCGTGGATCTCAAACAGAGTAGAATAGTATCCCCACTTTGTACCAGGTGTCGTAAGAGCCGACTAAGGTACCAGAACAGTAATGGCGGTATAACCATTCTAACTGACGTAGCTAAAATGGCACAGGACGAGGATGGGCAGCAGCATCCTCGGCGCGAAGCTACGTCTCTGCGATCGCCACCACGCCTGCCCAGCGTGGCGATTATGGGCAAACCCCCCCTTTAAAAATGAGTGACAGCAGAAAGACCAGGCCCCCAGTTCCCGGCAGCTCCGCTATTCCTGGTTACGGTAGCGACCACGGTAACGGCGGAGCAGGGGGTGCGAAGAATCACCGGCAGACGCCCGGCTACCACCCCAAACGAAATTTATTGGCCCTGGTAACACACAATATACGCACTTTGAGGGTAGACGAGAAAATTGTTGAGCTGGAAGAGGAACTGAGTAGGTTACTCTGGGATATAGTAGGGTTAGCTGAAGTCCGTAGAGAGGGCGAGGACACGATAATCCTAAAATCAGGTAACCTACTCTACTACCGGGAGGGCGACCATCTGTCTCAAGGTGGTGTCGGCTTTCTCGTTCACAAGTCCCTCGTTAACAACATAATTACCATCGAAAGTGTTTCGAGCAGGGTCGTATACCTAATACTCAGAGTATCCAAGAGATACTCGCTGAAGGTCATTCAGGTGTACGCACCGACCTCGTCACACCCAGATGATGAAGTGGAGACTATGTATGAGGACGTCAGTAGAGCCATACATACGTCCGAAACCCACTTCACTGTTGTAATGGGGGACTTCAACGCAAAGCTGGGCAGTAAAAGCGATGATGAGCTGAAGGTGGGGCCATTTGGATATGGGCAACGGAACCCCCGGGGACAGAGACTGGCTGATTTCCTGGAGAAAGAGGGACTCTTTATGATGAACTCTTTCTTTCAGAAGCCGCCTCACAGGAAATGGACCTGGATAAGTCCCGATGGTTCCACGAGAAATGAGATAGACTTTATCATGACCAACAAGAAACGAATATTCAATGATGTCTCAGTGATTCACAGGATAAAAACCGGAAGCGATCACCGAATGGTCAGAGGCACGTTGAATATTAACGTAAAACTTGAAAGGTCCAATCTGATAAAGTCCACGCTCCGACCTACTCGCGCCTCTATCCAAAACCCCGAAAGCTTTCAACTCGAGTTGTTTAATCGCTTCGACTGCCTGGAAAATTCAGCGTCAGTGGACGAGATCAATAATAGGTTCGTAGAAACTGTCCAAACGGTGGGCTCTAAGTACTTTAGACCCCGTCGTGCAAATAGACCTCAAAAACTCTCCGACCATACTCTAAACCTCATGGCTGAACGACGCTCTTTAAGACTGCAGACTTCCGGTGACGCCGAGTCATACAGGCAGCTCAATAGACAAATTTCTAAATCCTTGCGGCACGATGTACGCCTCTTTAATGCTAACCACATTAAGGAGACGATTGAGCGTAACAAGGGCTCCAAAGTGTTCGCAAGGGATATGTCTATTGGGCAAAGCCAGCTGACAACGTTGAAACGAGAAGACGGTAGTACAGCGTCGACCAAAGCTGAGGTATTGGAGGAGGTCGAAAGGTTCTATGGACAGCTATACGCTTCGGTCACAAAACCTGTTAGCAGCGCGGCCAAAGACCCAAGAGCCAAATTGACCCGACACTATACCGAAGACATCCCGGACATCAGCCTGTACGAGATTAGGATGGCCCTGAATCAGCTAAAAAACAATAAGGCGCCGGGTGAAGACGGAATCACTTCAGAGCTTCTGAAAGCGGGTGGAACACCAGTACTTAAAGTCCTTCAGAAGCTCTTCAACTCCGTCTTGCTCGAGGGTACAACGCCAGAAGCATGGAACAAGAGCGTGGTGGTTCTATTCTTCAAGAAGGGTGACAACACCTTATTGAAGAATTACAGACCCATCTCGCTCTTGAGCCACGTTTATAAGTTGTTTTCGAGGGTCATCACGAACCGTCTCGACCGCAGGTTTGATGACTTCCAGCCTCCCGAACAAGCCGGTTTCCGAAAAGGCTACAGTACCATAGACCACATACATACGCTGCGTCAAGTTATACAGAAGACCGAAGAGTATAACTTGCCCTTGTGTTTAGCGTTTGTGGACTATGAAAAAGCCTTCGATTCGGTGGAGACATGGGCAGTGCTTGAATCTCTCCAACGATGCCGTATTGACTATCGGTACATCGAAGTGCTTAGGTGCTTGTACAATAATGCCACTATGTCGGTCCGAGTACAGGAGCAGAGTTCGAAGGCGATTCCTTTAAAAAGAGGCGTAAGACAGGGAGATGTGATATCTCCGAAACTGTTTACTACCACTTTGGAAAACGCCTTCAAGCTCCTAGAATGGCAAGGACTCGGCATCAATATTAATGGCGAGTACATCACCCACCTTCGATTTGCCGACGATATTGTTGTCATGGCAAAATCGATGGAAGATCTCAGCACGATGCTCGGCGACCTCAATAGAGTTTCCCAACAGGTGGGTCTTAAAATGAATATGGACAAGACAAAAGTAATGTGTAATGGCCATGTTGTGCCCACCCCATTGTCAGTTGGGAACTCTATTCTAGAAGTTGTTGACTCGTATGTCTACCTGGGACAAGCCATCGCGCTAGGTAGGTCCAATTTCAAGAAAGAGGTCAACCGCCGAATCCAACTCGGCTGGGCAGCGTTCGGGAAATTGCGTAACGTTTTCTCGTCCAAAATACCTCAGTGCCTCAAGTCGAAAGTTTTCGATCAATGTGTGTTACCAGTGATGACCTATGGCGCCGAAACGTGGTCCTTTACTATGGGCCTCATTAGTAAGCTCAGTATAGTCCAACGAGCTATGGAGAGGGCTATGCTCGGAGTCTCTCTGCGCGATCGACTCAGAAATGAGGAGATTCGTAGACGAACCAAAGTAACCGACATAGCCCAACGAATCAGCAAGTTGAAATGGCAGTGGGCAGGCCATATAGCTCGCAGAACTGATGGCCGATGGGGCCGTAAGGTTCTCGAATGGAGACCACGCACCGGCAAGCGCAGCGTAGGACGTCCACCCACTAGGTGGGCAGACGATCTTATGAAGGCCACAGGACCACGCTGGATGCAGGCCGCTTACAACCGGTCCTACTGGAAGTCCAAAGGGGAGGCCTATGTTCAGCAGTGGACGTCTTACGGCTGATATGATGATGATGATGATGACCTCTTTTTGTGACCTTATGACAATAAGATTTTTCGACAATTATACTGAATACTGTAAAATTAACATACGCTGTGTGCGCGTTAAAGCGTTTCCTAGTACCTAACCACATTATTGGTATTTTTCATGCGTGGCCACCCTTAACAGACGCTAAGTAAACGCAATGGATGTGCTTTTAGATATAATTTTACTGTTGGAAATTTAAGTTAGATGTAAATTGCTTATTAGCCTTTTTAGGCCATTGTAATATAATAAACAAATCGAAAAAAAAAGAAAAAATGCGGGGCCACAATTTTGAAAAAAAAAACAAAATGGCGGATAGCACCTGGTACACTCCCGATACAAAAATATTCAAACTCCTAGCTCCAAAAGTACAAGTCTCCAGTATGAGAGGTGATCACCTTATGCCGAAAAGTAAGATGTGCCGTGACACTTTCTTTTTTTAACAAGTAGTTATCCATGAGAGCTAGCATTTCATTTTGACTTTTTATTTTCAATTTTACAAAATAGGCTGAAGTCACGTACCTTTAATAAAAAGTTTATAAGGGCTCCGGTACACGATGCCAACATACCGCCGCGGAGTGGTGGCGTGGCGGCCCGAGCCGTGACGAAGTCTGAATGTCAATAACGGTCGCGCTTTGTACGTAACCTATTTAGTCCCTCGAATTAACAAAGCCGTTTCGGTAGTATATCATGCTTTTTAGAGAATGTCTGAATACACGCCTACATTCCGCGAACATTGGTGAGGTGCAATGTTCAATGACTCATAGACTATTTTGAATGGGTTTTCAGTACGCTTTTTCTATATTATCAAATTATACTTTATAAATGCTTCATAATCCTTCACTGAACTGTCTTTTAACAACTTAAATTCATTGAAATGAAGATTTTATTCACGTGCCATTGATTGTTCTGTATGAATAATGAGAAGTCATTAAAATATGGCTGGATACCACAAGTTTTTGAAGTTTTAATTAGATAAATCAGACTCTTTACCTCCACGCGGTTATCCCACAATAATGGTCCCTCACGATGTCGTCCGTCCACCTAGTGGGAGGCCTGCTAACGCATTTTCCGGTCCGTGGTCGCCACTCGAGAACTTTTCTTCCCCATTGGTTGTCAGTTCTACGATCGATGTTGCCACTTCAACTTACAAATTTTATGAGCTATGTCGGTGACTCTGGTTCTTCGCCGAATATCCATGTTCCGAATTTTATTTCGCAAACGAACTCCGAGCATAGCTCTTTCCATTGCTCGTTGAGTGACTCTTAGTCTCTCTAAAAAGCCAGCAGTCAAGGACCACGTTTCGGAGCTATTATTACCTTAATAATGGTTTTGCTCTCACCTAATTACTTTTTACCAAATCAAATAGGTACTTTGTGTCCAAACTGCGTCCCACGGCTAAGTCAGAAAAATAATCCATTTAGCAACTCCATTTTCCCATACCCGTACGATTTATTTAGCACTTTTCCTGCATACCGAGCTAACTAAGTTGTCAGCTTGGACCGCCCGTGATTGGCTTTTGTATCTAATTGAACTGACATGTCCATTTAGTAGTTAAAGACAATGGTATGGACATACGGACCCGACTTAGGTCCGTATGTCATCCGTGTCTCAATAGTCAATAGAGAATCCAAAAGTAAATAATTTATCGGGCTGTGCTGCACTAACGTGTCGCAGGTGCGATACCCGCACGGAACAAATTAATAATTGTATCTGCAAGTAGTTGTTCCGGGTCTGGGTGTTTGTGTATGTGAGTTTCTATGTTTGTAAACGCACCTACGACACAAAAAAAAAAAAAAAAAAAGTGGGCTGACCTTTTTTGTTTTAACAAAAAAATGTTTAAAAATATTGACTAGTTAAATTTGAAAATTTTATGGCGCCCAATAAGTATGGTTACTAGGTGGCGCTATCATCACGCACAAAGCGTATAATGTCTCACGTTTACAGAAAGTTATCCACTTTTCGTTCGTGAAGTTACGTAAATAAATCTACTTTCCGTAAACTTGATTAGGAAACAAGGAAATTGACTCAAACTCAAAGTCGTTTCAAAAAGCACATTATTGTGTCAAAAAATATATGTGTATAAACCGGAGTTAATATAACTTCTGAAGAGGCCGTACACATTTTTTATTGCTTTTGAAATTGGCTTTTACATTCTTTTTTTACGAAATTATTATAGGTTCAAAAATTATCTTAAAAAAGATCAATGGGTAATGAATCGTATTTTGTGGTTGAAGGAACGCAAAAAATTTAATTTACCGATTTGCTTCGATAAAATATTTTTTTACTTCATATTTTACATAATTATGAAAATGCTGTACGAATTAATACAAAATTAGCCAACCGTTATGAAATTCCATCCAGTTATTCTGTATCCTGTCTTGAGCGACTGGCATCTCCTCATATCGTAAATCCCAATGTTTCTGATGTAGTGAGAGAGCTCGTCAGTATAACCTGCTTCGTTGTTGTTGCGTCAATTTAATGTCCTTCCCCCTTAAAACAATGTCTTTTTCCTTTGTAACTAATTTTTATTTATAAATCTTCTTCAAAGTTTGGAGTGAATAATTTTAGAAAATAAGACGCCTTAACAAAAGATCATTATTTTATCTACAGCTTCCTTGAAGTATTTACAGTGTTTATTGAATGGAAAATGAAAAAGCGTTTCTACTGTACGAAAAATAAAGTACTTATTATCTTGTTCAGGTAAGCTAAGTTCAGGTTTACGTCCCAAAAACGTGTAAAGTCATGCCAGAGTCACTGATCACTTTTGCTTTGTGCCTTTGCTGATGAAGCATAAAGCAACTGAGTCCTTTTCAAAATCCTTTGAGGAAAAGAATTCAGGTGAAAAAATTTCACTGTTCATTGCATCTTTGAGCGGAGTGGTGAAGCTTGAAAAGTGCACTCTACGATACTTAGTAGGTACTTTGGTAAGCTAAGTAGGTACTTGTAAGTGCTGTAGTAGTGCGCTGTCGTGTTAAAGTGAATGCAAGTCAAATAAAAAAAGTTTTTTTTTTTTCTGCGATGTATTCTGTCTCCACAAATACTGTTTTGCCAGATTATCTACCAGTGGTATCAACCCTGACTTACGAGTTGTTGCTCGTGAATTCGATTCCAGCCAGGCGCATTACTTCACGTAACTTATTACATCACCACTACCCTCAAAACTGTGAAGGAAAACCGACATGGTCTAGAACCAAAAATTTTAAGACATGACTTTGAGATCTACCAACCCGCACTGGTCCCGTGTTTATGGCCCATTTCTTCTCATAGAGAGGAAGCAGTGGGAAAACGAGATTTGGAATTCGGCTATTTGTGGAGTGGCACCATATAAATTAACAATGAATTATTATTTTTC
This sequence comes from Agrotis segetum, assembly GCA_036375495.1. Lineage (NCBI taxonomy): Eukaryota > Metazoa > Arthropoda > Insecta > Lepidoptera > Noctuidae > Agrotis > Agrotis segetum. The sequence goes on along the minus strand of JAQSVV010000056.1, from coordinate 3,077,622 downwards.
GGCCTTTGCCCAGGAGTGGGACAGAACAGGCTATTAAATAAAATAAAATAAAAATATTATTTTTTTGGCTTGAAGTATGCGGGAGTAAACTAAAATTCTAATACTTTTTTCTCTACTTCAACCGTTACTTTAAATCACACGAGGTCGTAGATTTGTATAAAAAGAATCCTTTGTCATGACCTAAAATATGACATAGGATATTTTTTATGGAACTTAGTTTATCTATGTGCGGCAGTAGGTAGGAAAACTTGGGTAAACGCAGGAAGGGTGAGTGTATGTAGACCGATACTGTTGCTTTTTCATATTTCGTTTGGTCTTTTTGCCTCCGCAGATTAAAAATTCCTGATGAAAGGCAAAGTTTGTACCTACTATAGATTTTACGTATAGGAATCTATTTATACAACACAAAGCTTGCAAACTGCAAACACAACATCATCATAAATTACTAGTTTCAATTTATGGTAATTATTATAATAATGTTACCAGCTCCAGAAGAACAGTGGAAGAGCAGTGGTGGCCCAGTGGTATCGGTCCCGACTACGAGTTGAGGGTCGTGGGTTCGAACCCCGCCAGGCGCATTACTTTGTGTAATTTATTTCATCACCACTGCTCTCAAACTGTGAAGAAAACATCGTGAGGAAACCGGCATGTCCTAGAACCAAAAATTCGAAGACATGTGACATCCACCAATCCGCACCGGGCCTGCTGGTGGATTATGGCCCACTCCTTCTCACAGAGAGGAGGCCGGTCGGTGTCCCAGCAGTGGGAACATTATAGGCTGATGATGATCAGCTCCAGTCGTCGGCTAAATAAAACAGCCACTCTGGTTGATCTTCAAGGTTAAGCAGCGCCTACCGAGTTTGGTCAATGGATGCACGGATGCACCCATCAAAACGTGGTAACACAAATTCGCCGCTAGAGGTCCTAGTGTAGATTGAGGTCTGTGAAATGTCAAATGGCAATGTTTGTGTGGGTGTTTTTTTTTGGTGGTCAAATCATCAAATGAGTCCTCTCGCCCTGGGTGGGGCGGAAGGGACTGTCAGACTCTTACTAATATTCGCATACGAGCAAAGAGACCCCTTAGGCACACAGTGCCTAAGGAAGACTTTTTGCCCGCGTCCCAGGGTGCACCGGCCCGAAAAACTGGTTTTCCCCCCGGACGTATCCGAGAGGGAACTCCAGTCCACGGGCGCACGTGGAGGTTTCCTGTCATAGCACTCCATGTTTGTGTGGGCTTAGGGGTTTTTTAAATGTTATATTTATTTTGAGAGTATTTTGCTATACGTCAGATTATTTTTATAAACATACAACTGTTTATTGACCCGTAATTCATAACATATGTGAAAAAAATAGTTTTTTAAAGAGCTGGCTTTAAAAGCTTTTTTTCTAACTTGACCTTTTTGCTTGTTATAACGTTACAAAATTTGTTTACGTTCCTAATTTATCACATACTAGCACCTGCGTATTTAACAGACTAGATTCTCAACGAGTGTTATTAACTTAACTAGTGTTGTTACTATTCAACAACAGCAACATAAGGAAACAATAAACACAGATCAAATATGACTAACACGTTAGGCCTTGTCCATCACCTATCACGAGAAAACCAGACGATAATGTTTTCTTGACATTTCCCTTGATACAAAGCTTGTGAATTTAGGGTTGTCACAAATGTCAGTTAGGAGTGTTTATTTAAACGTATATGCGCTCTGCTGAGGAGAGGGATTTCCTGCCAAAGTCTGTATTTTCTGATAGCTACAAAAGAATGAATAGGTTATTTCTTCGCTTATCATTTGTACCGAAATAGTGGTCAAACGAGAACCTATCGTCTAAAGTGGGTTAGTGTCTGAAACGGTCATTTGAAGAAAGAACCACGCAAATTCGAGTGGAGCTGTCCAGTCAGTGCAAGCATTTCTCAGTTATCCTGTAGCTCGACTCAGGGTATTTGGTATTGGGTATTTGATTTTATAATGCATTTATCCATGATCGTTGCATTTTGAACAGTTTGATAGTGTTAATGACTGTTTCATTATATAATACCTACATAATTTTATATGAAAGGATTGTCGTGTCGATTCGACTTCAAAATATCAAAGTTTGTGGGTAACCTTTAGCACATTTTGAGCCGGCTCTAGCGCTGGCGTCGTGTGGTTAGCTTCACAGAGTTTCATACACGACTGACGACCGCCCGTAGGTTTCACGCCGGGCAAAAAGGTCTCGTGGGCATAAGCGCTTACTGTTAAGTTACGCTTCTAAACAATTGTTCTGCACCCCTAACTTACAACACACTCAATCTTCTGACACATCACCGGTTAAACTAAAGATGTTTTCGCACAATTATGGAAACTAGACGTCTTATCTGACAAACATTGTTAGTTTAGAAGAGTTAAATTGTGAATAAGTAATGTAATGTTGATGATTTGATCGTTGTTTATTACGTGTAGAAATTCAAGAATATTACATCTATCGGCGACATCACGCATTTTATTCACGTGGATTTTTAATCAGGAAGAGTCTGACAGTGGCTACACGATGCAACCGCCCGCCGCAACGCCGCAGCGCCGCCACCGCACCGCTTTTATGTGTATGGCTAGCCGCATGCCGCACACACAAAATAATATTGTCAATGCAAGATTGTCAATATTAATCGAAACCACATGAAATAAAACCGAATCCCGCAATACGGGCCCCACACATGCACAATATTTTTGACAATACGTACTTTATTGTCACTATTATTTTGTGTGTGCGGCTATAGCCTATAACTTCGCGACCACGCCACGCCGCGACCGCGCCGCCAACGCGCCACTACCGCGGTGCCACCGCGCCGCTGCCGCGCGCTAGTAGTGAACGGCGGGTGTACCGTGTACAATTTGTACACGAGCCCTTAAGGAGTTTCTAGATTAAATACCTGTGCGTCCTGTGTGGCTGCCCCTGATCACGCAGGCTGTAGCATCCTGGCTGGAGCTCACCGGCGGAGGAGTAGCCTGCTTGCATTCCGACTTCTCAGAAAAACAAGCCCTGAAACAATGAAAATCATTAATTTATTACCGGCGATAAAGCGTACCACAAACTGCGGCTCGTAAAACACGGTTCGATACCCTTCTACGAATCGGTAATGATTTGTAAAGTAATTTGGCGGATTGAAAATGTTTAAGGCCAACCTGTAATATGTTTCTCGTGTTTTACGGTTGAGTAATATTGAACATCAATTCAAGTCACGATGAAACATTTTAAGGTAAAATATTAGATGAAGGTAAGTAGTAATCATGTAGAAGTGGAAATTAATGTATGACATTTATACCTGGAAACTTGTAGTTCGTTGTAACTTTGATCTATGTATTGCGTTTTACGATGTATGATGTATTGAAAAAAATAAACTTCTGTATTAAATACCGTGCACGTGCAAACCAATTTTCGGTAGAAGTTTTTATTTTATTGTATTCGATGAAATTTAACAAAAGACGTTCCAGTAACAATTCAAAAGGGTACTGGAAGAACTCTACTTATGGGCCTACCACACGCACAAGTTTCACTACAGTTTTGCCTATGCGTTTGCGCGTTCAGTGTTGCCGACACAGATTTAATTATAATTATGCCTATACCTATACCTGATAACGCGAGAGCAACTACATCGCGTGCCAAAAATCCGTACGCGTATACGACCAAAAATCGTAAGTGGCCATTTTCCCGCTCGTCTAAATCGGTCCATCGTTCGTTGGACGTCAGATTAAATAATTACTAAAATGGTTAATTGTGCTGTGGGACGAGGGGAGCACCGTACGCGGGGACGTATTTCAAGCAATTTGGTTTTCCCATGACTAAATTATTTTTATGACGTCATAAAATGTAGTAAAAAAATGGCTAGCTTGATTTCCATACAGATCGTCCTATATAACGGAATGGTCAGATCTATGTCTGTGGTTCCCGACCGTGTATTGTTTCTTCTTGCGCAGGTATAACTGAGGTAAAGCTTGGGTGTGTGGTACGCCCACAATAGTTGAATGTTTATAAAGGTTTGTGTGACCTTTGATGGTTTCCTAGTAGTATAGATTTTCTTGAATGAAAATACTTTCTTGCCTTTCTCTGTACATGAATGAAAGACTTAGAGAGGCAATAGTCGATTTTATTATATACGTTCTAAGGCTTCGAAACCGATTTGGAACACTTAATTTTAATTCAGTAGGTATCTATAGTAAATATAGTTATGAATGTGTAATCGAGTCGACCCGGGCATGGTCCATGATCGGACAGCAAGTTGCCCTTTAATTGCCGCCCGCGCCTTCGGTGGCTGGAAATCGTCTTGCGACGTCTGTCGCCATGGGCGTTCACCACTGCGGCTAGGGCGAAGGAGAAGGCGGTCCTCTCCCTCACGCGACCCGCCTCCTCCTTCGCGAGCATGACTGCTTCGCAGAAGGTGGCAACCGCTTCCCACTCCGTCTCGCCCCGCAACATGGCCGCAACCAATGCCAGACGCGGGAGTTCTCCGCCTATCGCCGCCTTGAGGACACGTCGGTGCTCTGCCCAAGCGGGGCAGTCTTGCACCGTATGCTCTATTGTGTCCTCCGGGCGATCTTCGCAGTGGTGACAGTCAGGCGTTTCCTCCTTTCTCATCAGACACAGGTACCTCCCGAAACTTTCGTGCCCGCGGTGGCTGAGCGATAGACTGCTGCGCAATGTGTCGCAGGTTCAATCTCCGCAAGGAACAAATATTTACATGATCTACAAATAGATTTCTCGTGTCTGGGTGTTAGTGTATGTGAGCTTCTATGTTTGTTAACGCACCCACGATACAGGAAGAAATTTATAGCAGGTGTTTAAAAAAATATAAAGTCATAAAATTCTAAAGTCTTTCAACCTGTCGCGATTTCAGTACATTGCACTCGACGTGCGAAGCGTCTCGGTTATTCTCATATACTCAGACTGCAAATGCTTCTAAAGTGTACGTACTCCACTTTGATCTTGATTAAAATTCTCGTCAGCAAGCAAAACCGATTGAACGCTTTACGTGGCGAAGAAATTGAAAATGAAACTCGTAAATTGTTCGAAGAGATCGCAGTTCACAAATCCCATTGGTACAACACGATTCTGCATTCTAAATTATGACAATACTTCAGAAGCAGAAATGAAATCTAAAGCTGTGAGTGAACGTAATAAAGCGAGTCTTTTCAGCAGATGCACTCCAACACGAGTTTAAATAGAATATTTGATACGTGTTCTGGTTACTGGAATATCTTGTTTAGTTAACCAAACAATCTCCATATGAATGGACTGGATCTTCGTGGCTCGTGTTAACACGAGTTGTTTGAATATAAGACTGAGGCTGTACGCGGCAGCGATTTGCATTCCGATAATGTTCAGCCAAATACGAGAGCATTTATTTATTTGTTTTATTCGCCTTGCCTTTCTCTTACTTGCTTAATTGAGTCCTTACACTGTGGGTGGAGCGGAAGGGACTGTCATTATGCTGACATTATTTGAGACGCGCGTAGAACACAACATGCCGTCGGGAACGGTCCATGATCAGATAGCGAGTCGCCCAGCACTCCGCGCGCCTACAGTGGCCAGAGGTCGTCTTGCGACGTCCGTTGCCGTGGGCGTCTATAACTGCGACTGGGTCGTGAGGTGGACGCTGTCCTATCCCTCACACGTTTCGCCCCCTCCTTCGCTAGCATGACTGCTTGGCAGAAGGAGGCAACCGCTTCCCATTCCGTCTCTCCCCGTAGCATGACCAATGTTGGCCGCTTCGGGCAATCCTCGCAGTGGTGACACCCAGGCGTCTTTCTTCCAAAATGAAAATTACCTATAGTTTAATATTCCCTTTAGAAATCGGAGTAAGTGTGTCCTATTAAGAACTTGGAAAGCGACTCCGCGATTTAATTATGTTAAGAAACTAACCCCACAAGTTCGGGCGTGCAGTAAACCTGAACGTATACTATTAGAAGTAGACTTGGTTCTGCACACTGATAGCAAATATTATAATTATGACGATAAACTTGAAACTGTTTGGCTCACTTCAGGAAAATACGCAACAATTTACACAAATCCGTACACCTCTTTTGATTCAGGAATGCCACAATTAGCCCAACAAAGCAAATCGTATGGCAACTCAAAGCTTTAACCGATTCCAAATCGATTATTTTGAGTAAAGTAAACATTGAACAGTAAAACAATGCAAATTAGAGCCTAATTGCTACGAAAATTGAGTCTTTATTAGGTGCTTGTTGCGGTCAAATTGTACAACAAACGAATATTCTGATGTGAATTCGGTTTCAGTACAGAAATTTAGGGAGATTAACCAAATTTTGTGCTCTTCAAATGCTACTTTACGTTAATTACGTTGAAGTGCTTTTAAAGAGCCTCAATAATGATTAAATTGTTGTAGTAAAAAGTGTGAATTTCTCGTATTCTTTCGTAAGAGAAAGAGTACAAAAAATTAAAAATGAAGTTTCGTCGTGGGGTTCTCAGAGTATAAATAAAATGTAAAAAAAAAACATGTTTATTTTTTTAGGCTTCTTGGTAACACCTGGGAATAAATTAGAGTCAAAAATAAATGTTTAACCACTCAATTTTCTCCCCAGATGAAAAATATCGAAGCCACGTCTTGTAGCCAATAAAAATGAAATTGGCTTTCCAGTTTTCTTATTATTAGCAATAAGTAGCACCTGTTGCGGTTGAAAGAAACCTTTGAAGATCTATTTTTCGTCAATCTTCATATTTCTCAAGATCTAAAATAATAATAAAATATTGAGAGTACGTACCAAAAGCAGCTATTGCCAAAATGAACGTTAGAAAATGTACAAAACTACATTAACTAATTAGTCATTTAAAAGTAGCCTCTGCCCGCGGTTTCACCCGCGTCATGTTAGGCGTTGGCCCTATGTTCCCGTCTCCATGACTCGGTGCCGCGACTCGGTTCTCGTCTTGGTCGGACGGCGAGCTACCCATTACTCCCCGTCCGCAAGAGCCTGGATATGACCCGCGATTTCCGACGCCCGCCCTATGATAGAGGATGCCCTTTCCCTCACGCATTCCAATTGCTCCCCATTCCCCTCGCCTGTTGCCTAATTGCTGATGTACGGCCCGAAACAACCGTACCCGGGAGGACTTTGGATCGGACTTTGTCAGGTTGAAGGTGAGGATGCCGTAGCGCCTCTCCAACCACTCCTCAAACAGCGATCTTACCGCCGCAGTTATGACATTCCCAGGCAGTCATTATTTTGTTGTGGTACTCCTTAGATATTCATTGAAATCAAACGATCTAGGCAACCGAAAGAACCAGACATTTAGTCAGTAAGAGTCTGACAGTCCCTTTCATTTCAAATAGGAAGGACTTATTTGATAGTTTTATAAGCCCACAAAAAAATCTAGGCTAGATTTGAATAAATACATAATCTGTTGTTGATCCGCCTTATCCTCACAAATGGCCTCAAACTACAACTACATTCAGAAATTTTCTAATACACAAAGCCGCGGTAGACACAGCTGGTGACTAAATAGGCTCCTATTATAAGGTGCAATAAATCAAGACTTAAAGGATTTGGAGTTGATGAATGACAGGTCTTTTTGTAATTAAATTAAATCCTTGGTATTTTTGGTGGTTTTAACTTAGTATTTTACCAACTCTACAGATTTAGAGGATGCCCACGGCGACAGACGTCGCAAGACGATCTCCAGTCACTGCATGCGCGGGCATGCGGGCGGCGATAGTAAAGGGCAACTCGCTGTCCAACCATGGACCATGCTCGGGTCGACGGCGCGTTGTGTTCCACACGCACCTCAAAGAGCGTCAGCATAATGGCAGGGCCCCCCTCTAAAGGGCCAAAGCCTGCCGGGGTCGCGGAACTTATCTCATTACCGTGACCCCGGATCATAAAGGGCTATTGAAGGACACCGTGGGTTTTAGTCAGTACGAGTCTGACAGTTCCTCCCATCCTGCCCGGGGTGGGAGGACTCCTTTGATGATTTTGCCACGTTAAAAGATAGCAAGGTATGCCTGAAATACTTAAATTAATAATCGTTAATAATGAGTAAACACAAATTAATTACGTTGCGGAAATTTTAAGCACGCAGCTTTCAATAAAATTATGCTGGTCGAATGTTTCCATTGTAAATATGTTGCACAATTTAATTAATCAAAGATTAAATTTCTGAAAGAACATTGGAATTTAATTCGAGTAATGTGTTCATTACTGGCTTTACTGACAAACACACGAGGTAATAAATTTTTAACTTTATACCCTAGCGTGTACAGTTGAAAATCTATTGAAGTTCACAGATCGTTTTCGTTTGTTTGTGTTCGTTATCGCGCAGCAGTCTTCAATCAATTTTTAACTTTATGCGCTAGGGTATAAAGTTGAAAATGTATTAGTGACTGCTGAGAGACAACAATTGTCATCTGTTGTCGTCGTCTGTTTGTCTCAGTACCCAGCTTCGTTTTACTAGTGTTAAATAGTTAAAATAATGCTGTATATTTAGAGACTAGCTGTTCCCGCGGTTTTACCAGTAACAGAGTCCCTATCTCTTCAGCTTAAAAAAAAAACCCGACTATGAAAAAAACGCGCACTGAAACGTATAAAAAATGAACAATAACCGTGGTCAAAAAAAAAACGGTTACGACTTTACATCCCCAGAGGGCCCCATATTGGATTTCGTGACACGTCACCTACCCTATAACCAGTGGACAACTGAGACGCTTCTAACGACGACACCTCATTTGTCATGTAATGTATGATAAGGAGTTTAAAGTTATGAGGGAACATACATACATACCGGCAAAATCAAACCTCCTTTGGCTTTGCCGTAGTCGGGTAATAAATTATTGATATAAAAGCTGGGAAGCTTTAGGGATATTATTTAATTTTACTTTACAGTACCACTGTCGCGACATGTCGCCTTAAAAGTGATTTTCTAAATATTTCAGAAGATTTAAAGCCCTTGTGTCAGCACTATACACGTCGTTCGCTGCTTAATTAAATTACATTATGACGTCATCAGCATAATTCAGATGCTGTAAGCATTTACCAACTTCGCACATCAAATTCTCAAATGCGGTGCGTTGAAGCGAGCGGTGTTGACAAAATATGTGCGATCAGCTTAAACGTATTAAATGTTGCGAGGCACATTTACATTTGTTAGAAATAAAAAGTAAGTAGAAAAAAAAATTGAAGGTTCTGCTTAACTTGTGCATTTAATTGTAATTAGTATTGTTGCGAATGTTACATTACAGAAAAACAAACGAGACTGTTAAATACTTACCCCCTTGTTGATAAAACGAGAAGTAGAGTTACGTCAAGGTTAATCTTTAAGAGGATCGTCTACGGAGCGCACGTCCATACTAAAAGAGAAAACGTTTCACTACCCCTAAATGTTATCCTATCTCAATGATATTTTAGAATGCGTTTGACACGATAAAAAACAAGGTTTATAGGTTTTCTTTTTTTCAAAAGTTACTCTTTGGCGCTTGTAACTTTCAAACTATTATAAAGGACATGAATTTTTTTGGTACTTTATTCTGAGAAAATTTAACCACTGCAAAGAAAATCATAATAGATAATACTGCACAATAGACTGCCTAATCTAAAGTTTCGAGCTGGAAATTGCCTGCGTTTTCGAGAAAATAATATAATTATGAAGATTTAGTACTTTGTGTAGATGTAGAGAAGTTTTAATCATGTCAATAGATGGCGCTGTGCAGAGTTTTAGCCCAATTAATTATAACTTATTATTACAAATACGTACTTGTGCTACTCAACTCACGTTTAGATAGGCGTGGCATCTAGTAACAGATTATAAAAAACCTTCGGAATGGGAAATTATTACTTCATTCGGAAGCAATAACGATTAAATTGGAGTGCGGAAAGGTCTAACGCCCGTGGGGACTTTAGATCCCAGTGGCACTCTACTGCAAAGAAAAGTCTGTGAACATATGTCCCCAGTGTCTTTTGAGCGGTCTTGACTCTACAATAAAGATGATGCGCTCTATTTTGTTGCCAGTGCAAAGGCCAAATTATCCTGTAAAGAGAAATCTCAAAGGCCACGGACACGAAGTTAGCGAGCTGCGCCTGTTGATTGCACTGGGTGACTAGTCATCCAAAATAATTTATTACTCCGTGTTTTTTGCGTATTCTGATTGTTAATCCGCTGTGTCGCTTTGACAATTGTATTTTCTTGGGACTGCTAATAGGTAGGAGGTGAGGAAATAAAATAAAAAAAAAACGATACTCAAGCATTTTTAATGTGAATTTATTAATCAAAATCCTTTCTTACTAATATTCCATCTAAAAAAAGGTGCAGGTGGGGAAATATTGTCTTGATACCGTGCCCATCCCACCCGAGGAGCTCGTGGCTAAATAATAACAGCCGCACAGGCCAATCTTCCGGGTTAAGTCGCACTTGACGAGGTTGGTCTGTGGATGGGTGACCATCTGACATAGTGAGTTTCCTCCGTGCCTCGGAAAGCACGTAAAGCCGTTGGTCCCGGCTGTCATTTGTAGATCTTTGATAGTCGTAACTGTTAGTCAGAATCTCTAAAAGTCTGACAACGTATTGCCTTACTGGGTTGTGGAGGTCCGATAGCAGTCGCTCCATGTAAAATACTGATATTCAAGCTGCATCCGGTTCGACTGGAAGCTAGTTGGGAAAAGGCTAGGCAGATGATGACCGTGCCCATCCCAAATACCAAACCATAATAACAACATGACCATTCAAGAAAATGAAACATGTTGGTTAGGTACCTACGTCTAGAAAACAAAAACACGATTTTCCCAGTCTTCGAAAGCCAAGTCAAGAGGTTAATCGTAGTCCAGTGTAGCGAGCCGGTAATTATTGTTCACAGAATCAACCGAATACTAATAACTACCTACTAATTTAAAATGAGATCAAATATACACCAAACAACAACACCGAACGCAAGCAGTGACAGAACTGTCTAACGGACTTAATCTATCGTGACAATGACATCTAGCTTTTTTCAAATGTCATTCAGCGCAGCGCGTTCCGATCTAGGTACGCTGAATGCATTCTCCAAGTATATTTTTATTTACTTCTCCTCATTAATTTTCTTTGCGGAACCAAAGCGTGAAGGTAACCATTCTTATGACTTTGATTACTACAAAATGCGTTTAAGTACGACCATCCTCATAATTAGCGATTTGGTAAGAATAGGAACGTAAAACATGATGTTGCCAAAATCTACATGTGTTGCAATGTGAACTTAACTTTAACAATGAAAATCTTTATTTTGCAGGATATTTACGTGACTAGGATGTAATTAAGTTAAACTATATTTTATTCTCTTCCGATTAGTACAGTAATATCTGTGGTTGCGTTCAATTTGAATAAAGTACCAGGCTCCATAGTATTTCAGTTTTGTCCTTTTGAAAAAAAGAAAACCTATAAACCTAGTTTTTTATTGTGTAGGAAGTATTCTAAAAAATCATTGAGATAGGATAACATTTAGGGGTAGGAAAGCGTTTTCTCTTTTAGTATGGACGAGCGCTCGGTAGACGATCCTCTTAAAAATGTATGGTTAATCCGAAGATTATTCTAGTTATAACTTTAGTCCACGTTTATTAATAAGGGGCTTAGGGTATTTCATTATTGAAATCATTCAAATGAATAAGGTCATACTACGAAGTTACCCGTGCTACGAAATGGCTACGGAAGTGCTACACAAGTTCGTAGCAAGATGCGCTACGAAATAGTGCAATGTAGTTACTTTGTTAAGAGTTCAATCGTATTTAGGTATTTGCATAAAAAACGGTTTCTCAGTCGATTTGTCTGGTGATAAACAGTGTATTAATATTGTACATATTGCTCGCAGAGCAGATGGCCGATGGGGTCGAAAAGTCCTAGAGTGGAGACCACGCACTAGCAAGGGCAGCGTAGGACGTCCACCAGCAAGGTGGACAGACGACCTTATAAAGGTCGCCGGAAGACGCTGAATGCAGGTCGCTTCCAACTGGTATATGTGGAAATCAAAAGGGGAGGCCTATGTTCAGCTGTGGACGTCCTACGGCTGCGATGATGATGATGAAACAGTGTAACTCGTTCGCCCTAAATCACAGGAGTCATTATTGTCATTTAGAAGAAATAAGGTCATCCCGCCACAGCAAAGTTCAACCAAAACATCGTACCGTGTAAATTCCATATAACTGCAAACATAAAATTCATCTGGACTTGTCTATTTAAAACATTTCTGTTTCTAAGTGCTAGTATAACAATAATATGTACCTTTCCAAACACAAAAAGCGAGTTGAGAAGAAATGATATAAACTTAATTTTCTTATATAAATCCCATTTCATTATAGCACTTCGAGTCTCATTAAATTCGTCAAAATCTAATTATTAGTCTAGAATTTCGTGCGAAATGCACGTAAAATTGCGCATTACAATGTAATGAAATATTGGTAAAATGTCTATTATTTTATTTTTAATACCATTCTGCCAAAAACTAGGTTTAATAACGCCAGGTAGATTGATAGCGACAAAAAACGAAGCTTTAGTAAACTTTCATTTCTTTTATTATAAGCCGAGGCTTTCATATATAAGCCACATAATCCAAAGTGATATTAAACTGGATTTCATAAGTCTTTATTTTCTTCAAAAATACCTTAGAAAAATGTTTTTATTGCAAACGCAAAAAAATTATCACAACGATCTGAAATTAATAAATAATGATAAGACTATTTAATGTTATTACAATTAATGTAAAAAAGCCATAATAATTTGTTCTTTCTATTTTTAATACTACATTAGTTTTAGTAATGAAGCGAACTTTAAAGCCCAGTTTCCACTGCAAGCGGAGCGGACACATTAATGACCCAGCGGGTGAAAAGAGTGAAAAATATTTTATGAGCTCGCTCTGGGAACGCAAAAATTATTTTTTGGTGGAAATACAAGTATGCACTTTGCGCCTGCGAGTTTAAAGGACTCATTAATGGGTCCGTTCCGCTCGCGGTGGAAATCAGGCTTAAAGCCCGGTTTCAACCGCGAGCGGAACGGACCCATTAATGACTCCGTTAAACTCGCAAGCGCAAACTGAGTACTTGTATTTCCACCGTCAAATAGTTTTAGCGTTCCTGGAGCGAACTCATTTTTACACTTTTCATTAATTAATCTGTCATTAATGAGTCATTAATGTGTCCGCTCCGCTTGCAGTAGAAACCGGGCTTAACTGCGAAGGCGAACTGAATTTTATCGCAAAAAAAACCTACATTAAGGTGATTGCTTCGATGTAGCCCGCGAAATTCAATTTTTTTTACGTTTTTTGCAATTTGCAGGCCAGTAACATGTTGTAACTTTATAAATATATGAGTTGCGGTAATAACAAGTATAATTTTAAATATAAAAATTATCAAAAAACTCGCTCCATCAGCTCTCACATAGAAAAGGTGCATCGTAGTTAGATTTCGGAGATTTTAACATGCTACAACATGTCACTGGCCTGCAAATTGCAAAAAACGTAAAAAAAAATTAATTTCGCGGGCTGGTTGGAGCATCCCCCTTAACGTGTCAACTTACCCAAATATCCTGAAAGACTTGATCAAGCTGATGAAGGCCTGCTTAAATTTCCTGTTCATGAAGCAGTACGTGATGGGGTTGCAGCATGATGAGCAGTAGGCGAGCAGTTGCAGTAACACCACGCCTTTGGAGCCAATGTACTGGTACAGCTCGTCTGGGTAGAAAAGGTAGATCTGGAAAAGAGAATTAGAGTTAGAAAAAAGTCAAAAATCCTAGAACAGTAATTGGGGGGGGGCTCTGTCCGTCTGTCACTAGAGAGAGAGAGAAAAATTATTCTTCTCTAACAACTAGTTACCAAACAGCGAAAGAAAGTTTTCTCTTGTAACTGATTAAGTAACTTTAGTTACTAAAGTGGACGAAGGTTTTTTATCAACTTGCAATTTTTAGGGTTCCGTAGTCAACAAGGAACCCTTATAGTTTCGCCATGTCCGTCCGTCCGTCCGTCCGTCCGTCCGTCCGTCCGTCCGTCTATCCGCAGTTTAGCTCAGAGACGCACAGTACTAGAGAGCTGTAATTTGGTGTAAATATACGGATTTGTTGTGCCGAAAAAGTGGTAAAATAAAATCTCGTAAAATATTTTTTTTTAGGGTACCTCCAGTACTTCCACGTAAAGTGAGGATTTTTTTTTTCTCGCGCACCCCTTAGTGTGGAGTATCATTAAATAGGCCTTTAAAAAATAATGATAGTTTCCATTAACAGTTTTTTGATAAAAAAATTCGTTTGTTAAATATTAAGCTTTAAAGTGCTAAATTTTGTTCGATTCGAGTGTCCCCCCCCTCTATCAGCTAAACGGTTATGTTTGGGGGTGTGAAAAAATTCACAATAGTAGTATATATAACGAAGTTTAAAAGAAAATTATCAGGACTAAGTAGGCTTTACAACTTTAGTAATAGTCGACCAACTTATAAAATGTACTTGGAGATCATATTTTCTTAAACAAAATGTATCGGAGACAACTGCAAATGTAAGTTTGTCTACTTTATTTTTACAGCTTTTAGAGGTATGTTTTTTGGAGATAGGTAGGTTTTTATCGTCAACTATTTTTAACTGAATTCAAAAAAAGGAGGAGGTTCTAAATTCGTTGTAATCTTTTTTCTTATGTATTTTCCCCGATTTCTCAAAGACTCCTGGACCGATTTTGAAAATTCTTCTTTTTAAAATTAAATTCAGCAAATCAGTTTAGTTAGTTGCGCATTTTGATGGGCAACTACGGAACCCTACACTGTGCGTGGCCCGACACGCACTTGGCCGGTTTTTTTTCTTTTTTTAAGGCTTTTATCAGCCACGTCAATAAAGTGCAACTTCTAGAAAAACAAACACCGCCGAAATCTGCCGACCTAAAACGACTTGAGACGATGCGTGGTGTTAGGTTTATTTTCGTTACGGAATTTCTTGATTCGGTCGCCGCGCTCAGAGCCGGCAATAAAAGCTATGCTATAACTTAAAAAAAAAAACAATAAAATGAACATTTACCATCTGAGGGCTTACCGTACCACCAAGCAGTTTAAAACCTATGTTATAATACATAAATAAGACATTAATTATTCGATATTCGCATGTTACGATTTTTCAACGTTTTTCAATAAATACAATTCAAATAATGTTTTCGTGGTTAACAATAGCACGAAAACAGAATACACACAACAATGTATCAGATTTTCGATTGTTTCGTTGTAAATATTTAATCATTATTCACTCAAACATTTCTGAGGTAAATAAATGGGAAAGGTCTAAAAGGTAAGCGTCCACAGGTCCGCATCGTACGTATCGGACGCATCGCATCAAACGGATTTCTGTATCGGCAGCGATCGGATTGCCGACGCGAGTATCAGCAATCGGATTGCCGATGCCACCTTCATTTGGATTTTTTTATATGATCGTACGTTCGGAAAGTGATTTTGAGAAAGGCGATACGATGCTTAAGTTGTTATTGCTTGTTTTTTAGCAGAAGACGAATGCAAGAAAAAGAACAAATGATTATATAAGCGTGCGGGGCGCGTCCACTGATCGGCATTCCGCTATGACGTCATCGGTACGCATCGCATGTAGGCATTGCCGATGAGCCGTCCGTACGATGCGGATCAGTGGACGCAGTTGTATGAGTTTTAATACGAGGCAAACTAAAATCCGTTACGTACGATACGTCCGATACGTGCAATGCGGACCTGTGGACGCTTACCTTAAATGTATCGTAAGTTTTGGTACTTATACTGTTTTATACATGAAATGTGTACTGTTTATTTTATGATAATGAGTATACACAATATAAACTAATGTTATTTATATAAATGAGACTCAGGCGAAAGCAAAAACGGTATGAATTTATTTTCAAAATGTTGGTTCCTTTTATACAAAATTATTAGAAAAAATTAACACATAGTGTGTGCATAATGTATAAAGTTATTAAGAACACAAAAATGTCAGCACGCCCTACATACTGAATTATATCTGTGCTAGGGATATTCCGCTACCCTAATATAGGAAGCCGCATCTGTCAACTGCACTACTATTATAACATTGGTTTCTTGTTTTGTCACAAAATTGATTCGTCACGAAAAAAGTAGGTAAAAATGTGTATATTCGCCACATTTCTATCCAGTAGTTATTTCGAATATAGGTTCTAATATTATTAGGGGCCACACAATCGTCGTGGTAAGACTTTAGAATTTGGCCTAATGTCCACACAGTCGTCTTTCGTAGTATGCATGTAACCTATAAATGAAGATAGGCATATTTTGCATATTTGTTATGTCCACGCTGCTTCAAGCAATAGTCAGTCACGTTTTGTTGTGAAAATGCATGACGAACGCAACACAAGCGGCTGACGTGACGTTGCCGCTTCGTGGACACAGATTTCATTGTTTCTACGCAAGATACAAGCATTCGTCTTGCAATCGTCAATTGACGAAAGCGTGCGGTTACGTAGGCAATGGGCCTTTGAGGAGGGGCTGGATAGGCTTCACGGCGTCCTGGCCTACCGCATGACGCAGGTCCTCACCGGACACGGAATTTCGGGAGGTATCTTTGTCGGATAAGGACAGAAACGCCTGGGTGTCACAACAGCGAAAATCACCAGGAGGACCAGGTGGGGCATACGGTGCAGGACTGCCCCGCTTGGGCAGAGCACTGCCGTGTCCTCAGGGCGGCGATAGGCGGACACCTCTCGCGCCCGGCATAGGTCAACGCCATACTGTGGGGTGAGACGGAATGGGAAGCGGTCGCCTCCTTCTGCGAAGCAGTCATGCTCGCGAAGGACGAGCCGGGCCGCGTGAAGGAGAGGACAGCGTCCTCCCTTCACCTCAGCCGCAGTGGTAGCCGCTCACGGCGAAATATACAACACTAGACGATCTCCGGCCACCGTAGGCGCGGGTAATGCGGGCGGCGAGTAATGGACGATTCGCTGTCTGACGATGGACCATGCCCGGCTCGACGGCGCGTTGTATTCCACGTGCGCCTCAAAGAGTGTAAGGACACCGTGGATTTTAGTCAGTACGAGTCTGAGAGTCCCGTTTTGCCCTGGTGTTGTCCTCCACACAATCATTAATTGATCATTTCACCACGATAAAAAAACAAGATAAATACTAGTTGTAAACACGGAATAAAGACTATTCTTTTCCTATACTTGGTGCAATTGATTTTAAATAATAATATTTACTATCGATAAATTCTTTTATTATGTCAATAATAAAATTTCGCTTGCACACTCCTCCCTCTTACGTGCTGTTCTAAAACCCGGGGAGTAAGAGACTTTATCCATGGCGCGACGCGATTGCAATTCGACCGATTACAACTACAAGTGAAAATCAACCTTACCAATAAGACATATGACATAAAACACGTTGATATGTACGGGTCAATGAAAAACAAAACACGATCGCCATGACAACGTCGAGTCAATCGAATTGCATCATTATATCGAAACAAGTTTGATTTTCACTTGTAGTTGAAATCGATTGCGTCGCGCCATGTGTAAAGTCCATAAGGGTAGTAAACCCCCTTTACGTACGCAGTCAGTAGATTCTGTGTTAAAAGTGCTACCACAGAGGATACTGCTTTCAAAGGTACCTTATATCAAAGCTTTCATTTTATACGCTCTTCCTGAATTTTGCTTTTGTGCCAATCCCCTTTATTTTAGAATGGCTTTTGGAATCCACTCAGTTTTGAGCAGCAATACGGAAGTGAGTATCATTAATACTGAAGGAAGTTATTTTAGATACTGTCACTGTTTGTTTATGAATGGGATTGTTTAGCAAATTACAGAAAAAACTTTTTATCCTAAAAGTGGATAACCGCAAACCAATATTAGCTTTTTGAGAGGGAACGGAATAAAAGTGGTAGTAGAATACCGCCTTGTGGAGCAATTGTGATTGATACACAAACAAAGTAGGTTATAAAATATTCTAATAAACACGGAATAAGATTGATAGTTACACTGAATGTTTACCCTCAATGGAGTATATAAAGTAGGACACATAACAGATACAATCGAAGGTATACAATAATTAATCACTATTATAAATGACACATCAAAATGTGTTTATAAAGTAATTGACGTTTGAAACTAATTCAATGGAGTAACACCATTATACGTACATGTTTTAATTAAGATAACCTTGGAAAACACAAATAGGAAAACTATGATCCCTGTAGCACTTTCCCATGGGAATTTCCAACTTCCGGAGCGGGTAAAGCTGCAACACGATGCGGCGTTGACCCCGGGCATGGTCCATGATCGAACGGCGAGTCACGTATTGCTCGCCGTCCGCGTACCCCGCCTACAGTGTCCGGAAATTGCTTCACGACTTCCGTTGCCGTGGTCGTCTCCCGTGGTGGTAGAGCAAAGTTGGCTTGAGTTAGTAAGTTATTTTGCTTTAGCTACGTATTAACAGTTAGGTGGGTTAGCGACTGTAGCCTAATGAAAGCCAACTCTTTTGCTTACTTCGACGTTAGTTACGGTCACGTAACTAACGTTAAATTTTCGAATTGTTTTTCTACGCGATTTTCATCTTTACGAGTCATCGTAAAGATGAAAATTGCGTAGAAAATCAAGGCGAAAATTTTAGAACTTTCGTTTTATTTTGCCAAGTTGCAATGTGACTCGGATGTAGGTGCTACGCGAGGCACCTGTCTGTTTCTAGCCTTAGATCCTTCCTACAACGTATAACAAGTGCAATGGATATGTAAATATTAAAAGTTACTCAAGTTCAGCCTGTTAAAGTTCTCACAGCAATTAAAGCCCCACAAGGTTAAGTAAAACTTTTGCTAATAAACTTGGTCTTTGACTAACATCCAGAAGTTCATAATTGAAGTTTTCCAACGACTAATGGAGCATAATAGTATATAATACTAAATATTAAATTGATGGATTCTGTTCGAAATAAAATAGGAACCAGGTTCATTTATCTATCTTCTATTACTTTTTAAAACTGTAGAAAAGTAATTTTTGTACATTCTTGTACATTAAAAAAACTCAAAAAATGTAGCCAGGGTGTTAAAGGACAACTAATAGAACCCATTCCTAGCATTTTTAGAATTTTTGTCTGTTTGTATGTTTATTTGTGCGGTCATTACGTAAAATATTCGAAAGCTATGTAGATAACTTTAATACACAACGACTGACCATAACTTGAAGATTTAGTTTTTGTTTCATTGAAATCGGTTCAGTGTGCCAAAAGATATTTGAATTTAAAGTGTTCCAGAAGTAAAATTACGGTCAGTTCACACCTAGACGCGCAGTACAGTAGCGCGATCTAACTTCGAATAGAAAAACTACATACTCAAATAATAAAATCTTGCGTTGCATAATGTACATTATGCAACTAATGAATAAAGAGCGGATTTAAAGCGAGGGCCATATTTATGAACAAGAGCAAGCGAATGACTGGATCACGACCGCAGGGAGTGATTCATGATGATTGAATCACGAGCGAAGCGTATGTATGTATTCAAGTATTTAAATCCTGAGCGACGCGAGTGATTCAAGTATTTAAATCCTGAGCGACACGAGTGATTCAGGCTCTCGATTTAAATCCATTTTATTCACGAGTTGCATAAGATAATTTATACCATGACCTCGACAAAAATAATAATTAAGCGATAATAGATATTTAACGAAGAAAAATTGCATAATGAAAACAGAGTAGCAATATAAACATTTTTCTTTAGCTTATGTCAGTGACTCCGCCCGCGCGGACTATGTTAAGCTTCGTATTCGTGGTAAACATTGGCTTAGCAACAGTTGATCAACGTTGTTGATGAACGGCGTGAATGCTGCTGGTTTTTTTTATCAATATGGGTTGTCCACACCCCAGTCTACATTAAAATGTTGTTCGAAGAAGAGTGCATTATTTTATCAATGCTCCACACTACCGCCATGTTAATTTATAAACAGTTCACACACGTCCACGAGAGTCAACATTTGGTAATGAACGAATTTTCGCTCGCCGGGCGTCAACTCAGCAACATGGCGAGATCAACTCGGCAACAAAAAAATGTTGCCTGCGATATGTTGACAGCAACTTCTGCATCATGTGTATACAATCATGTTTCTGAACAAATGAATACCAGTCTTTAATGGTTCCAGGGGATTACTCTACTGGAATACTCGTAAAAAGTCGCAAAGTATACACAATTCTGTGTGCAAAATAAGGCCTTCGCATTATGTGCAGATAACGTGTGCATTCAAGCACTGAGTCAATCGTACCGATTCTATCTGCTTATAACCCACTGCAATTAGCTATCAGTTTGCTGTTTCCCTTTGATAAA
The DNA here is from genome assembly GCA_036375495.1 of Agrotis segetum. Classification (NCBI taxonomy): domain Eukaryota; kingdom Metazoa; phylum Arthropoda; class Insecta; order Lepidoptera; family Noctuidae; genus Agrotis; species Agrotis segetum. Next base: position 3,057,333 of record JAQSVV010000056.1, on the reverse strand, counting down.
TTCATTGAACCGGAATTGGTAAAGCCAATGCTCAGTACCATTGCATCGTATTATTGGTTTCAGTTTGTAAGCTGTGTAGTAGAATCATAGAGCAGTTTGCACAAAACATCCCGGTTAGAATTAGAATTAGAACTTACGAGTTTAGGAGTTTCAAAACCATTTATAAGTTACGTGCGAAGTCGGTGGTGGAAACTATCAAATTAATCGCAGCGCTCGAGGTGGCAGAGAGGTGCACCTGCGGAGGACGTAAGTACGTAATTGCCGGAAATACGTGTCAAGTTTAATAAATTATGAACTAAGTACAAACTTTTGGGGTGCTATGACAGGAAACCTCCACGTGCGCCCGTGGACTGGAGTTCCCTCTCGGATACGTCCGGGGGGAAGACCAGTTTTTTGGGCCGGTGCACTCTGGGATGCGGGCAAAACTCTTCCTTAATTACTGTGTGCCTACGGGGTCTTCGCTCGTATGCGAATAGCCTGTCGTGTGGACGCTCCAACGCGTGTCCCTCTGATCAGCAGAGGGCACAGCAGCGGAGCGGGCTTGCGGACGGTGAGTGATAGGTAGCTCGCCGTCCGACCAGGGACCAAGCCCGGGTCGGTGGCGCGTCGTGTTTCGCGCCAAATGCCTGCTGGGGTCGCGGGTTTTTTCTTTTCCCAGGATACCATGGCCCCAGAACGTAAAGGGCATCCGAAGGAACACGGGTGGATTTTAGTCAGTAAGAGTCTGACAGTCTCAGAGGACTCATTTGATGATTTTATCACATTAAAAAATAAAAGTACAAACTTTTTGAATTCAGATGAGGAACACGCCCAGATGATGCAGTGGATATAAAGGGCCTTACCCATGTATAATGGCCGATCGCACTGGAATGAAATAAAAGGTTACTTCTAGGCAAGCGCAACTGTTTTTTTTTTTTTTTTTTAGCGTCGTAAAATCATCAAATGAGTCCTCCAACCCCGGGCAGGGCGGGAGGGACTGTCAGACTTCTACTGACTAAAATCCACGGTGTCCTTCATAGCCTGTTACGTTCCGGGGTTACGGTAAGGGAATAATCCCGCGACCCCGGCAGGCTTTGGCCCTCTGAGAGGGGGGCCCCGTTATTATGCTGACGCTCTTTGAGGCGCGCGTGGGACACAACGCGCCGTCGACCCGGGCATGGTCCTTGGTCGGGCAGCGAGTTGCCCTTTACTCGCTGCCCGCATGCCCTGCCCGCGCCTACGGTGGCCGGAGATCATCTTGCGACGTCCGTCGCCGTGGGCGCCTACCACTGCGGCTGGGGCGGAGGGAGGACGCTGTCCTCTCTCGCTTGCGGCCTGCCTCCTCCTTTACGAGCATTACTGCCTCGCAGAAGGAGCTGACCGCTTTCCACTCCGTCTCGCCCCGCAGCATGGCCGCAACCAATGCCGGGCGCGAGAGGTCTCCGCCTATCGCAGCCGTGAGGACACGTCGGTGCTCCGCCCAAGCTGGGCAGTCTTGCACCGTATGCTCCACCGTGTCCTCCGGGCGATCTTCGCAGTGGTGACACCCAGGCGTCTCCTCCTTTCGCATCAGACACAGGTACCTCCCGAAACTACCGTGTCCGGTGAGGACCTGCGTCATGCGGTAGGTCAGGACGCCATGACTTCTCTCCAGCCACTCCTCAAAGAGGGGTCTTACCGCCGCAATTGCGGCGTGCCCGGCCGTCGGTCGCGACAGTCGTTCCTTCCATACTGCCCTGAGATCGCGCAGGAGGTCTTCGCGCCGCGCCTCGACCTCGCGAGGCAGCGGGGTCACGCCCCGGCGCTGCGCCTCCACGCGCCACTCATAGACGCGCTGGAGGGCAGTCGCCTCCAGATCCCAAGGCAGAAGCGCAACTGTTAGCATCATCGTTTAAAATTAAAAAAAAAAGCAAGAAATCGTATTAAAATCACCTTAATGATACTTGATGGGAATGCAATTAATATTTTGTGATGGAACCAAAACTGTTCTAAATGGTCTAACCGTTTAATAAAACCTAAAAAATAAACCGACAATTTCATCACGAAATTCTGGGGGCCTACCATGACACTCAAAGCGAGAAATGGAACTACCATTGTAGGAAAGAGACAGAGCTATACAAGTCATTTAGCGCCATTTCGTTCCCACAGTGCAGTGTACTCGTTTTCACACATAAAGTATCTTCTTTTAATTCTTTGACCGTTTTAAATGTAAGTATCAAAAACTTTTATGAAATATGTTTCCGACTGTCCGCACTCAACTGTCAAATTAATCCTGTCAAATTACCTTTAGAAAGGGTAAAGTGGAAGCAGAACAAGTCATGACATTTCGATCTTTCTTTTATTTCAATATTTTGAATAAAAGAATTGTACCTCGGATTGAAGGTATAGGTCACAATGTTTCATATCGAGGTACCTTTTTCAAATGTTACGAATAAAGCTCAATCAAACATCAACAGCTTTTGACTAAACTCGTATGTATATATTTATACATATAATTTATTTTGGTAAAACTATAATTATTTATGTATATATAAGTATAGTTTTACCTAAATAATTTTGATTTCTTTCCGCACTTTGCTTCCGCCAGTAGAATGAGAAGCAAAGGTATCTCGCTATAAGCAATAGAAGCCGAGCAACTTACGAAACCGCGGGAAACAGGTAGTTTAACCCTAAAGTGCTGGCCACGGGGTGTTATGACAGGAAACCTTCACGTGCGCCAGTGGAGTGCAGTTCCCTCTAGGGTACGTCCGGGGGGAAGACCAGTTTTTCGGGCCGGCGGTGCACCTAATGTGATGCGGTCAAAAACTCTTCCTTAGGCACTGTGTGCCTAAGTGGTCTCTTTGCCCGTATGCGAATAGCCTGTCGTGTGGACGCTCCAACGCTTGTCCCTCTGATTAGCAGAGGGCACAGCGGCGGAGCGGTCTTGCGGACGGTGAGTAATGGGTAGCTCGCCGTCCGACCAAGGACCAAGCCCGGGTCGGTGACGCGTCGTGTTTCGCGCCAAATTCCTGATGGGGTCGCGGGTTTTTTCTTAACCCAGGATACCTTGATTCCGGAACGTAAAGGGCATAGGAAGGAATACGGGTGGATTTAAGTCAGTAAGAGTCTGACAGTCCCTTTCGCCCCACCCAGGGCGGGTCCCCTTGAGTCCTTCATTTGATGATTATACCACCTAAAAAAAAAAGGTGCTGGCCACACAGAGAAGATGTAAGACGCAGACGGGGTGGAGAAATTTATCTCTACAGCGTCCCTTGTAAGCGAAATTTAAAGAAGCGTCGCAACGCAACACATATAGAATGGTCGCGTCGCGGGCGCAACGCCAGAACGTCTGCCTGTCCGCGACGCGTCCACGTCTTACGTCTGAATGCCAATTCGATACACCTTTCAATAAATTCTAATGTTAATATTGGTATTTATTCTGCATTTTAGTGAAAAGGTCCATGTATATGTATATTGATCTTAGGTCTCAAACCTACGTAAATGTTTCACGTGTTTATAGCTATTTGCGTACTGACCATAGCAAGCTTAGTCTACCCACATGATCAATCGAATTGGACGGCTGGTATTTACCTTCAGAACAGTCTCATTTACCAAAGAACGGTTGCGTTATTTTGACCCTAATGCTTAAGAGGATCGTCTACTGAGCGCTCGTCCATACTAAAAGAGAAAACGTTTTCCTCCCCCCAAAAGTTATCCTATCTCAATGATTTTTTACATTGCTTCTGACACAGTAAAAAACTAGGTTTATAAGTTTTCTCTTTTTCAAAATTTATAATAGTTTGAAAGTTACAGGCGCCTAAAAGTTACTATTTTTATGACAAAATCTTCTTTGTATTTTAAAAACAAAGAAGTTTTAGGAAAAAAGCAAAACCTACAAACCTAGAATATAATATGCTGAAACGATTGACGCCAGAATCTAAGAGATTGGTCGTGATTTTGAACTCTAATGCTTAAAAAAGTATTGAAATAGGAAGGTAACATTGCTTTTGTTCTGAAGTTTATTTATTTATGTTTATGTATGTCCCATAGACACGCGATAGCAACAATTACCGATGATTTGGTGTCATCCATTGAAGAGTTCCCTCAATTCCTCCAAAATTCCGGCTTCAAATTCAAACCTATTACTGTGAGACCATCAGTAAAATATTTCGAAGCGTCAGTGAGAAACCAGGGAAAGTGCATAAAAGAAAGAAAGGTTCTGACGAATTGAAATGACGATTAAAAACGAAGACAACTTTCTAGCTGACCTTGAGGCAGAAATCCACACGTGTCTAGACTAAAAAAATATCTAGTAAACAAATGATAAGTTTCAGAATAGAACCCAATACTCTTATGTCTCTCATTCTTGTTTAATCTAAGCCGACCTCAATAAACATTTATTTTTCTTTCTAAACACTCACATTCGGGCTCTACTTTTTTTAACATACGCTTTATCAAACAGAATTTCCATTTCAAATCTGATATATCTTTTTTAATATTTTCATATGATCTGCTCTTTTATTAAAGGAAAAAAAAAATGAAAGAGAAAACACTTTTGAGAGACCATGGTAACCACTGTGTAAAAAAGTACAGAATTATTGAAAAGGTTTTAAAAAACCACACGTATAGGTCAGGTGAAAAAATCATTTTTGAGTTTCAATTCTAAGTATGGGGGCAACCCCCAAAATTAGTTTTTTTTTTATTTTTGTTTGAAAATCCTAATGCGGTTCACTCAATACATCTGCCTACCAACAGTTTCAACAGGATAGCTCTTATACTTTCGAAGAAAAATGGCTGTAACATACGGACGCGGACGGACAGACAGATAGACATGACAAATCTATAAGGGTTCCGTTTTTTGCCATTTGGCTATTTGACCCTAAAATGGAGTAAATGATACTGTGACGTCTGGATAGGGGAGAATAGAAAAAGAAAACGTTTTTTGCCGACCATTAGTAAAATGGGGAAGGGCAGGCAGGTAATGACCAATCGTCGAAATAACAAAGCCCCAGAGATCAATTGAAAAAATTTCAACTTTCAGTTGCAATCAAATGATTATGAGAAATTCTTACCGTATTGATAACGTGCAAGGGCGTCCAACACACGAAGAACTCCATTATGATGACAAACAGCATTCGTATTACCTGAAACAATAAACGAGTTAAGCATTTATGTTGCTTTTAATTGCTGTTGCTGTTTCCTTTTCAGTGAAATTCAACTATAAATAATTGAAATTAATGTTCAATTTAGGATGGTTTAGTGTAGTAAAAAGTTAAACATCTGTTGAACATTCGTCTAAAACAAGACGTGTAACTGCAAAACGATATTTCAACCTCAAAAGCCGTTTTGAAGTTGACAGTTATTTAGACAAGTGATCAACAGATGTTTATTTATATTATTTTGGCAAACATCTGTGGTGTATCCCAGTGGAGAATCCTCAACTTAGAAGTGTAGGTTGTGCGTTAGAACCCAATAAGGCGCATGACTGCTCATAGTACGGCGAAGGAAAACATTGTTAGTACCGGCACGTCCTAGAACTAAATATTCAAACATTATGTAGCATCTACCTAACCCACACTGCCCACGCTATGGATTACATCCCACTTCGTCTAGAAGGCCTGTGTCCTAATAGTAGGATCATTATAGGCTGGATTATGCTTATGCCGTTCAAATTCTCAAAATCACGATATCTCATTGAACTATCATGTGCGAGTATTTCAAAGTTGATCAGTATGAAGTTATGTAACATCAGTATTTATTGATAACAATAACTTTATCATATTAACATCAACTCTTAATACATATTGACCTTTACTTTACAGTGTAAAGGACGCGTCTTTTATCATAACGTTAACTTGCAATGGATAGTTTTAGGTAATTTTATCCGAACTTGACAACGAACAGAGCCAATCGTAGAGTGTAATATTACCACAAACATTTTCATGATCTTCCGAGCGAACGCTCTAGTCGGTGATCATCATTTTTTTTTCTTCATGATGTTGTCAGACTTGATAGTTGGCTCTACAAAAAGCTCGCCAGAACACTAGACAGAATGCTCGCTAAAATGCCCTCTTTTATTTTTCTGTAATGTTAGAGAGCTCCCTCACCGCGAGCATTCACCTGTAATGTAACATTACAGATTCGAACATTCGAAGACAGAACATCGCATAGCAGCAATTGCGCAATTTTATGTTACCAGGTGAATGCTCGCGGTGAGTGAGCGCCTTTAACAGTCACAAGAATGTTTTAAGACGCATACGGCATTGAAAGTCGTAAGAGGATTTACGGCCAATGTAGTTGCGGGAATGCGGACGGTGAGTAGTGGGTTACGTGCCGTCCGATCATGGGCCATGCCCGAGGCGACGGAGCGTCATGTTTCGCACATCAAAGAGCTGTCAGCAATCTGATTAGGCTTATACAGGGCCAAAGCCTGCCGGATTCGCGGGCCTATCCGAACCGATTCGAAAAAATATTCTTTTGTTACCATTAACTGGGTAACAGATCACAACTATAAATTAAGTTGGTCGTGCGAGTCGATTCGAAAGGCAATTAACCAAAAATCGATACGTGTAAAGTTCCATAAAAGCTGTCAGAACAATTACTGTTAAGCCATGCGATCTGAATCGAATAATACACAGTTTTCCAGTTCAGTCGGCTTACACGATTCCAGATTGCGTATCTATTGAATCTCGTATGATGGAAGTTTTAACCGACTTCGAAAAAAGGAATAACTGCTCATTTCGTGCTTTTTTATTATGTTATATGTTATCCGATTACTCGAAGACACCTAGACCAATTTGGTGAAATCTTCTTTTATTTGAAAGGAATACAGAAACCGGATAAAGAAGTGCCATTATTAAGTCAAGACAAAATCCGACGGGATCTTAGATAAATCAAGGGAACTCATCAGTAAATTACAGCAAAACGGCGATTGCTACTATCGCATATATGTATATACATTGTTACGTAATCACACAATATTACGCCTGTATCCACAAAAAAGTGTAAAATATAAGACTTATTTTTTTTTAAGGTTTTATTTTTTGTTCTTATAGGCGCTGTTAGGGTTGTTCTGACCATTCATTCATTAGCTATTTTGTCTCTTTCCCTATTACGTCACATTCACTAATACGTCACCTTGTGCATCTGAATGCTCAATTTCGTCTCATTCCCAACACAATATCCCAAAATATGATTCAACTAAATTTTAAATTCATTAGTATTAAAATGTTTGGTGTAAAAATTGTTTTTTTTTTTATCCAATTCTGTATCGCACACAGGACAATAACATTACCCCATAGTTACGTTAGAAGCATGTCCAATCCTTTTTAGTCAATTATTTTTCAGGAGAAAACTAAAATGGGAAACCTAAGAGCATAAATCTAATTTTATAAATATTAAACGCATAACGCATGCGTAGCGAATTTTCAAAGATTTCCTTTGGAAAGAAAAATCGAACCACGGGCAGGATTCTCTGCAATAGATGGCGCTAAACGTCACCTTGACACGTTAGAAATGGAATGAAGAATCGGCAGGAAAGATCCTCGGTGGCTGTGTTGGAAATGAGCGTCGGATGTACTGAATCCGAAGGTCGCAGGTGCGAATCCTGCCCGTGGTTAGAATTTTTCTTTCCAAATAAAATCTCTGAAAATCTTATTTATGAAGGAAGTTGGCCATTTTAAAAGTATAGGAAAGAAAAATAATCCGGTCACGTTATAAAGTAGGAAAGGAAAACAAAAAACTTCTAAATTAGGTGGGCAGCATATATTATTCAATCAAATACAGAGAATGATGTATTAAATTCTAGAAGCCAAACAGAAAAGAAATACAATTTTAAAAAGCACTCATTTCGCCGACAATTTCTTTTTTCTTTGGAACTGCAAATAAAGTGCTGCAGTTGAAGTATTAAAATAAATAATGCGAGCATAGTTTTGTCCCACTTTTAACTGACTTGTTCTTCTTATGGATGTTTTTTCAAGACAACGGGACGGAAGGCCGTGTTCTAAATTCTCAGTTTTTTTGTTATTTATCTAAATGTGACGTCGGCAGACGATCTCCAGCCGCCGTAGATGCGGACAGCGAGTAAAGGGTGGGTAACTCTTGTCTGCCCATGATGGACCACGCCCGGGTCGACGGCGCGTCGTGTTTCACGCGCGCCTCAAAGAGCGTCAGCATATTGACGGGCCCTCTTACAGTGCCAAAGCCTGCCGGGGTCGCGGGACTTATTTCATTACCTTGACCCCGGAACCTAAAAGGCTATTGAAGAAAACTGTGGATTTTTAGTCAGTACAAGTCTGACAGTCCCTTCCGCACCACCCAGGGCGGGAGGGAGGACTCATTTGATTATGTTACCAACTAAAAAAAAAAAAGATTTTTGATATTGGAGCTTTATGGCCGTTAAGTATAAGTTTTCATTTAAGAGCAACTGTTTATGTTTTTATTTTTATTCCAATCTTTGGAGGCCCTTGATACTTGGAGGCCCCGTATAATAATACGGCTGATTCAGCGCTAGCTACGCCTCATTTATTTGCTAACACAAAACACAAGTGCTGAGCTAGGTATGTTGGACGGTTTAGTTTGTAAAGGCATTTAAATTCGTCCGGTAGTATGCATTTCGTTGGAATGTAGTCCTATGTACAGGCTACATTCTAAGACACATTAGCCATTTACAATTTCCTCGGCTTTCTCTGCTAGAGGCAACATTCTCATCATTTTCTATACAAAGCAAAGCAAGCGCGCCGAGGTCGACGCCGCGTTGTGTTCCACGTGCGCCTCAAGGAGATGTCAGCATAATGACGGAGCCTTTTAGAGGGCCATAGCCTGCCGGGGTCGCGGGACTCACGATTAACCCCAGTGACCCCAGAACACATGGGCGTAGCGTGATGTTTTATAGCCTATAGCCTTATTCGCAAAATGGACCACACATTTATTTTTTTCAATTATAACTTTTAGTTCCTGAGGGTAGCGTGTTTAAACAAAGAAACAAAGAAACTCTTCAGCTTTATAATATTAGTTTAGATGATCTTTAATTTCCCTTTTTGGATGATTTGTAGCGTGACCATAAAATATTGCTAAAACGTAAGGACTTTTAACAGAAATAAATGCTGGCTAATTTAGAATTTTTCTGTAAATTAATATTTTTACAAGTTAGTGGAAACGTATTTTTTAAGTAGAAGAACTTGTGTTTAATTAAAAATGTAAATGTTTGTATTTAATTCACAAAATATGGCACAGCTCTAATGTATTTAAACTTTTATGGATGTTCACATTCTATTTTATTTTATAACAAATCGAATGAAATTTAAGCGGACGAAATGACAGGTGTACTGCTTCTAACAAAAAAGTAATTATCATAATTGGTTCACCCAGTCGAAAATTATGAGGTAACATACATTAAAAAAATTTAGTCGAATTAAGAACCTCCTCCTTTTTTGAGTCAGTTAAATATTGAAGACTTTAAACCATTAACAAAAAAAGGCGAAGTGTCACAATTTAGGTAAGTATTTCAAAAACAGAAAAAGTTTTCTAAATAAAGTTTATTACAATCACACAAATAATATTTTTATACAATAGAGAGCCATACTGGCAAACTTCGAACAATAAAAATTTCACCCTTACAAAACTTTAGATTGTCAAAAAAGGTTTAAAAAAAAAATCTCCCTTCATTGAGTTTTCTTTTTTGAAAAGTATAATCGTATTGAAAGTCTCCTATAATTTTATAGAAGTTTTTTAAGGGGAGCGAAAGTATTTCTTCCGCGGCATTTTGAATGCAAAGTTGATAAATCAATCACATTTCTATTCAACTCAGTAAAAGGATATCCGTGTTTTCAGGCCATTAAACACGGAATGAATTAAAATAAATTGATTGTTAAAAAAAGCCATATAATTTAAATTGGAGAGTACCTAGGTATCTGTGGCATTAACCTATATGATTCTAAATGAAGTTGTCTAGTAGGGTAGTTTATAAACAAATTGAAAAAAAAACTGTTTAGTCCGTCAGTTAGAGAATTAAAAAATAGTAAATACGCTCTCGCCTTTGCATCTTTAGTCAAATTGTCGACTACCACCTACCTAGGCAGCTCGACGCTTGAAACAAAAATATTATTATTATAACTATTTCTGTTTGCAAGGTTTAAAGTACTTAACCAAAAACGAAGGGGGTGGTGGTGGAAGATGATGGGTCTTTCAGACCCCACCATTCCCTTCAAACCTAACCTGTCCGAGTCGGGGTGCCCCAAAGCCCGAGCTCGCTTCGCTCGCTCTTGCATCCTTTTCTAAGTAAACAAAAAAGATACGAGTATAACTAGGAATAACAGTGTAAAAGAGGGTTATGTTGAGAAAATATAGGAAAACAAATAAAAGTATAACAGATGTTTATTGCTACTATGACAATTATGAAGTTGAATGCTTCGGAATTATGAACATTGAGACAAAGTAGTTAGGAATTATGATTGTTAGGATGAAAAATGTTAGAAATAACTTTTTCGGATTTCCAATATCGGAGTTGAAAAAGGTGAACTTTGGCGCACCCAATTATACAGACTGACTGACGCGGACGTTTTCTGATTTTTAGAAGCGGGTTTTTATAGAATAAGGGTCAACTAATATGTTATGTATTTTTAGTTAATCTTTCTTTTGGATTAATTAAAATGTTTATAAGTAAAATAGTCTATTGTCTTGTTGATTGGAGCTACCCGAGGCTAGCCTGGATGACCTTGGACGAGGGTAAACTTGAGTGGAGGCCAAGTCGCGTGAAAAAATAGTTCCTGGAATAACTTGGGTATAGGGTCAAAAGTTAAGATAGTATGTCACGGTGAGATACAGGTCATACAGGGTTAAGAAGAGTTACTGAAAGAACTAAAAGACTCCTTTTCAAAAAGTGGTTGAACAATTTTTAGTTTAATCCAAGTAAAAACCCTTTTATAAGAAAAACCTTGAGTTATTAAATTATTTTTCTACGCACAATTCCCGTACGTAACACTGGAATGTACAATTAAGCGCTTCGACGCGTTAAATTAATTTCGCTTTATTCTGATCATGTCAGGTCAGAAAAAACACGAGTGGCCTCGTCCATCAAATCAAGTCAGGAAGCAATTTTGATTACAAAGTTGTGTGTTTGCTGGGCGGGCTCTTAGAGAGCTAAAGCCTGCCGGGCTCGCGGGACTTATTAAAGAGCTATTCAAAGACACCGTGGATTTTAAAATTAATTATTTTCGTGGAGCATGTCACATTTTTTTCATAACGAATGAATGGATGTAAAATTAAAATAAATTAATGTTTAATAGTTCAAATAGCTTTTCATAAAACCATACTATACTTACCTATTCCTGTCTATGCTACTGCTATTATAATTATTGAAGTTGTCCAGGCATTGTAATTAAATGAAAATATTGCGATGTTTATCTATCCATTAATATTGTATTGTAAATATTTAGTTTACTACAGCAAACTAAATGAAAATTGTGTCTATAAATGAAACACAAACTTTCAAATTGACTGGACCGCCAGGTCGCATTTATTTGAAATTCAGACCGAAACTAAAAACAAAAAAAAAACTTATTCAATAAAATTTGAATTTTTGTTTTATAGCATAAAAAACAGCTTTTTTTCTACCCAAGTTAAAAGACATTGCACTTCACGAGTCACCGTAAATACAAAAGTTGTCCTATCCAGAAAATATTGTTTTTACAACAACAAAATATTGGTTAAAATTTTTCACGTTTCATGTAGAATTATGTTTTCGGGGAAATTTTATTTTATTTACGCATACAATTTGGGATGGTTTTTACCTGGCAATTCACGCGTTAATAGCTCCCAGATTGATGTTTTGTCCTCGTATTAAAATGTGACGTTTAATAATTGGGGTTGATCATTTATAATCGAAAAATTTTAATGTTTAGTTTTCCTCTAACATGATCTTTTGAGGTTAGGTTAAGGTAATTTTTTTATCCATATCAGGGTGCCCTAAACACTACCATATCTGCCAGGATAGCTCGACGGAGCCCCGCACCACGGGGCTCTGGTTCTGGATAGTTGAAGAATAAAATAATCCGAGTTGTGGTACCCTAAAATTCCAATAAAATATGATCTTCCAATTCGATGGTCTATAGTAAAAAGTTTATCCAGATCATTTTACAAGAATAACGTACAAACATACCGTAAAAACCATCTCGCATGTTACAGCTGTATGGCCAGATAACGGTAACTGGATGCTACAACATATTGTTTTCTAAACTGTTGTATAACAATTGAATTTTAATAGCTTTTTTATCATTTCGGTCGTATAGTTTGCGGGCTGTTTGATTTGATAATCGTGTTTTAACAGCTTTCAAAAGTGTTGTCATACTGTACCCTTAGCACGAATTTTCACTCTTTTACTCTGCAGTATTTACGGCGTTTCTTGTTTGAAAAAATGGAACAGCGCCTCTGGTGCGCGAAGACGGAACTAATTTATTCCTTGAAAAATGTCAACTTGAAATTGTCAAAGTTCCAGTTTACGTCTCAAATATTGAAAATTCGTGCTAAGGGTACTGTAGTCAATGGTGCAATTGCGAGGTCATAATAAATGTAATACTGCCACTCCAAGAACTGATAAAACATGTAAAGCAAGTTATTACCTTGAAACTTAATGTAAGCAATGGGAAAATTCATAAACAATATTAATGCGACCCATTTACCTAGAATTAGCATAAAACATTTTACGGAAGCGAGCGATTGTTATGTTTTTATTTCTTCAGGAAAATGTTATCTTGTTTACAATGTCCCCTCCCGTTTGGTAATGGATGTTCTTGCATTAAGCTGCTGAAACCTTTAGGGCCTATAAATAACTGCGTATTTTACGTAGGTACAGTACCAATCTGTCAAAATAGATTCTCAACTTTATCACTATTCTAGAACGTTCTTTTTGGCTAGGAACAGTTGACGCGCTCTGAAAATCAAAGGGCAAAGGAACAGATTGGATATTTAGTCAGTAAGAGTCTGTCAGTGTCTAAGTCTAGTCTAAGTCTTTCGCTTCACACGGGGTGAGAGAATGTATTTGATTTTAATACGCCAAAAAAACCCTCATTACGCCCCGCGCTCACGAAATATTAGATTATCTCAAGAATCACAAAACTTTCCGAAACCGATGGGTGTGATTCCGTTACTACTAAAATAATAATGAATATACCAAATCCTAGATCGCTCTGGGCTATTTATAGTGGATCAAATAAGGAAAATCAGATTATTTTAAGGAAAACATTTTATACAACGCGTTTAACATAAATATAATATACATTATGTTTTTATTATGGGTATGAAATACGTAATCGTTTTTCCAAATTTTTATCTTTTTTTGCCTACTATTTTTAGTGAGAATAGTACAAAGAGTAACCTTCTGAGATCATCTTCTGCCTAGCCTTGTCCCAACAACGTAGGGGTTGACTTCCAGTCGAACTGGATACAGCTGAATGTCAGTATTTTACATGAAACGACGGCTTCCGGCCTCCACAACCCAGTAACTGGGTACTACGATTCCCCTTGATAAGACTCGATGTCAGAATTTTGAGCTTCTGACTAAAAGTAACTACTGTTACTGTTACTGTACAAAGATCTACAAATCATAGCAAGGATGTTATCTTTGGCAGATAAAATGCAGATCACTATAAATATCCCTAGACAAAATTGAAAATTAATATCTGTCCACTTAAAATATTAAAATAAACGATTATGCGGCCTAAGGTGCTTAGTTGCCAATACTTTTCAATTTTTTCTTTTATGAATTCTATGAGCCTAAAAGGTTTTTACACTTGACTGTAAAAAACGATATCACTACGACCCTATTTTGGTCACGGTGGCTAACCTGAATAGAAAATAGTTACATGAATAAACACTTTACTACAAATAATTTTTAATGCTACTTATACTTGAAATTCTGAATTTTGAAAGGTGAATGATAATAAAGCTTCAAAGCATACAAGTAGCTTGAATTGGAAAGATAATTTCTAGATTGTGCAAATTGTATACAGGTTTGTAACTGAGTAGCTTTACAGTTACTAGAACCAAAATATACCTACAACTTCAAACACCACTACCTACTTGTAACTTGTTTGTTCAAGTTGCATACAATTCGCAATTTTATGCTTCGATATCAAGTAATAGGTTCTAGTCTTTTTCTTTCAAATAAAAAAAGACGTGTGACACTCGACGACCGCCGCCGCCGCGCCGCTCGGTATAGCTATTGCATATCATTTTTTACTACTTTACGCAATTATGATTATTTATTTATTTTATTTATTACTCTTCTAATTTGGCTATGGTCAGCCACGTCAATCAAGTGAAACGTCAAAAATAATTTATTTTTCAAGTTTTCATTTATTTACGTTGACAATATGACAGAATGTTACTCGTATAAGGACATTGATTTAATTATGACTCAGTAGTGGCTACAACGGATAGAGTCAGTAATAAGCAGTTAGCAGCTAGTCTACACGCATACATCTTGTCGCAAGCACACAAACACCGTGCCGAAGCCTGCCGAACTGAAACGACGCTCGACGAAGCACGGCTTTCAACGCCGCACCTCTGCGCTGTGCCGGTCAGAGTGTGAGGTGTTAGGTTTTATTATTTTCGTTACGAAATTACTTGATTCGGTCGCCGCGCTCAAAGCCTGCGATAAAAACTATAAGCACTATTCTTTAACTATATACTAAGTTAAAGGAATAGACAAGGAACAATACTCACTTTCCTCTTAGCTTCTATACTCTTGTCGATGTGCGTAGATCTGACCACGTGCCTGAACTCCATGTCCACAGTGTGCATACAATACGACTGTGTACTGGTATTGTCCACGTCAAGCCTTTGTTCCGAGTCGTCCTGTGGACAAAAAGATAAACCTCCGAATGAAAATAATAAAATAATGGGATTATGGATCACTTTGTGCTCATCACAACGGTGTTTTCGATTTTCTGAAAGAGTTAATAGTTAGCGTAACCTACGTAACTTTACCTACAGAGGAAGTCATTAAAGTTGCTGATAAACTTGAACATTCAATTTTAATGAGCATAGAACTTTATAACTACCCTTTTTTTAATCGTTACGAAGTGAAAGTAAGTATGAAGCTAGGGTCATCCGTTCGGGTGTCTCCGGATTTGTCAGACTTTGATATGAGCTTTTTAAACGTCTGTTGAACACTTCTTGTCTTAAAAAATATTAGATTATGACTTTGAAATAAGGTCCGTTTTTCAGTCCCACTTGTTTTAGACAAGTGTTCAACATAATAGATGTTTAAGTTTTTGTGGACACACGCACACTTCAGCGTCCCACCACCCCTTCCTACGCAGTTGCCACGGTGCGCACTTTGAAATCCCACTGACACTGTGTTAGCGCCACTTACTTTTAAAGATAAAAGAGTCTATGTGTTTTCTTATTCTTGTAAAGAAATAATACAAATATTTCTACCATATTGTTCAAAGCCATTCTCAAAAGAGTAACGATATTTATTATTTAGAACGAATGATATCGATAGTGTAGGTGGAGGTAGCAATAATAATCACAATAGCTGAAAAAATATATCTATAATACCATGATACAATTCTGCTATTTAATGTAACCTCGTTACTAAAACGTTGACACAGTCATTTTGATGACTTATTCGTCAACTCGCCCGCAATTATCTCGCCCGCTCGGGCGAGTTGGCACCTTCTGATTTTATCTTTTTTTGTTGTCGTCAACTCGCCACTGAACGAAAAATGGTACAGTCATCTATAAAAGTGTTATAATAAATTCAATAAAGAAACCTACTTTATAAGTATAAGGCGTTGTAGGATTTAAAATAAAAGGAGTGTCGTTTTTAACCGACTTCAAAAAAAGGAGGAGGTTATCAATTCGACTGTATTTATTTATTTTTTTATGTTTGTTACCTCATAACTTGCGACTGGGTGGGTGAACCAATTTTCATGATTCTTTTTTTATTCGAAAGCTGGTGCTTCCCGTGTGGTCCCATTGTCACCATTTCAGGATCTGATGATTGGATCTTGGAGAAATCGAGGGCAACCCTCAAATTTTATTGGCTGACACATAGTTTTTCGCAAATCTTATGAAGTAATTCAAGTACTTGCGTATGGAAATCATCATCTCATGTGGCTGAGCTGATGATGGAAGATACAACTCCTCAAGTAAGAAAATTATGTTTGTGTTCGTATATCTCCGGAACTACAAGTCCGATTTAAGTAATTCTTTTTTTGTTGTACTAGGTATCGTTCAACCTAGGGAATACTGCAAACTCATCAAAATCGGTTCAGCAGTTTTTAAGATAGGGAATGAATGAAAGAGATGTTAACGATGTTATTACCGGTTCTACGGATTACAAAATTCTAGTGCACATGTAAGAAATACATCATGTATTTGACAATTAAATAATTTTGGTTGAATATTTAAACTAAAAAGAGTAAAATAAAAACATTTTTTTTTTAAATGTGACCACCTTCAGAACAACCACAAAAAAAGGGTAAAATAACCTACAAAACTTTTCTTTCGGAAGTTGGTGGCAAAAGAGACAATGAAATTAATAAAAAAGTCACCGACTTCCGAAAGAAAAGTTTTGTAGGTTATTTTACCCTTTTTTGTGGTTGTTTTTGAAGGCGGTCACATTTTTTTTAAGTTTTTTTAATACGTATATTATGTATTTATAATTTACAACACATGCCAAACAAAAAAAAACTCTTATATGTTACCTACATTTTGAAGACACATACTTATTGATAAATTATACAAAAAAAAACTTAAAAAAAAATTAACCGACTTCAAAAACAACCACAAAAGAGGGTAAAATAACCTACAAACTAACTTTTCTTTCGGAAGTCGGTGGCATTATCAACAATGTCACGTTTTTTTCTAGTTTCTTTTTCATAGATAACCTAGTATGTAACATGACTAAACTAAACAAATATAACAAAGTGAAATCAACAATGTCAAAATACATTTGGTTAATTATTATTTAATACTACTATAAAAAATCACAGTCTTAGGAACTATAAAATCACAAATCAGGGTTTGTTGTAAATGATTTTTATAACAAACGTTAACATGTTACTTACTAATGAAAAGAATCACAGTCTTAGGAACTATACAATCACAGATATATAATTATTTACTGATTTTAAATAAACAAATAATTATAAACTTACCACCACAATACATACAAATCACTAAATACTTCCACATTTTTACCACAAACCCTTTAAAATAGCATTTATCAATAAAAATATAATGTGTATGTAGCTTGGCGAAAGCGACACTAACCATACTTAAAAAACAACGTCAGTAACGGGTTTGCAACACGAATTAGATGGAGTAGCAATAGCGCTATCTCCTTCTAATTCGCGTTGTAGCAAGTAGCAACGGGAATTAGCAAGTTGCTACCTGGTGAAGTTGCTTCATTTATGTATCAGTAAGTAATATTTAATTTATAAGTTCCTATAACGATTATTGATTATACATAATAATATGAGGTATAGATAAATAATTTGCCAAATGGTATATTTGTTGATTATTATTTTTATTACCTTAACGTATGTGACACTAACCATTATAAAGAAAAGATGGAGATTGCAATAGCTGTATATCTCTTTTTAATTTGTATTGTAAACGCGTTGCTACCTGCTAACCGGCCGTTACTGTTGCACATAGTAAGAAATAATATTTTTTTCTATGTTTACGAAACGATTATTGATTACTATACATATCATTGAGTAATTTAGCCAATTAATGGTAACTTAACAAAAGCTTTTCTTTAGAAAGAAAGATTCGAACCGCGAGCAGAATTTCACCTTTAAGACGGCCTACTGGTCCTCAGTTAACCAACTCTACAGTCGTTTAGTGTCTTAAACATGTGAAGCAGGTTCAATTAAATTAAATGTTAAATTTATAGAAACACTTTTGTAGACGACTGTAAATTTGTCAGATTTTCGCTCAGTGGCGAGTTGACGACAACAAAAAAAGATAAAATCGGAAGGTGCCAAGTCGCCCGAGCGGGCGAGATAATTGCGGGCGAGTTGACGAATAAGTCATTTTGATATCAAAATAGTTTGTATAAATAAATATGGTAAGTAAGGTATTCATCATCATCAGCCTATTAATGTTCCCACTGCTGAGACACAGACCTCCTCTCTGTGAGAGGGGGTGGGCCATAATCCACCACGCGGGTGGTGGTGGTGCGGTGGGTTACTCGAGACTAATTGTAAACATGCATTTTGTAAATGTTGATATTTTGATATCCAATATTTGAACTAAAACGTGCTGGGACTGCTTCAAATATTACTGTGTCAACGTACAAACTGTTTGGAAGGTCTGGTAGGTTTAATGGATTTTTTGCGCTATTACCCCCTATTTTTTACTCCTACCCTACTTGTTTTATAATGCGTTTGTTTTGGTCTCAGTTTAGCCTAGAAGCAACGACAAGACATCTTTTTAGCGTGATAAAATCATAATTTTTTTTTTCATCAAATGTGCAGACTTAAGGCAGCCTGTCGTGTGGTGCCGTTTCCCGGGAGATCCGGTAGGTACTGGGGAAACTCGTTTTACAGACGGTAAATTGGTATAAATCTTTAATTTTCTTCTTCTTTGAACAACTTTATCCTGATAGAAAAACGTGGGAATTTTGACCACTAGACTGTAAATCCCTCAGGGCCCAAAAAACGTGACTTCAGCGTTAATAACACACTTCGACAATCTCTAAATGTTATCAAAGTAAATCATTGGACTTTTATGGTGTCGAAGGGTATTTTTACGTCACCGACCGACTATCGTAAAATGTTATGGTCTATAATCGTAAAGAAAACGGCACAAAGCTATGGCTGTACATTATAATTAAGTTTAGCATTTTGATTATATGCCCTATTCACAATGAGTTGCGGGTAAAAATAGCCACAGTGTGAGCCAGGTTCTTGGCACTATACCACGCTTTTACTTTGCTAAAGTTGGTGAAGTGATGGCCAGTGGTATAAGTTTCACTTACGTGTTTTAGTTCGTGGGTTTCAAAACCAGCCCGACGCGCGACGCATTGCTTGTATTGTAATTTATGGCGCTGCAGTTTCATAGGTCGTAAACTCGTTCGGTAAACAGCATACGGAGAGTCCTAGCATGCGAGATAACAACCAATGAAAGTCACTAGTCGATACGTGTTCGTTACACCGTCTGTGGTGAGTCCCCGCTTGATTTACACCGATCATGGTTATCACCAGTAAAATTCATCGGTCGATATACAGCATGCCACTCTTGTCAAGAAATGGCGACGAACATGGAGGTTTTCCTACCCCGCACGCGGGTTTTCAACTAATGAAAACGGTTCCCCGAATGTGGGCCCTGTGTAATGCGTTACAGAAATCTCTCACACCCCGCATGCGGGCCCAAACAATTAATAAAAATGCGCCACAGTTTATCAAGACTGTTCTCAAAATAGTGAAGGAAAATATCGAGAAGAAAGCATGTCCTAGAACCAAAGTTCCCGATATTTGCACTCTTGCAACAGCGTCGAAATATTAGGAACTCTAAATAATAAATATAATAATCACGGAAGATATCCCGTAAATGACATTTTAATGTTTAAACATGTTTTCTAACGTTGATTCTCTTGTGATCTGCTGTTTCAAGACCATTCACAGCTTTTTTATTTATGCAATTAATTTAAAACCAAGAAATGTTTGCTTACCTTCTGTAGTTTCTTCGTGTACCATTTCTTGCAGCATATTTCTGCTGAATTGCTTTTTATGATCGGATTGTTGGTATCAGGTGGCTGCTCTTACAACTGGTTACTGCGGACAAAGAAATAAACACATGGATAAGACTGACTAGATTTTCCATCTTTGGAATTTCGGGTCTTATATTATCAGTAATGCAATTTTTTTCTTTATGAATTAAACACTATTGCTTGAGTAATAAAGTAGAAGATTCCATGTCACGAATTTAATCGCAATGAAACTGTCAGCATAATTACGAATGATTATGTTTAAATTGAATGTGGATAAAAAAAAAAATAAGTACAGTGACTAAAATATTAGTCACTGCACTTATCTAACAAGTAATCAGTACATAGCACCAGTCTGATTTTTGGTTAGCACAAATATTATTTATGTTTAACATAGGTATAGTTTTCCATTAGGTGTTCTATGTTTATGAGCCATATTACGAAAAAGGTCTTATTTCAATGTGGAAACCAGTATTATAAGAGTAAATTACGTTAAGTGTTCACATGTTATTGCTAGTGACTGTACATAGCACCAGTTTGATTTTTGGTTAGCACACATAATACACATTATATTATTTATGTTTAACAAAATAGTTGTTCCGGATCTGGCTGTTTATGTATATGAGTTTAAATTCAATAATCAAATTCACGTGAAATATTGATTGATCAATTTTTTAAATTTAGCGTCATAAACTCATAACTACTTTTAGTCAATGTTTCGTTTGTGTTTGCGTGTGTTTTTGGTAAAATACATTTTATTTTGACTTAAAACTGAGTTATTTTCTTGATAAGAAAACATCAAACGTAAAGAAAGAAAGATCCTGAGGTACCTTCTATTCTTATATCTATTTAAATAAATACTTATCTATTCGCTGACCTTCCTACGACTGTCAATCCTATTTTTAATCATGGCAAAAATACAGCAAATAAAAGCGATTGTGTTTTGCCTCTTTTGAAAAATACAGGCTGTCTGTAAAATAAATAGGCGTAATAGAGCCTATCCTTCTTTTGATATCGTTAGATCTTCCATTTATATTTCTGAGTATTGAAACACCGACGCTTTCTATGAAATGTACCTACGGATACCCATTAATTGGCTACCTACACATTGTACTGTCGTAATGGGAAAAGTTAGCATAATATTGTGTTAGGGGGTGAAATGGCGTGGGAAGAACATCTGTTTTGTGGTTGTTTTCCCACTGACAGGAAAGCTTTTAACGATCAGCTATTTTCTTGCTCAACAAACGTACAAATAAAATATAGGTATACATTCCGTAACAACAAAAGAGATGTACATAATTATATGTGAAACCTGTATATATGTAGTTTGTTCAGAATCTGTAACTGAATCGATTCCAATAATTCTTACACCATGTTTTATTTTGTTCCGAAGTTTTTTTTTTTTTTTATCAGCAATGACCCGTGCCCACTTCGTTGGGCATTAATATTTTAACTTGTAATGAAATTATGAGTGTGGTTCGGTTAGTACTAAGTGCTATGATTTATTTCCTGACTGTCTTTCTGTTGCTAGGCGCTGCGCATGTTCAGCACCTAAATTCCCGAGCGTTTGCGCTATTCATATTCTTAGGTTAGCGAGCGCTGCGAGCGCTTAGCGCTCGACTTCCTAACCCTTGTTGTGAGACATGCTGCCTTAAATCACTTTGTGATGCTGAGCACGTTCAGCGTTACTGACCACCTGCCATGTTTAATGCTTGTTAATTGGTTGGCAAGCATAACGGGGCCACGGTATCCTGGGTTAAGAAAAAACCCGCGACCCCAAATCACGACGCGCCACCGACCCGGGCTTGGTCTTTGGTCGGACGGCGATACCCATTCACCGTCCGGAAGCCATCCGCCGCTGTGCCTTCTATAAATATTTGACACGCGTTGGAGCGTCGACACGACAGGCTATGCGCATAAAGAGACCCCTTAGACACGCAATTGAAAAGGAAAGTTTTTGCCCGCATCCCAGGGTGCACCGGCCCGAAAAACTGGTCTTCCCCCCGTATGTATCCGAGAGGGAACTCCAGTGCCACGGGCGCACGTTTGTCTGCGATGTCTCCCAAAAACAGAAATACCACAGCTTCGCTTCAAAGCGTGTTCTAATGCGGTTCGTGAATGGACGGCGGCATTTTGCGATTTAGTAATTTTATGTTATCTTCGAATCTATTTAACCAATTGACATACTGTTTTGGGAAAATCGTATCTCTATGATGTTATTGTGATCATAAAATATTTTTTTTCGACAAGGTTTAATGTTTAAAAAAATCGTCCAAAGGCAAGTACATCGAATGTCACTGGAACTCATAAAAGCTGCTATAATCTGCTAAAATACGGGGTGCTATGACAGGAAACCTCCATTTGCGCCCGTGGACTGGAGTTCCTTCTCGGATACGTTAAATAATGAAGACCAGTTTTTCGGGCCGGTGCATTTGCGGGCAAAAACTCTTTCTTAAGCACTGTGTGCCTAAGTGGTCTAACGCCCGTATGCGAATAACCTGTCGTGTGGACGCTCCAACACGTTCCCTCTGAAGAGCAGAGGTGCGGCGGAGCGGGCTTGCGGACGGTGAGTGATGGTAACTCGCCGTCCGAAGGACCAAGCCCGGGTCGGTGGCATCGTGTTTCGCGCCAAATGCTGCTATCTATTCGCGGGTTTTTTCTTAACCCAGGATACCGTGGCCCCAGAACGTAAAGGGCATAGGAATCACGGGTGGATTTTAGTCAGTAAAATCTGACAGTCCCTTCCGCCCCAAAGGGCGGGAGGACTCATTTGATGATTTTACCACCTTAAAAAAAAAAAAAAAAAAAATATCTGCTAAAATATAAAAGACTAGCTGTTGCCAGCGGCTTCACCCGCTACAACTCGAAAATTATCCCACGGGAACATAAAATGACGTAAGCGAGCATTTTTTATCTCATTTTTGTAAGGCTGAAGCTGAACTGTTTCTTATATCCCATTAGGCGGTCAAAGTATTTCAGTTTGAATACAAAGTTGAAAATATTGAAAATTGTGCGGGTCATTATAAATTCTTTAATTAAATCTTTATGTAATACTAGCTGTTGCCAGCGGCTTCACCCGCTACAACTCGAAAATTATCCCACGGGAACATAAAATCGGGATAAAAGCTGTCCTATGTGTTAATCCAGGTTATAAACTATCTGTGTACCAAATTTTAGCCAAATCCGTTCAGTGGTTTTTGCGTGAAAGAGTAACAAACATCCATACATCCATACATCCATACATCCATACATCCATACATCCATACATCCATACTTACAAACTTTCGCCTTTATAATAGTAGTAGGATAAAAATATGGTGTCGCGGACTTTATTGTAGAACTATTCAAAGCGGACATTTTTGCCATACATTGTTTTCAATTAAATACAACTATTAAGGCAGCGCATGCTAATAACTGTGTTGGAAGAGCAATTTTTTTCCGCCCGGCTAGAGACAGTTTAAAATATTTAGGCTAATATATATGATATCTCTATAATTTATAGCCTATAGCACTCACGGATAATTTAGCTTTCTACCGGTGAAACAATTTTTGAAATCGTTTCATTACTTCCGGAGATTACCCCCTACATACAAACTTACAAACATACAAACTTACAAACAAATGTTACCTCTTTATAATATTAGTATAGATTAATTACAATAAAATCACCATACGGATAGGTTCCTCAACGTGCCGCCCGAGCTGAATTTCAGCTGCCACGAGGTGCTACGAGAAGAGCTTTAGTGCGTTCTTACAGCGCTACGGAGGAAACGTCGCTTACCGAGATGGCCAACCATCGGGGATTGATTTTGGCAATGAACACCTTAGACTTGGAGAATCCTCTAATCCTATTATAATTACACGTTAAAGTTAGCATTACATGCAGCCATGTAAATTCTCATGAACAAGTTAAGTGGGAACTAATTTGAGCCGGAGGCTTGTAAGCCGCTCAAGCCTTAACAAATTTTCGTTCAATGAACATGAAATGTAAATTGGTTTGACGAATACGTAGAATTGTAAATAGCACGTATACTGAATTATTTATCAATTCTGCGGCATCAGAATGTTAAATACGAATTCTGTATTGTTCGACAGTTCTTTTGAGGTATTTGTTAAGGTGATAAACTCGAGCGTTCACTTGTAATGAGCATGAGCAATCATGTGAATGTAAAATTATGTCGTTTAACTTAAAACTCGGATAAATCCAATTCTGAGATTTTTTAAGATTTTGTGTCAAACGTAAGGGAAAAAGAAATTTTTTAAACGAATTTATCAGTTCTGTATACATTCGCATGGTTCATGAGAAATAAACCGTCAAAGTCATAAAATTTTGTCTAAATCAGATAGATCCATAAGACAGTTTTTAGGGTTCCGTATCCAAATGGCAGAAAAACGGAACCCTTATAGATTCGTCATATCTGTCTGTCTGTCCGTCCGTATGCATATATATCACAGCCACTTTTTGACGAAAGTAAAAGAGCTATCCTGTTGTAACTTGGTAAGAACCTAGATGTATTATGTGAACCGCATTAGGATTTTCACACAAAAATAAAACAAATACCAATTTTGGGGGTGCCCATACTTAGAATAGAAACTCATTTTTTTTTCCTTACTCATACGTGTTGTTTGGGGTATCTATGAATAGGTCTTGAAAATGATAATTATAGAGGTTACTAACATATTTTTTTTCTTCCTCCTGTGTAACTTCTAAAATAAGAGAATGATAAAACTAAAAAAATATATATGATATACATTACCATGCAAACTTCGATTGAAAACTGGTTTGAACGAGAAGGAGTTTTTTTTTTTTAATACGTCATAAATCGTAAACAGCAATTACCTTGCAGTTAAAACTAACTACAAGAACTTTTATATTATGTTACTTGCTGCTACGGAACCCTATATGGGCGAGTCCGACTCGCACAGGTACGGTTTTTTCAAATGTAGTTAAGTCCATGAGAGCCAATCAGGTAATTGCATTTTTCAACATGGCCGTCAATCAACTTAACTCTGCGACAGTAATACCATACACTTACACACTGAGCTTTTTCAAAGATAGATAAATAGCATTCCATTCTACCAAATGAAGGTAAATCCAATCTAAAAATTACATGTTTGAAAGGACAATTACAATTTTCATCAATAAAGTTGCCACAATAAAAAAATACTGTGTTTTAATTTATGAAACATGACTATTAACACTTTTTTTAATATATCCTAATAGGGTAGAGTGGATTTATTCATATTAAGCACAAATTACAGAACAACCGAGGGTTTTTAAGCATTCTAACGATTGTTCTGTTGAGTTTTTTGCTGAATCGACTGTCAAGTCTGTCAACCTTTTTAATTCTTTAGGTATGAGAGGTAAGCAAGCCTTAGGGTGCTCCGACATCTATCAACGCGGAATCGGCTTTTTCCGTCGCCCTTTCTCTTTCTGTCGCTTAGAACTGCCATTTGCTAGAGCGAGACAGAAAGCATAATGCGATAGCACGCAGTGGAATCCTGGAGGTGGCCGCATGCTATCGCATTGTCTCGGTCTAGCAAATGGCAGTTCTAAGCGACAGAAAGAGAAAGGGCGACGGAAAAAGCCGATTCCGCGTCGATAGATGTGGGAGCACCCTAAGACGGATAGCCCTCCTAAAACGGGTATGCATGTTAAATTAAGCGTCGTTCTTGCTAATGAGAATGTGTGCGTACAGGACGCGGCGACTCATAGGGACAGGCGACGCGTCGTCGGACGGGAAAACTTCTGCAGTAGTAACAGAAAATTTAACATGCATACCCGTTTTAGGCGGGCTATCCGTCTTAGACTTACCTCCCCTACCTTTAAGGTTTCAAGTATATCCAGGCCCTATAGACAAACAGACTACGACAAAATCGTTATCGCTCAGCAGTCACTAATACATTTTCAACTTTATACCCCAGCGAGTAAAGTTGAAAATCTATTGAAGCTTACAGATCGTTTTTTGTTTGTTTCGTTCGTTATCGTGCAGCAGTCTTTAATCGATTTTTAACTTTATGTGCTAGGGTATAAAGTTGAAAATGTATTAGTGACTGCAGAGCTATAATGATTGCTGTCTTCGTATGTTTGTCTCAGTACCTAGATCGATTTCTAATCTAAACATTATGCAGCTGAATTTATAATTTTGTATTGAGCCTCTGCCATCCGCAACTTATTAGTACCTTACAAATATTTACAGTTAATACTATGAATGTCCAATTCCTTGGCATTCACTTGTAATGGACATTCATGCGTATTTTACATTACAGGAAAACAAACGAAAGTGATACGGGAATTTTATTTCAGGAGAGCTTTTTTGCCGAGCCGACTGTCAAGCCTGAAATCTAGATATTTTTTTCAAAAAATCGTGAAAATGTTCGTTGTTCAGTTCGACATTTGATTTGATACTTGATCTATAGAAAATAATCAAAATTTGTCTTCTATACAATTTGGATGGTATAATAACATTTTTGAAACAGTAAAGACTTCAACATAATCATTTTGTGGACTGTATTATTCGGCCAGTTCCTATGTAACTCAATGAGACTTTTCGCGACCTCATGTTGAGAAGTTGCGCGACTAACGAAACAAAAACCACTTGGTTTTAGGTTTATTTTCTAGATATACTTCTATGGCGTGGTATATATCTATTCTGTGGGATATGGGTCTTGGAGTAAATAATCGACAAATGTTCAGGTATATAGTGTGGAAGCCATATTACGCAAAACCATTATGGCCATGTAGATTGCTTCGCAACTACCCGTTACACGGGTATCTATAAATACAGTACAGTAGGCAAACACTGTTTATTGTACTTCTGAAATGAACTTTATGACCAAAGAATAAAGTACAATGAGAGTAGGCGTCCTCAAATATTTTAAACTAGCTGTTGCCAGCGGCTTCACCCGCTACTACTCGAAAGTTATCTCACGGGAACATAAAATCGGGATAAAAACTATCCTATGTGTTAATCCAGGTTATAAACTATCTGTGTACCAAATTTTAGCCAAATCCGTTCAGTGGTTTTTGCGTGAAAGAGTAACAAACATCCATACATCCATACTTACAAACTTTCGCTTTTATAATAGTAGTAGGATTCTGAATATGAATATTTTTAAGGGTTCCTTGTAGTAGTAAGTAGCGTATTCAAAGGGTAAAACAGGACCCTATTACCAAGACTTCGCCTCCGTCACCAGACTGTGTCTTAAACCATGATAGATAAACAGTTGTTATTGATGTATTTCTATTTCCGCTATGACATAAAAAATACTAAAATAAAACATTAAATGCGAGTGCTCCCGATGAGAGAGACCTTTACGGTTCGATAGAATATGAACAATATTCGTGCTAACTAGCTTAGATTCGAATTCTCAAAGACATTTTCATGTGTGTAAGTGCATGTGTTTCGCCTTTGAATGTATTCAGAACATTGATTACATGAAAGTCTGAATGCATTCGTTTCAGTTAATGTTCAGCTTTGATAGATAGTCATCAATGCTGTATACATCAACTCGGAGAATGGAATCTATGATTGCAATTTGGCTCCACTAACTTTGGTGCTAGAAATGGTATCGGTATTTCGGAAAGCAGTTGAAAACCAGTCAATGTCTACTTATGATGGTTCGTATACATCAGACTATCGAAATCCAGTATAAGCTAAATGTTCACTCTGTGAAAGGATAATCTGGTTTTGTTTACCTGCTGGTTTTGGGAACGTTTTGGGTCGCTTAACGCAAACAGGCTTTGCTTCTGTTTGGGGGCCCCGTAAAATTGCTGAGGACTATTTATGAAGTAATAAAGAATTATCTATTCATCCAAACAAACAACCAAACTTACGATTTAGATTTAAATTTGAGCCAAAACTTTTGGTTTTATTACCTAAATTTCCAAAAAAATTTGAAACTCGTGAAAAATTTGTACAGGTTCTTGGGTTTGTTATTTCTATTAATATTATTCCTCTATTCTATTTAAAAAAAAAAAACCCTTTTTTCTAATCCCTTTGAAAAGCTAATTCAGTAATCTCAGAAACTGAGAAAAAAAACATTTCAAGCTCAGAAACTGAACTCAAGTAATTCGGCCTTCGTTTCACTCGGGTTACTTTGATCTTATTTTTATTTTGTAGCCAATTTACGAAGTACTGAACCAGAATAATGGCCTTTTTGAAGAAAAGGCATGATGACGATAAAGTTAACTTTAGCATTTTAAACCTTTAAGAATATTATGAACTCCCCACACAAAAGTGGAAAAGATTCGGCCGTGCGTTTATATGAAAGTGTATCTGTATGTATGTGAGTCCGTGCCCCTGGTATCGTAGCTCCTAAACAAATGGACCAATTTTGATGTGTTTTTTGTCTGAAAGCCGACGTGATTAAAATATTTTTGAGCTACAGACGTTGAATGATGAGAGTCTATTATTTTCTCATTAAATTTTTCTTCATCTATGTCAAAGCTTAACTTGAATACGATACTTGGTATCTGTATCGGATTTGAGTCGATGTATGCAAGTGGCGAATTTATTGTCATTTGGCGTGGCGGTCTAAGGGGGAGGCCTATGTTCAGCAGTGGACGACTTCTGGTTGATGATGATGATTGTATTGGATTTGAAGCTGCAACCAAAATATCCCATCAAAAACATAAATGTGAAATGAGAGCCAAGCTCAATATTACGTATGATATATGCCTTGGTTGTTGACTGATTACCCTGCAAAAATGTTTTATTCATAAAACAAAAAGACGTATAGTACAGACGTGTTCTTTGACGTTATTTTATTATGGATAGAAATTAGCACATGAACGGCACTTTTTTACTATCCTGACAACTCACACGTTAATAATTAAAGTACGAAGTACCTCCAAATACGTAGAATTCGAGCTAGGGCCTTTGATCTCGGGATTGTAGATGATTGTTTTGAATAATTAACGTTGAAGTTCCTGTTTATGGTAAGCGTCCACAGGTTCGCATCGTATGTATCGGACGCATCGCATCAAACGGATTACTGTGTCGGCAGCGATCGGATTGCCGACGCGAGTATCAGCAATCGGATTGCCGATGCCACCTTCATCGCTTCCACTGATCGGCTTTCCGTATGACGTCATCGGTACGCATCGCATTAAGGCATTGCGGATGAGCCGTCCGTACGATGCGGATCAGTGGACGCAGTTGTATGAGTTTTCATACAAGGCAAACTAAAATCCGTTACGTACGATACGTCCGATACGTGCTCGACCTGTGGACGCATTCCTTTACTTTACGTCCTTAAAACGTTATAGTCGTGATAACCCATGCTAGTGCCTCGGTTTTCGTGAGGTGGTAACGTATTTCAGCTCTTTATTCAACGGCCCATTAGCTCAGTTGGTTACAGCGTCGTGCTAATAACGCGAAGGTCACGGGTTCGATCCCCTCATGGGCCACGAATTTTTGTTCTATGAGAAAAACTAATATGTCATATTAGTTTTTCTCATAGAACTACTAGCTTTTTTTATATAAGTAGGTAGTCAAATCAAATCAATCATATACACACATCAAAAGTGTCTAGGGATCAACATATATTTTTGCAATAACTTTTCTCCTGATTGATATTAATTAAAATGTTCTTTAAGGATTCATCAAATAAAGTGTTATCGTTTGTCACAGTAACGATAAACCAAGTCACCTTTGCATTCATAAAGAAATTTGCCATTTTCCTAATAAAGGGATTTTTGACATTTGAACCACTAACATTAAAGTTCGAAAAAAAGACTGAAATAACAGTTTTCTTTAAAATTTTATTGGGTAACTTAAACAATTAATAATCCGTGTTTCTACCGCGAACACTAACAACACAAGAACATCGGTTTGGCATACTCAAAATGAGTTCATCCAAATCACGCTGTGGAATGGCCGCCCATGTTCGTTGCAACAACAAAAAAGGTCTTCTTGCGACTGGATACCCTCCATATTCGGCAGAGCTCTTCTCTGTAGCATATCCCATGCATGCTCAATCGGGTTCAAGTCTGGCGACTGAGCAGGCCAGGGCAGGACATTGATGTTAGCTGCGGCGAGAGTCTGTTTTACAACTCTTGCGGTGTGCGGTCGTGCATTATCATGCATTAACTGAAATAAGGGACCAATTTGCACTTGTAGAGGAATGATGACGTCTGATACAATCGTCTCAGCATAAATTTGAGCGTTGAGGTTGCCTCTGATCCAAATCAACTCAGTTCTTCCGCCGATCCAAATACCCGCCCATACCATGATGGTTCCACCACTATAAGGATGGACTTCCTGGCAGGATTTTAATCGCTGTTGGCGTCCAGGGGTTCTCCAGTGTCGTATACGTCTTGTATCCGGTCTCATACCAAAACGAGACTCATCAGAAAAGCACACGAAACGCCATTGTTCTTCTGCCCAATTTCTGTGTTCAAGAGCCCATTGATATCGAATCCTACGATTGTGCATTGCTATAGGTGGTATCCGTAGCGGTCTTCGGGAATGAAGGTTCACTTCATGCAAGCGGTTTCTGACTGTTTGGTCGCTAATTAAGTTCCCTGAAGAGTGATGAAGCCTCACGGCTAACATCATGGCGGTTATTGTTGGAGCTCTTCGAGTTAAGATTTGAATGTATCGGTCTTGTCTCCGTGTGGTGCAGCGATACCGTCCTCCATGGCGCTCAGCCACGGTACCAGTGCTTCGGTAACGTGTCCAAAGTCGACTGATAACACTCTGACTTGTATTCAGAGTTAAAGCCACAGTACGTTGCCGGGAACCAGCTTCTATCATTCCCACGGCTCTGAGCATTTCTTCCCTGCTTAAATGACGTCGCCGCTCCATAATAACGTTGGTTTTAATCAGTAGTAGGGAAACAGTAGCACTAATAATGTCTTCAATGCGTTGTATGTTTTTATAGGGAAAATATCGACAGCTGATTTTCATCTTTTACTCGAATTTGATTTACAGTTCCTGATTCAAATTATGAAATGCACCAAAAAGGATCCATATAAATTTATAAAATCATAAATTTATTACAAAGCCACATCTCAATCTCAAGAAATCCGCATAAAAATGCTTGATCCCTAGACACTTTTGATGTGTGTATTTTATTGAAATAAAAATTACTAAAAATACAAATAAAGCTATGAAAATAATGATAGTCCTAAAAAATTCGGTGCCTGTACTAGGTATCGTCAGACGGGGTGAATAGGGACGCAGGGTTGAATAGGGACGCAGGGTTGAATCGGGACGTTTTTTTTAGTGTGGGGTAATGTTTTATTTAAATGTATTTTTATACCGCGTACCTACAGCAAATACATCCCATTGATCCCAGGGGATAAAACTGTGATGGATATAAATGCTTTTTCGACCTATAACATAGTGATTAATGACTGTGGTCAGCTACATTTGCTCGATTATATAAATGTGTTTGACAGGCGATATGTTCGAGCAGAATTCGATATACAACGTGTAACGTTAATAGCGCAAAACCTCTCGTGGGGTAACTCAGCCCATGTTACTGAACAATGATTGTTCTAAAACTTTTAGAAAAAAAAAAAAAAAAAAATGATTTTTCATACTGATGGGCTCGATCAATTTTTCATTTTGTTTGAAAAACATTTTTTTTTCCAAAAGTTTTAGAATAAACATTGATCAGTAACATGGGCTGAGTTACCCCGCGAGAGGTTTTGCGCTATTAACGTTACACGTTGTACTTATGTGTAAATTGTTTTATAAGTAAAGGGCCATTTAGACGGGGAGAGTTTCACGACTCGAACATACGATAATCGAAGGAATATAAAATATTGTCTTCGTCTAAATATCGCCCGTTGACTTGGGCGATAATCGCCTCGAATAGGAAGATTTCTCGTAAGGGAAAGTGTCCGTCTAAACAGAACGTCAAAGCAATAATGGCATTTCGAGTTTTTATGACAGTTGCTAACATGAGTGACATAACGAAACAAAACGGTTCAAACTGATTTGTACGATACTCGTATGAACGAGAAAAAATGTCATACGAGATCGTGTTTAAACAAGTCGAGTTTCTTGTATGCGAGAATCTTCTTACAATAATATCGCCGTGTAAACAAACATAGACCTTATCGCCTACGATAATGTCATATGCGAATCTCGTATGATATAATCGTAGACGATATTTTAGTTCTTGCCTGTGTGTAAACATCTTGATACGATTATGTTATGGCGATAATTGCTTAGACATTCTCGAACCGAAACGTTCGAGAAACTCTCCCCATCTAAATGGCACTTCAGTATGTATATCAACTAGTGTTCGACCGAAACTGATTTTTCAGCCGAAACCGAAACCGAAACCGAAATTTTGGTCGGTCACTAATATCAACACGTATGGGTACGAACCTACTTTTTTACCAACTACTCCCACACTGTTTAAAAGAAATCGGTTTCTTTCCGCATTCAGCGAAGTCTATTCGCGATCGCGACGCAAGCGTTAATACGTATAAAATATTTTAAATTAGCTATAGGAAAAGGCTTCGCACGACTGTATCTCATTTTTTTCTTCTAATATTTTAACTAAATTCTGTAGAAAGAAAAAAAATATGGACTCTTCTCATATGGATGGTTCAAATCTGTGTACAAAATGTCACTCAAATCTATTCAGTTCATCCATTCATCCTCACAAACTTTGACATTTATAATGTTTGTTACAAGTTAGACTAACAGCCGTATCTATAGTCAAGTGAAAGTAATTTCTTTAACTTAAGCAATTACTTGCGCATTTTTTTTTAAGCAATAGACCTGAATTTTAAAAAAGTGGGTACCGTAAAAGAAAGCAAAGGTATATTCTATATTCTTACAGTTCAAACTTCAAGCAATTATTAAACTACTTATTAAAAATCGTCTCATAATTAAATGACATTTACTCAAGTAAAACCTTTTACTTGTTTATAGATACGGGGGTGTTAACGCGAACGGGTAACGCCATCTGTTACTGTCATCGGGAAGCGCGTGGCGGACGCGCGCGCCATCTCTCGTTTGCGCCCGAGAGCGCAGAGAGCGGGAGCGGAGCAGCTTGTTCCTGATTGGTCGGCGGGGAGCCGGTCCTCACGTTCGTTCGTCGTTCTGCGCGCGGCCACAGGCATTCGTTCGTTCAAGACTCTACTCACTCACTCGATACTGAATCTCCACTCCAATGTGCAGTGCAAAATGCAAAACTATTGTAATAATTAAAAATAATAAAAATCTGTTAAAACCATAATGAGTCGCCTAACTGAAGAGTTCCTGACCCAACACACCACATAACATTGGACCTTCATTACCGGATCAAAAACCTGCTTCATGTCAAGAAGAAGACCACGCGGAAGCAGCTCGGAAGTCGGCAGCCAGCAGAACAAATGACGGTCAGGCCATTCAGTATTCCTTTCTAAACCTATCCTCCAGGTTCATTTGAGCTAATATCGTGTTCTTGTGCAAAATTCCAGTAAAGAAGGCGCGCCGCGAGCCCGTGCGTTTGAATTAAACCAACCGCCATTTTATGCAGCGTGGTTTCGTGTTCGATCGAGCAAGTTCTAGAATTGTGAGTACTTTCTTTTGTCTCTTTACAATCTCCCAAAATGCCAATCGACGACTACAAAGATTTGATTAGGAAAAGGGGTGTAATAAAAGGAAAGTTCTCTGTGTTTACGAAATACGTGCAGTCGTTACAAAACGTGGAAATTTCAGAGTCTCAAAAGGTAGCTCTAGAGGATCGTGTTAATAATGTTATGTCGCTTTTAGATCATTTCAGTACCATTCAAGATGATATAGAATTTCACCTACAGGATTCGGAATTAGAGTTAGAAAAACAATTAATAGAAAGAGAAACTTTTGAGAACTTATTTTATGATATTACTTCCAAAGCGAAATGCACTCTAAAAAGTTTAAAAAGTAATGACAGCAATGTTGAAGTCTGCAACAATAACTTTAACAGCATTAAATTACCTACTATTTCGTTACCATCTTTCGACGGCTCGTTCGAACAGTGGTTGGAATTCAGAGATACATACATATCCTTAATTCATTCCTCTAAAACAATTGACGACATTCAAAAATTCCATTATTTGCGTTCCGCACTCACGGGCTCTGCCAGTCAAATAATAAAGTCTATTCAATTTACTGCCGAGAATTACGCTATAGCCTGGAGTTTACTAGAAAACAGATTTAATAATAATAGATTACTCGTTCAAAACCATGTTAAAGCTCTGTTCTCATTACAGTCTTTACATAAAGAATCCGCTTTTCACATTCGAAAATTAATAGATAACGTACTAAAAAATATTCGTGCTCTCAAGGGTCTCGATGAGCCCACAGAATACTGGGATACTTTATTAATTTATCTTATTGTTACGAAGATGGACTCCACCACCGAAAAAGAGTGGGAGAACCATAAAAGCGCACTTTCCAAATTACCAACTCACGTTAACAAAAAGTTAACGCTAAACGATATTATTGCTTTTCTTACCGATAAGGCAGACACGTTAGAATCAATCAAAGGTACACATGACTCTAATAAGCAAACGTCTGATAGTTCGGCAAAGAAATCGTCATCCAGTCAATCAAAGCACGCAAGCTCACATAGCTACGTCGCAACAAATAATAATAATAATTCGTCTAAATCGGCACAAAAACATAATTCGAGCAATGATTCAAAACGTTACCAAAGGTGTATTAAGTGTAAAGAGAATCATCCGCTATATTCGTGTAGTAAGTTCAATGAACTTTCTACGAAAGATAAAATAATATTCGTAAACGATAATAAACTACACTCTTTTGCAAAAAAAACGGGCACTTTAGATTTTTTGCTCTACTTCAATGATGAAGAAAAGAAATAGGTTTTATTAGTTTGACGATGTATAAGGCATGTTATTTGAAGCATCCTGGCATGATTCTTTACGTTCCAAATTTAAAATTTGAAATAATAAAAGAAAAATAATGATTATTGTGGATTATGTTCTAAGATTGCTTAACTAATGGCGCGAATTGCTGAAACGATTTTTAACTGATTACGATATTTTAATACTTTTTGGATATTTTCTGCAAATTAAACAATTTAATCTTTCTTTTTACATTAAATACCACTTTTTGATATGAGTGATAAATCGATAAGGGCCGGTAAAATTATAGCCCTACTTGAAGAAGGTTGTTCGCAAACTTACGTGTCTCAGCGGCTAAATGTTAGTCGTTCAACTGTCCAGAGGACTTGGCAACGGTATCAAGAGACCGGTTCGGTCAAAAGAAGACCCGGTTCGGGAAGAAAACGATGCACAGACCCAAGAGATGACCGCTTTTTGGTGAGTCAGGCGTTGCGGAATCGTAAGGCGTCAAGTGTGGACCTGAAGAAGAGCCTTGAAGAAGTAAGAGGAGTCGAAGTTAGCTTGTGGACGGTCAGGAGGAGGCTTTTGGCTGCCAATATCAAGAGTTACCGCCCAGCTCGGGGCCCTAAATTACTCCGTGAGCACCGTGTTGCTCGACTTCAGTTTGCTCGGAATTGTGCTTCATGGACTCTGGAGGACTGGAATAAAGTATTGTTTTCTGATGAAGCTAGAATCTCTTTGTGTGGAGAGGACCGACGCCGACGAGTACTGCGAAGACCACAGGAACGCTATGCGGAAGTGTGTTTCGAAGAAATCACTCCTTATGGCGGAGGCTCCGTTATGTTTTGGGCAGCAATTAATTCAACGGAGCGTACGGAGTTAGCTTTCATAAAAATGGAACATTAAATGCACACCGGTACATAATGGAAGTCTTAATTCCATATGCAGTAGGATATTATTGGGCATTCTACCCCACCTTCCGTTCCAGCGGCTCACTCCGTTCGCCTCGTCACTCTCGGTGGAGTAGAATGCCCAATAATATAAATGAACACATCGCAGTAAAATGTTGGTTCGGCGCCTATTCCACCCAATGGATTAAGTGGAGTAGAATGTCCAATAATATAAATGAACACAGCGCAGTAAAATGTTGGTTCGGCGCCTATTCCACCCAATGGATTAAGTGGAGTATGAACGGCTTGTTTCGTTCGTCTTCGTCGCTTTCGGTTGTTAGACAACCCTAATAGAAGATTTTAGATCCATCGACAGATGCAAGATTCGGTGAAATCTAATTTAGAAAACACTCACTTATCTTATATTGAAGTTATGTGTGTATGAGTTATAAATGTCGATGTAATACATTAATTAACTCATTATTGATATAACCTTTTCACGCACTCGCCATGAAATTTGTAAAACAACCACACTCGTTACATCTAGACAAACTTTCTGTTCATTCTCAGGAAACTGGTTTTCGCCATGGAGAACTATTACCTAAATCTATACGATGCATCATTTGCGGGCCGTCAAATTGTGGAAAAACGAATTTATTAATTGGTCTTCTTATACACGAGAATGGTTTAAGATTTCAAAATGTTTATGTTTATTCGAAAACCTTGCAACAACCCAAGTATGTGTTTTTAGAAAAAGTCTTGCAACGTGTACCAGACATTTCATTTCAGAAATATCATGAAAATGAGCAAGTGCTGAGTGTTCAAACCGCAAAACCGAATTCTGTAATTGTATTTGATGATGTTGCTTGTGAAAATCAAAGTAGTATGCGT
This sequence comes from Agrotis segetum, assembly GCA_036375495.1. Classification (NCBI taxonomy): domain Eukaryota; kingdom Metazoa; phylum Arthropoda; class Insecta; order Lepidoptera; family Noctuidae; genus Agrotis; species Agrotis segetum. The sequence continues at coordinate 3,021,071 of JAQSVV010000056.1, read as the reverse complement.
GATTATTTTGCTATGGGGAGACACAAGTTCATCGATTGTTTTTATCTAAATCAGTCGTATAGTAAAATCCCTAAGCAGTTAATTAGAGACAACGCAAACCTAATCGTACTTTTTAAACAAGATGAAAGAAATATGAGACATGTTTATGAAGAACACGTCAACACTGACATGACATGGATTGAATTTCGTGAAATGTGTTCAAAAATATGGAGTGTACCTTTCAATTACGTTGTAATTAATAAAGATTGTTCCAAAAACAAAGGATGTTATAGAAGTAAATTTGACACGTTTGTAGTCTTTGACTAAGAACACGAATACATATATAAGGCTATAATCTGCATGACATTATTATTCACTTTTCGACGCTAAATCAATTACGACCTAATTTTATCAATATGGAAAAATCATTGAAACGACAAATTGTTGATGCGGCAGAAGCTGTAAAGATAAAAGTACGAAAAATGAGAGATGATGAGATTAACAATAAACAAGCACTGGAATCTGTTTTCAAGCCTGTAACGGAACCTCTCAACGTAATTGCTAATGCTAATAAGCAAACTCCTTTCATTCGTGCAAGTGATGATTTTGCAGATGTTCCGTTTATTAACAAAACTTACCAGAAAGAAGGAACTGATAGCGCAGGAAGTGATGATAATAATGACGATGAAAACAAATATGAATCTGATATCAACAGTGACTCATCTTATGAATCAGTAGTTGAAAAAAACCAAGATTATGATACATCATCCTGGTCAATATCTTCAGAAGCATTGGTAGATATTCCATTTGGGGTTAGAGCAGACCGCGGGAAACTGATGTTAGGTTCTGCTTGCATAACGATCAACGATCAATACATCACCGTGGATGGACGTAAATACCGAAATACACCCGGTTTAAAACAGTTGTTGCTTAAGAAAGATGTAGACTTAAGCTTGGTTACAGATAGTGACATGCAAAATTATAAGTCGATGCTACTTGATACAAACGCACATCGTCGAGACAATGACCCAAATAAGCCAATAAAAAGTAATAAAGGACAAAAATATTTGCAAGTTATTAAACCACTTTTTAAACTGAAGAATGCAGTTCAGGGAAAAGGTCTACCGTTACTAAAAAAGTGGAGAAAAAACGTAGATTTTGTGTACTGGGATAATCCTAATGAATTAGTGGAGAGGTTGAAATTGTTAATTGCGTCTAGAGATGCTGGCAACACAGGATTAGATAATGAAATTATATCTATCATTGAAGAATTGCGTGAAAGTAAAGTTATAAATTAATAAATATTTATAAATGTGTTTATTTTACTATCAGCCTCTCGATACAATACACCTTAACATGAACGTAGACAAATTTGGACACTATATTCACAAAAGAATGCGTTTATCAGAGTTATTTGAGTTTAATGAGAAAGCATTGTTAAAATCTGAAACCGGAGATTTTGATTTAAAAACATCAGGACTGAGAGGAATTAGATCTCCAGTAGAAGCAGACGATGCTGTGAACAAGGATTATGTCGATCGATTGATTGCTAACACATTAAAAGAATTAAATAATCTGATTGTGACCAAGGATTATGTAGATCTATTGAATGCTAATATGTTTAAAGAGTGTAATAATATGATTGGAAAATTGCGTTCTCAAATCATTAAAGATGCAAAGGGTACAGTTGAAGCTACTTTAAAAGCGAAGATACTTGAGGTTTCAACTCATTTGCAAGATAAGTTTTATACTAAAGCAGAGGTAGATAAATTACTTCAAAAAACTCCGTAATGGTAAAACAGCAAATTGTAAATGAAATACACAAAGCGGCACGAAGAAATTTCCTTCGACGTTCTGTTATTCTGAAAGGAATCCATGACTTATGGCAAGCAGACTTGATGGATATGCAAAACCTGAAAAAGTATAACAAAGGTTACAATTTCATCTTAGTGGTGATTGACTGCTTCTCAAAATATGCCTGGGTTGAACCGTTAAAATCGAAAAATAAATTTGATGTTACTCGTGCATTCGAACATATATTGCTACGTAGTCGTAATCATCCCGTCAACTTACAAACTGATATGGGGACGGAATTTTATAACACCACTTTTCAAACGCTTATGAAAAAGCACAACATTAATCATTACTCGTCATTTTCTACTAAAAAAGCATCAATTGTGGAGAGACTGATTAGAACTATAAAAAATAAATTATATAAATATTTTAGTCTCAATGGAAACTACAAGTGGTTAGGTCTACCATTGGAAGATACATTGAAGAGATATAACAACACAAAACATCGCACTATTCAATTTAAACCGACTGATGTGAATAAATGTAATGAACAAGTAATCAAAGAAAATATAAAAAAAATAAACAAACATGATTTAGTTCAGTGGAAGCCTAAATTCAAAGTTGGTGATTGTGTTCGTATAAGTAAATACAAACATAATTTTGAGAAAGGTTACACTCCTAATTGGTCAACGGAATTATTTACTATAAAAAAGGTAAATAAAACCTTACCGGTGACATATCACATAGAAGATCAACGAAAGCAAAAGATATTAGGAGCTTTTTATGAACAAGAACTGCAAAGATCTAATTATCCTGATGTTTATTTGATAGAAAAGGTTCTGAAGAAGAAAGGAAATAAATTGTATGTCAAATGGTTAGGTCTAAACAGTGCAGAAAACAGTTGGATTGAAAAAGCTGCAATAATGGACTAAGATGTTATAATATATAACCATTTTTCATTTGAAATCCTATCATTATAATTTGAATAATGCAAGGAGGTGGACTAGTTAACAGTATAATTAATAATCTACCATTCGAAGTTCATTTGCCCGGATACAATTATTGCGGACCAGGAACCAAACTTCGCAAACGCTTAGCGCGAGGTGATCGAGGTATAAATAAGCTAGATGAAGCTTGTATGCAACACGATATTGCGTATACAAATCATACAGACTTATCAAATCGCCACAAAGCCGATTTACAACTACTTAACATGGCCAAACAAAGACTTAAATCAAAAGATGCAGGGAAAGGTGAAAAACTGAGCTCTTGGTTAGTGAACAAAGTTATGAAAGCGAAACTAAAGTCTGGATCCGGCATTAAAACGTTTAAAAACTTAGTTTCTAAAATAAAATCAAAAATTAAGAAACTCAAATGCAGCGATAATAAGACTTTAATAAAAGCAGCTTATTTAACCGCAAAAAAATTATTTCCAAACAATTGTCATCGGATCCGACTACCTCGAGTAATACCCATACCAAAGACTGGAGGAGTTCTACCTTTAATTCCAATTTTCGCTGGTTTATCGGCTTTAGGAACTTTAGCTGGTGGTGCAGCTGGCATTGCAAAGACCGTCAATGATTACAAAGCAAACAAACAATATTTGCAAGAAACAGAACGACACAATAAAGCTATGGAGGCTTTAAAGTTGGGCAAGGGTTTATACATTAAGCCATATAAAAGCGGCAAAGGATTGTTTATAACATCTTCAAAAAACTGAAAAATATGCTACCCAATCGCCCTCTAACTAATGTAGACATCCGGAAGTTTTCAAGAGACATCCCATATTTTCGTGGGGTCTACATGAAGGATCGACTACCTCGGAAGCCGAAACGCATTGAATGTGGTATCGTTAACTTGGATGATTCTAAGAACAAAGGAACCCATTGGGTAGCTTATGCTAAAATATACAATCACTGTGAATACTTTGATAGCTATGGAAATTTAAAACCTCCCATGGAACTGATGCAATATTTAAAAAAATGTAATGTGTTTTATAACTACACAAGATATCAAAAATTTAACGCAGTCAATTGTGGTCATTTATGTTTAAATTATTTGAGGACTTTTTGGAATAAAAATGTATTATAAAATATATGTTTTTCTTTCATTTCAATCATTTACAAGATGTCGTTCACTTTGTCAGTAACTGGAGACTCGTCAGTGTTAACTACATACTATCCTAATACGTTGCAACTAGATGGAGAGTATGAGTGTGCTTTATTGCACTTTTCAACATATAATTCTATTCCAAACATTGATAAAAGTAATAATAAATTATATTATGGCTTTAATGAAATTATTGAAATACCAGAGGGCACTTATGAATTACAAGATATCAGTGATTATTTAAAATCTGAAATAAAAAATGCAACAATCCAACTACGGTGCAATAATAATACTTTAAAAACTACAATATTCTGTACAAAAGACATTAATTTTATCAAAGAAGACTCTTTTGGAAGACTATTAGGATTTAACAAACAAATCTTGAAAGCAAATAAATTGCATGTATCAAAGTCTCCAGTCAACATTCTACCTACGACCGTAGTCAGGATTGAATGTGATATTGTAAGCGGTTCATATGTGAACGGTGAACCAAGTCATATTATTCACGAATTTGCACTTAATGTGCCACCTGGATACAGGATCATCGAAATCCCGAAGAACGCAATATACTTTCCAATCAATCAAAACAACATAAGCTGCATACATATCAGGTTGTTAGATATAAACAAACGATTAATCAATTTACGTGGTGAAGAAGTGCAGGTATATCTACATCTTAGAAGAAAAAAATGATTGATTACAATAAAAATGTGTCTCAACAAGTAAAGAATATCAGTTCTGCTCAAGCTACCTATCAAATAAGACCTCTATCTAAGAAGATAGGAAATAAGAAGAAAATAAAATTAACAAAAGACAATAAAGCATTTCTTAGAGCGATCGGATTGCTAAAATGAATATCTTAGACGTTTTATCAGCTCCGACCTTTGATAATACTATAGAAGGAATCGAATTTCATTCCTACAAACCCTATGTAACGAGTTTCAACAGGAACGATGAAATCCGCATACCCATCAATCAACAGGACTTATACATATTACCATCAGCTAGCACCCTATATTTGGAAGGAACTGTAATCGTAAGCAAAAAAGATTCGAAGGACAAAGCCACTAGTGTTAATTTCACGAACAATGCTCTACTCTACTTGTTCCAAGACATTAGGTATGAGCTAAATGGAGTGGAGATTGATAAAATAAAAAATGCTGGTATAACAACAACCATGAAATCACTAATTTCAATGAACGAAAGTGAATCAAAAACGTCTAATGCTTGGGGGTGGAATATAGATGGCATAAAAAATATTGATGGAGGAAGATTTTCAGCTTCTATACCACTTCGCAACGTCCTTGGTTTTGCTGAAGATTTCAAAAAAGTTGTAATAAATAGTAGACATGAACTGATATTGTTACGAAGTAATACCAATTTGAACGCTGTAAAACTTAATACTGGCGAAGTAGTAGATGATGTTCAGATCAACAAAATCATATGGCGCGTACCGCATGTTAAAGTATCAGACAAAGAAAAAATTGGTTTGTTAAAAATATTGGAAAAAGATCGTCCACTTCAAATGATATACAGAAATTGGGATCTGTACGAATATCCAGCTTTACCTAAAACTACAAAACATACCTGGTCTATCAAAACTTCATCTCAAATAGAAAAACCAAGATACATTATTATCGGACTACAGACAAATAGGAAAAGCAATGCAAGTTCGGACATGTCTCAATTCGATCACTGTCATGTTCGAAACGTTAGAGTATATCTCAATTCAACTTATTTTCCGTATGAAAACTTAAATGTGAGTTTTGCTAATAACAGAATCGCTTTATTATACGAGCAATACACCAGATTTCAACAGTCGTATTACGGACGTCGTCCGGAGCCCATATTAAGCGAAAAACTGTTTAGAGATTTAGCACCGCTGTTTGTCATTGATTGCTCTAGACAAGCGGATAATCTAAAGACAGGTCCGGTTGTAGATGTGAGAGTTGAAATTGAGAGTGATTCAGAGATACCAGACCAAACTTCAGCATACTGTCTCATTCTGAACGATTGCATTGTTGAATACAAACCATTAAGTAACACTGTGAAGAAGATATCATGAAGGCGGATACTATTATAGTGGAACTTCAAGGATTTAAAGATTCTATAAATAATTTTATTGTCAAAGAATTGACCATTGCGAGTCAGGATCATACACAGACGTTCTTGGTAAAACCACCATATTCATTCCATTACCTAACACAAGAAGAAAAAAAACAGGTGAGGTGGCTAGAAAGAAATCGAGGAATTTACTGGAGCGAGGGCTACATAGACTACAAAGAGTTTCAACGTGTTATTTTACCATACTTAGAAAATAAAAAAATTATCACGAAGGGTTTGGAAAAGATTAAGTGGATTAAAGAGTTATGTACAAACTGTGAAGTGATCGACATAGGTGAGAAGGGATGTCCTAATTTTTCAGAATTAAAAAGAAAGTTTTGTAAAAATGAAAATGATTTTAATTGTGTGAATCATAAAATGCATTGTACATTGAATAATGCTGTCTGTATAAGGAAGTGGTATTTTTATAATAATATGTCTGTATTTAATTTGTTTTAATTATTATTGTGTTTAACATTGAATAAAAATGTCTATCTACTTGAGTGTTTTATTTATTATAATCAGGGTAACCTACTTAACAAACTTTAAATTAGCTGCAGCAAAATGATATTTCTTATGAATTAGATAAAAATGCAAATATAATTATCATGATTTTAAACGAATTGTTCTAATAAAAATACTGAAAGCAAATAACCTATAATTATATCATTATACTAGAGCTAATTTAGAGTTCGAGTATAAATTAATTAATAATAATAAAAAAAAAAAAAACAATTTAAATTAGAAACAATATATTTTTATTGCATTATTTACATTTGTTACAAATTAATTACAACTACCTAAAAATAATATGTAAGTACAGGATAAAAAACAAAAGTTAGTTATAGTAAAACTTATATTTAATATTTATATATTTAAAAATTATACAAACTTATACCTAAACATACATTCCTAACAATAATATACCCATTAATAATTACTTACTTATTTTATGTTTGCTCATTCCTGCAAATTAAATACAACATCTTATAAAGTAGGCACTTAAAAAACAATGATACCAGTTAATAATAACATCTGTCCCCACAAAGATTTTTTGATATTTTATTAATTAACGCGTGCGTCTCTTCCATAACATGGTCCACCGATTCAGTCACTACATATTGAGCACTTAACATTACCACATCATGATTGTCACTTGTAGGTTCTTGTTGTTCGCTGATATCCAACACTTGTACCTGGATCAGTCGTAAACCTTTTTTCTTCTCATTGTTTATGAGGAATGATTGATTTGTAGGTAGAGATGACTTCTGTTTTAGACACTCCCGCCTTGTTCGAGGCTTTTTGTTGACAGGTCTGTAGTCTTGTCTTGCCCTAGACTCCGTGGTGACAGGTCTTTGTTGTTCTGAGAAATCTGGGATATGCCAGCTTAAACTCGGGGTCGGAAAACCTTGAGCGTATTGTGAGTAGTCGATAATATCTGGAGAATCACACATTTTCAATGATCTGAAACAACGGAATAATAATATTAATTATAATTATATAAAACAACATGATGAAATAACATAATAAGTAGATGGGTGCTTGTACAATACTTACAATTCGTTCCGTTTTTATTCGACGTGATACGACCGCTCCAGGTGGCTTTCTTATAATAATGAATGTTCTACTCAATAATATTACTGTGGAACGTGACTATTATGCAATTAAACTACATAAAACCTCGCTGTGATACAATTTCATGTTTCAACATGTTTGAACTTGTGTCTAAGCACCTGTTCGGTGTCAAATTCTACACCGCGCATGCATCTTCAAAGCGATCCAGTATTTTGTCACAATTTCGACGACACATTTGGCGCATTGGTCATCGTGTCACAATGGTAAGTATTAGTATATAAATGCGCCAAATTCAGTGTCGCGGGTTCGATTCCCGCACGGAACATTAAGTATTTGTTCCGGTCTGGATTTTGTTTTTAGGTTTTATTTTTCATCATTATTTTATTAAATATAATGAATATAATAGTCTGAAAAAAATTGCAAATATATTTTTATCTATAGTATGTATGTATTTAGAAATATATAAGTATGTTTATCAGTTGTCTAGTACCCATAACACAACTCTGCTTAGCTTGGGACTAGATGGCGTTGTGTGATAGTTGTGAAATATTATTATTATTTATTAAATATGAGTCTGGATCAAAACAATGTTGATGCACCTTAGATGCTTTGTCATCAATTAGGAATAGAAATGAAACAGATTTATGAACATAAAATATTATTTATTTAATTATAATTATATTTAGTAGATACATAAGTACCAATAAAAGTAAACTTATATAAGACCTATATAGGTAAGTAATTATCAGAGGTCGTATAGAGTATAGTTACTCTAACACTGTTTAGCATTAACTAGTACAAGGGACACCAAGAATATGCACATTTTTGAATTGCATAAATAATGAAGCCAGGTTCAAAAGTAACTTCTGTCGATACTATTTGAATTACATTACACAACAACACATTATAAGAATAACAAACATTTTATAATAGTAGGTAACACAGTAGGTAGGTTGAAAGATTATCTAACTATCCATTCAGGACGTAATAAGTTTTATCATTTACCTACAATCAATAAAATACATATGAAAAGTGTAAATACTGTAATTATATTTAAATTGTGGTAATGCATTACATAAATATAGTTGCGTTACCCCAGGCTAAAGTAGAAACTTTATCAAACGATAGCAATCGTTTATCATCATTGCTCGAAAGTGCTATTTTATTTACGTCCTGAGTGAATATTTCATGTTTTATTGATCTAAACAATACATTTTTTTTGCGAATAACATTGCAATTGTACAAAACATTTTTATAATCTAACATATTTAATTTTTTGGTAATACATTTTTTTGTACCTTTTGCCTTTTGAATTGTTTTGTTTAACGTTTTAATACAATAAAGCTTTGAGCGCAGTCCTACGAATTCTTTGATAATGTTGCCACCCATTTCATCCTTAAATAATCCTGGAACCTTCTTATTAATAATTGGTAAGTTATACTCATTGCTACAGTCATAATTGCTGGTATCTAAATATTTTAGAAAATGGAGCTTGAAGTCATTATAAACATCATTACTCTGTACATCATATACTAGACTATCTGTGTCAGTATAGCACAATTCAATTCGGTTACCATAAAAAGGTTTTATGATAGAGTAGTGAAAGTCGTACATGTGAGTCTTAGACAATTCTAATACTGTGAACCCTATGTAAATTGGTTTATTAAGTATAATACGCACAGGCTTCATTTGGATTGCCACTAGATCATCAGAAAACACAGAGGCGCTGTGAAAATATGGGCTGGCTATCAATTTTTCAGCACAAGTAGTCTTTTTTGTTTTATTGTTTGAGTCACACCACTTGTTTACTAACTTTACGTTTATTCGATGTTCATTATTTTCCAAGGTCTTTCCGAAAATACTATTGTTTAATAATTTGAAAAAGTCTTGTTCAAACGTTGACTCTGCTTTTTGACGTAACTGGGTGTTAATATCAATATACTGCTTTAAAAAACAACTTTGCTTAAATATAATAGCGCGATGGATCCTTCTTAATACTAAACCGTGCTGTAAACATTTTTTTAAATGTACGTAATGAATAACATAGTGATATTTATCGTATAAATTTGGTATTAGCTTTTTATTCTTACCACCAGGTGGCAAGCATTTTTCTGGACAAAAGGGAAAGTCATTGTGTTGCATGTGCAAATTCTCCGGATATATTAAATCAACTTCAAGAATGTAACCGTTTTCCGCAGTATCACTGATATTTGCTAAGTTCAATTGTAAAAAATCAATTTCTTGTCTATTCATAAATCTAAAATCGGAATAGGGTAGGGATTGACACATGCTATAACCATATAAGTTGTTACAATCTAAATAGATGATAAATGAATTTGGACGTGTTGGATCGTAAGTATCTAAATATTTATGATTGGCTTTGACATGTCTTTTAGAACACATACAAACACCTCCTCGAATACCTTTTTGTATCATTCTAAAAATTTCAACATCACTAATCAATTCTAATTTAACTCCTGTTTTTAAAAGCATTGCATCAAAAGATAGACTTGGTGTTGTAAGATAGAACGCGGGATCGAGATTATAATGTAGTTTACAAGTTTTTCGAAAATTTTCAAATACATCTGTTAGCAATAGAACATCTGTTTTGAGATACAAATCTGTGTACATACCCATGTTTTGAATATTAAATACTGACCAAACAGACAGAGCGTGTTCATAGTCTTCGTCGGTCACTGTCTCATTAGTTAGGGAGTTAAAAAAATATTGTTTAGGTGGTAAACACATATCTTCATAGCGCTCCCATTGAGACATATAGTCATATGGATACACTCCTTTACGAGTCAATAGGTTAAATTGATTTTTATTAGGAAAATAAGATTTTAATTGTTTAAAGTCTTGTTTTTTCATGGTACTAACCAACTTTTCTAAGCTAGTTCCTAAAAACTTGAAAGAATCTACAAACCGGACCTGGATGCTTTCCCCGGTAGAAATCGGAATAAATTTAGTGAATGAAATATAGTTTTCTTTTGTTTTAGGTATCACTTTAATAGGTCCAGGAGCTTCACCTAATTCTTTTATGAAAAGGTGGCAATCGTATCCGGACAAATTATGAAAAAATACTGGCAAAAATGTTGGTAGTTTGTATTGTAAGTTACAATAACTATGAGCTGCGCCACGATATTTACCAGTCAAGTGACAATGATCGCGAACCCTATCGCCGAACAAGAACTGCTCACAAATATGACATGTTATCGCGTTTTCAAAGTCGTGAGCATTATCATTTGAGTAAATCATAGGAGCATTATTTTTTAAAATATCGTAAATTTTTTGTGCATCTGTATAGATAGACTTCACAAAATTTGATACACAATCCGAACCGCGATAAGAAACGTAACGATTGTGGCTTTCGTCTAGCATACACGTAATATGATAAGCGAAAGCTACAGGCACATGTCGCTGTCGCGTTACAGTACTCGCCTTAGTAGGGTCAGGGTCACAAGATTCATACCGTTCTAGCATTGTTTCAAAATCTGCGTATATAACAAATGGTACAATTTGCTTTCTATTATAATTTTTAAACTGTATAAAAGAACCTTGTGGAGGTAGTTCAGTGGCGATACCTCCACAACTATGCGAACTAAGATCATCGCATGAATTAAAAAACATTAAACAAATGTCACAAAAGTACAGTTTACTGTGGTGTTTTGTTATTTGATTTTTAACAAGACGCGACAAGTCTTTAATGAGACAGTAATGTGATAAATCATCTCTTTCTAAATAAAGTAAATGAATCACCTTTCCATTCAAGGCTTTTGGTTTGTAAAGGGGTCCTATGACGGTATTATTTTTTAAACCATAAATGTAAATGCAAATTTCGGGGTTATTCACTTCGAACCGCGCAATATCTGAGAAATTCATTGGAAATGATATATCCTTTACATTTAACACGTTACGAAAATTGGGGTAAGAAGATACTCTTTCAGGATGTCTCTTAGCCGGATATAAAGCAGCAACAACAGACCATAAAAAACAATACTCGTCATTATTGTGGATATTAACACATGCTTTTTTCGATTTTATTGCAGCCGGCAATTCGATAAAGCCTGAACCGCGCAAAGGCTGATATTTGTTAACATTTATTTCCAAATGAGAACTGCTCAAGAACGTCCATCCACTGTCTCGGTCCTGAAATTCTTCTATCTTTTTTGTTAAAGTGTTTTTTACTTGAGACAATAATGAATCAAATTCATAATTCTGATGTATAGTAACGTTTTTTGTGGCAAATGATTTCATCTCTTGAGAATCATTTTTTAACATTAAAAACAAAGCAAAATATTCGAAATTAACTTTTAGAGAAGTATGTTCTTTTAGAGACATGTCAATTAACGTTTTAATTTTGCTCCAAATATTATTAAGAAATGGATCTAGAGAACAATTCTCAGACGGATCGACAATTCTATAAGAAGCTATACGATTACGAAATGCAGAATGTATTATTTCAACACCTTCGCAAAAATGTGAAATAGTTTTGTTTTTATGATTAGTACTACGTAGGTGACCTGTCCAGTGACTGCGCTCAACGGATGTATTGCAAACAGTACAGAAAGGCATTTTTGTGTATTATTAGATCTAATGTCCACGTAAAATAGAGTAACTTTTAGATTAACAACACAAACAAAGATAAAAATTATCAAAGGCTTATAATTTTAACCTATCCTTAGAATAAACTGATAACAAAAATGTAAAGTTTAAATAATTGTTATATTATTTTATATTTATGTTGTCACTGTAAAACACGGGCTCCGAGTCTTGAAAAACTACATGGACCAATCTCATAAATGTCTGCAGCGCGTCCCACTGCGGAGTGTCTTTATTAATTTGCACTTTAAGTGCAACTAAGGCTTTCTTCCACCGTTCAAGTGGAGTCGTGGACGCTGCATCGGACTTATTGTATACTTTTACCTCCACGTAAAAGTCACCCTCAATGTACGGCGCCGTCCACCGCAACTTCCCGTTAGCAACTCGGCTCACGAGAGACGACAAGATACAAATTATCAAAGACTTATAATTTTAACCTAACCTTAGAATAAACTGATAACAAAAATATAAAGTTTAAATAATTATTATAATATTATTTTATATTTATGTTGTCAGTGTAAAACACGGGCTCCGAGTCTTGAAAAACTATATGGACCCGTCTCATAAATGTCTGCAGCGCGTCCCACTGCGGAGTGTCTTTATTAATTTGCACTTTAAGTGCAACTAAGGCTTTCTTCCACCGTTCAAGTGGAGTCGTGGACGCTGCATCGGACTTATTGTATACTTTTACCTCCACGTAAAAGTCGCCCTCAATGTACGGCGCCGTCCGCCGCACCTTCCCGTTAGCAACTCGACTCACGAGAGACGACGTGAGGTCCTCGCCGCCGGTTGCTGGTGCGCGATGCTCGCTATCCTCCAGGCCGAAGAGGTCCGAGCGATGTTGTTGTGGTTGTTTTTTACTGTAAAAATAAAATAATATAAGTACCTTATCATTACAATAACAGCACCTTGTAAACGTTCTATCAAAAAAGAACCAATGGAATAAAGATTATGAATCATTGGATTGTGTTCCTGGTTTTAAGTATAGAAATAAATCCACTACTAACGTATAACACTCCTATTGGAATAAAATACACAAATACCTAAGACGAGAAATAATAGAAATTACCTTGATTTAGATTCCGATTGCGAGGTGGAGGTGTTCTCAGAAGCTTTACGCTTGGGAGATTTCTTTTTTGATTGCACCTTTGCAGCCTCAGGTGCGGGACGTTGGTATTCAGATTCGGAGTCAGACCTGTAATCGAGTAGACAACAATTAATTTCAAATAAAAAAAGTCTGTAAAGAAGATTAGAACAATTGAACGCTCGACTTATGAAACACAAGGACACTGAAATAAATTAATTATTTAAAAAAAATACTTACGTACATTTTATAGAAGTATTCGGTATTCGTAATTAACAATAAAGTTAAGTGGAGCTTGTCACTAGAAGACGTTGCAGCGAATGTGAATTTTCATATAAATTAATCGAATTTAAGTAAAGAAAAATACCATCTCAGCAAATTTAACCTCATTACAAATTAAACCTTAAATCTTAGCATTACAATTGTATTACTAACTTACGTCAGTTACGTCCATTTAAATCATAATATTGATTCCGTCAAAATGCAATTTTATCGTGAGAAGTGAAATATAAAACCAGCATTTGTCCGGTACCTTGCTCAGGTATCTATGATTACTACTATTTATGTAATTTCTGTATGTTTGTTTATTTAAAAAAATATAACAAGACATCATTATGCACTGTTGTAAAATAATAGATTTTTAAGATGCATGTGAAAAAAATCTGGAACAAATATTTGGTGATTACTTTATTATATACTTAATTATAATACTTAAGGTACTAACGCTTACTGCACGAATTTATTAACTTAATTATTAACTTATAGGAAAAGGGATTGCGATAGGGATTCGAACCGGAAACCTAGAAATATACATAAGCGTATTTGCTACCAGGGATATTCACAATCCTGTTTGCGGAGTAGAATTTAACCTGTACTTTGATCATATAGGGATGACGTCAGCGTCATCAATCAATAAGTTGCATTCGAGATAATTTATGTGTAGAAAAGTTTTGAACGGATACGTGTAACAAAACTAGTTTATTACATAACACGAGTATGATGCAGTCAAACTGCAAATATTAAACCATCAACTATAATAGAAATATAAGTATAGCATATTAATAAAATCGTATGTAGTAGAAGTTAAATTGATATCTTACAGTTTTTACAATATAAATACTATTTTTAAACAATCCCTAGACAAAAAAGTTAGTCATTAAAAATATTTTTTATTCATATTTATTTATTGTAACTACAAAGTCATAAATGTTATAATTATTACAATAAAGTAATTTCCAAGATGAGTGTGCCATACCGAAACTGAAGTACCTATTTCATGAACATAAGACAAATTTAAAGTATTTCCGCAACAAGCGTAGTGCTTATCTTGCATATTATGGTTCCCATGGAAATTACATACAGCAACATATATAGTTTATTACGTAATACGAGTATGTTGCAGTCAAACTGCAAATATTAAACCATCAACTATAATAGAAATATAAGTATAGCATATTAATAAAATCGTATATAGTAGAAGTTAAATTGATATCTTACAGTTTTTACAATATAAATACTATTTTTAAACAATCCCTAGACAAAAAAGTTAGTAATTAAAAATATTTTTATACACATATTTATTTATTGTAACTACAAAGTCATAAATGTTATAATTATTACAATAAAGTAATTTCCAAGATGAGTGTGCTGTACCGAAACTGAAGTACCTATTTTATGAACATAGGAAGTCCTGTATAAGACAAATTTAAACTATGTTCGCAACAAGCGTAGTGCTTATCTTGCACATTATGGTTCCCATAGAAATTACACACACAACTTACATGCATCAACATTATGGTCGGCAAATTATTGCTACTTGCAATTTTGCAGTTTCACAGACTGTAAAGCCTCATTTACACTCACTCGTAACAGTTATCTGATACGGTCGATTCCAACGCCGCACTAAGGTATTTCATGAAAGAATACAAGTAGCGAAACTGATCGGACTTACACCCACCGGACGGTAAATAATAGTGTAAATGCACCTTAACTCAGCGCGACGTGCGGTTGGATAGCAATCTGGTACCAGACGTAACGTGTTCATTATCAAGTAAGTCGTGTCGTCTGGCTGAATTAAATTAAATTAAAATTTCGGATGTCCTCGACACATAATCTGAGTGTGCGTTGAACCCCTGCGGTAAAGCGCTATCTCTAAATTTGTGGAGAGGCATAGTGACAATCTGTCCCAAGTTTTAGTTTAATGCATACTGTAGCCTAAAATTCAGATGTCCTTGGTGCCACTCTGGCCGCAAAAACTGAGTGTGTGTTGAACCTTTGCGGTAATGCACTATCTCAAACTTTGTGGAGAGACATGAGACAATCTGTCCTGAAGTTTAGGTCATAGGTTCAGACAGCCGACGCATTTACTTGTTTAATAAACGTGTAAATTTTCATCTATATGAAACGAAATCAAATTAAAATTTCGGATGTCCTCGACACATAATCTGAGTGTGCGTTGAACCCCTGCGGTAAAGCGCTATCTCTAAATTTGTGGAGAGGCATAGTGACAATCTGTCCCAAGTTTTAGTTTAATGCATACGGTAGCCTAAAATTCAGATGTCCTTGGTGCCACTCTGGCCGCAAAAACTGAGTGTGTGTTGAACCTTTGCGGTAATGCGCTATCTCAAACTTTGTGGAGAGACATGAGACAATCTGTCCTGAAGTTTAGCTTACCACGTTTCATGTAGATTTAAATTTGGAATAAATTCAGTAGTGGTGAAATGTGTAGTGAAACTATGAAAGAATGACAGTAAAGTAGTGTAGTGAAACATAGTTGTGATCACAAAAGGTTCTTCTCAGGACCGCAAATTCGTGTTTCTTAAAACGAAACGTCAAAACGTACCCTCCTATTTTCAGCTGAAATTGACAGAGGTGAACGAAGGAACGACAGGTAAGACTAGTTTTAAATCGCGAATTTGGAATAGGAACGATTGGGCATTGAATTTTAGAACTGAAAGGTGGAATAGGCGCCGAACCAACATTTACTGCGCTGTGTTCATTTATATTATTGAACATTCTACTCCACTTAATCCATTGGGTGGAATAGGCGCCGAACCAACATTTTACTGCGATGTGTTCATTTATATTATTGGGCATTCTACTCCACCGAGAGTGACGAGGCGAACGGAGTGAGCCGCTGGAACGGAAGGTGGGGTAGAATGCCCAATAATATCCTACTCTTACAAAATACTAAGTTAGGTTGGGTTGTATCTGGTGTCGTACATGATAAAAAAGGTTCATCGGTTAATCGAGTCCAATGTAACTTTACACACACGTACGACAATTTAGATACTCAATTAACAAAATTCTGGGAATTAGAGGAGATTAATTCTCAAACAAATATTATGTCTAAAGAAGAAAACGACTGTGAAAATTTGTTTATTAAAACAACTATACGCGATAATCGTGGTCGTTTCTCCGTGCGTATACCACTACGCGAACCAGCTGATCAGCTGGGCGACTCATACTTACAAGCCGAGAGTCGGTTCCTCGCGCTGGAACGTAAGTTAGGCCGTTGCACACCAAGTTATAAAAAATTGTATTTAGATTTCATGCTATTTAGAACTCGGTCACATGACGAAAATAGATAATTATCCATCTCCACATTATTTTTTGCCGCATCATGGTATATTTAGAGAACATAGTACAACTACGAAATTGCGAGTAGTTTTTGACGCTAGTGCTAAAACTACTTCCGGTAAGTCACTTAACGACATTCAATTGATCGGTCCGTCCTTACAAAACGATATTGTTGCCATTCTGCTAAGATTTCGTCAGTACACATATGTTGCCTGTGCAGATGTCGAGAAAATGTACAGACAAATATTGATTCAGCCCGATCAACAATATTTACAATTAATTTTGTGGCGAGATAACCCGATGGATGCGCTCGGTGTGTACCGGCTCAACACAGTTACGTACGGCACCGCGTCCGCGCCATACTTGAGCATGCGATGTTTACAACAACTAGCGTCTGAGTGCTCGGATAAGGACATCGCTAATGTCATTTATAAAGATATGTACGTAGACGATCTTATTACAGGTAGTGATAATAAAACCGAATTATTAGACATTTGTGATAAAGTTTCTACAGTGTTAAAATCGGGATGTTTTTATTTACGAAAATGGCTGTTCAATTTTGATTCGTCAACTTTAAGCGTGTCAAAGAATTTATCGCTCGGCGAATCATGTCAAAGTAAAACTTTAGGTTTAGGATGGTTCGCAAATACGGATGAATTATATTATACGACTAAACTTAAATTAACCGGAAGTCACGTGACTAAGCGCATAATGTTATCAGCTATCTCGCAAATTTACGATCCGTTAGGCCTATTAGCGCCTCTTGTAATACTCGCAAAAATATTATTACAGAAATTATGGTCGTATAAGATCGGATGGGACGATCCGGTGCCTCAAGATATTTTAATTAATTGGCAAAAACTCGTTGACACGCTTAACTATTTAGATAAAATACGTATGCCTCGTCAGGTTATAAATTCTAAAATGCAATATATAGAATTGCACATATTCACGGACGCTTCTCAAAATGCGTACGGGGCATGCGCTTACGTGCGTGTGTACTCGGACAATGATACTAATGTGTCCGTAGCCTTATTGTGCGCCAAGTCGAAGGTCGCACCTGTCAAACCGATAACGATACCGCGTTTGGAATTATGTGGGGCATTATTAGGTGCAAAGTTGTACACAAAAATTATTAACTCACTTCGTTTAAAATTTACTAATATTTATTTTTGGTCTGATTCCACAATTGTGTTGGGATGGTTACGGATGTCACCTAACACGCTTAAAACGTTCGTACAAAATAGAGTGGCTCAGATCAACGAACTCGCAGGTAGTTTACCATGGTTACACGTAGGAAGTAAATCCAACCCAGCTGATTTAGTGTCACGTGGGGTTACGCTGGACGTGTTGCGCTCGTCTGATCTTTGGTGGCACGGCCCGGCATTTTTACACGAACCGCGATGTAACTTTAGTTATGATTCTAGTTGTCATAATGTTAATTTTAATGAGTTGCCAGATGTTAAAGTAAGTACTACTCTGTTGGTACATCAGGCAAACGAAAATAAGTTTCCGTTTGAGAGATTTTCTTCTTTTATTCGTATGAAGCGTGTAGTTGCGTACATGTTAAGATTCATTGATAACGTTCGTAATAAAATAAAAATAAATCGTAAATACGGCCCGCTTCAAGTAGATGAGTTAAATAAATCTACTATTAAACTAACTCAACTGTCACAAAGTGATTCATTTCCTGATTTAAATATTTCATCAAAGGGGAATGTAACCTTAAAGGCTACCCGGAGTGTTTCCGGTCTTAATATTTTTGTGGATAATAATAACATTATTAGGGTTGGAGGTAGATTAGATAATTCAAATTTCTCATACAACAAAAAGCATCCCATACTGCTATGCAGCAAACATACTTTTACTAATTTATTATTTCAACATGAACATCAGCGCCAGCTTCATGCAGGCCCTCAACTACTTCTGGCCAGCATTCGTGAAACTTGGTGGCCCCTCAGAGGCCGTAATCTGGCTAGAAAGGTAGTCCGTCAGTGCGTCCGCTGCACGCGTCTGAGAGGGGAAACCGTTTCCCCGCTCATGGGTAACCTACCTGCAGAGCGGTTGGAACCGGGTTTTCCTTTCATCCGTTGTGGGGTAGACTATGCCGGACCCGTATCATTACTAAATCGCAAAGGTAGGGGGGCTAAACTTGAAAAAGGATATATATGTCTCTTTGTTTGTTTTTTAACACGAGCTGTTCACCTCGAACTTGTCACTACTCTTTCTACACAAGATTACTTATCCGCACTTAAAAGATTTATGGCTCGACGGGGTAAACCAGCCGAAATATTCTCTGACAATGGGCGAAATTTTGTTGGGGCTATGAAGGAATTTACTCAATTCTTAAAGGATAATGGGTATAATATTATAGAGGTTTTGGCTAATCTATATAAATAAAAGGCAAACTGAATGATTACTAATCAAGCCACAGCCCAGACCGCTTGGCCTAGAGACTCCAAATTTGGAACATAGGTTCCTTATAAAGCGTAGGGGAGCACTAAGAAAGGATTTTTGGAAATTCGGCCTTTATGGGGGTAAAAAAGGGGGGGGAAGTTTGTATGAAACTCGGTCATTTCTGAAGCTATATCGATGAAAATTGGAATATAGCTATTTTGGTAATAAATAAAGGATGACGTGTTTCAGGATTTTTGGAAAATCGCCCTTTAAGGGGGTAAAAAAGGGGGTGAAAGGTTGTAAAAAATTCCGTACATATCGTATCTGGTTGGTTATTCGGTTGAAAATTAGGCACGATTTGTTAATGGGGGTAAGGGGAGGGTGTGGGGGGTAGGTAAAGTGGGGGGGGGGGTAAATGGGGGGGGTGAAATCAGTTAATTTTATTATTTGGTTGGCTAATCGGTTGCACACTAAGCATGATTTGTTAAAGGTGGGTAATGGGAGGGCTAAGGGGGGGAGGTAAAGTGGAAGAGAGTAACAGGGGGGGGGGGGGGGTAAAATCAGTTAATTTTAGTATTTCTTTAGAGCTATATGTATGAAAATTGGCATTTAGCTATTTGACTACAAATGAAGGCTGACGTGTTTTAGGATTTTTGGAAATCACCCTCTAAGGGGTAAAAAAGGGGGGAAAGTTTGTATGAATTCCGTACATTTAGTATTTGGTTGGTTATTCGGTTGCAAATTAAGCACGATTTGTTGTAGGAAGGGGTAAAAGGAGGGCGTGTAGGTGGGGGGTAAAAGTGGGGGGGGGGGCGGAGCAAGATCAGTTAATTTTAGTATTTGATTGGCTATTAGGTTGCAAATTAAGCTCTATTTGTTAAAGGGTGGTAACGTGGGCCGTGGGGGTGGAAAGGGGAGGAAGTTAAGGAGTGGTATAAGTATTTTGATGGGCAACTACGGAACCCTACACTGTGCGTGGCCCGACACGCACTTGTCCGGTTTTTTAAGATTAAAATCAGCCAAATCATTTCAGCCTTTTGCAAGTTAAAGCGTGACCATCCGTAGCTATACATTTTTATACCTCAGTTGCTGAGCCTGGGGAACACCCAAATACTCCGAAATATTTTATTCCGAATTTTGATATTCCGATTTTCAAAACTCCGAATATCATAATACCAAAATATATATATAGTCAGTGACAGAAACGAATTGGTGCAAAACCGGCTCCACGTAATTTTGTCTACCGTACTCGCAGAGTGTTATTTAAGCCTGTGTAGGCACGGAATGGCGAGGCGTATCCTCTTAACTTTTACTGTTTGCCTTCAGGATTTTTATTGTTATTAGAAGAACTTAGGATCCAAGAGCGAGCGTAGTCAACAAGTTGACCAAGGATGCAAGAGCGAGCGAAGCGAGCTCGGGACTTGGGGCACCCCGACTCGGACAGGTAAGACCCCGCCATCCCCTTCGTCTTAGGTTACTTTAAACCTTGCTCACAGAAATAGGAGCCCCGCGAAACGGGGCTCCGTTGAACCACCTTGGTGGTTCTTTAACTCAGGATGCAATAGCGAGCAAAAATGTGTCTTGGGGCACCCCGACTCGGACTTTTCGACCCGACGGTCCCGAATCGGAATTCCAATAATCGGAATTTTAATATTCGGTATTCGTGTTTTGATGTTTCGGAAAATACATTAAGTCCGAATTTTTAATATTCGGTCTATTGACATTCGGTATTTTGAAAATAGTAATTATAAACGTTAGGAATTTCGAAATTTCGGAATTATTAAATTAGGAATTTTGATCCATCGGAGTTAATATAATATTAGGAATTTTGAACCATTCGGAATTATGG